>CM068345.1:46031623-46056623 GCA_034769755.1 Odontamblyopus lacepedii | reverse complement strand
GCTCTTGGGAATGTTCCAGATTGAAGTGACATGTTAACTCTGTGAGCGAGTGGTGAAAGGAAACTGTGGAGGACAGACTTTAGAAATCTAGTGGTAACACATGGAGGCAGCATGTGGATGAACTCAGACTGGAGACGATCTCTAAGACAGTTTTGTCAGTTACAGGTGCAAAGTGACTCAGCTCTAAGTGTCTCTGTGGCTGCGTGATTGTTATTTGCGTTGTGGAATTGATGCATTTTTGATGCCCTGAACCTTGTCATTAAAGAATACTGCAAACTCATTGCACTTAGATGTGGAAATCAGTTCTAACGGCAGTGGAGCTGGAGGGTTTGTTAATCTGTTCACTGTTGCAAACAGGACACGAGAGCTGTTACTGCAATTTCCAATAATGTCTGAAAAGTAACCTTAACCTTCACTTTATTAAGCTCCTCAAGTAATTTAGTGAAATCCCTTTTCCAGACTTCACTCTGTTCCATTCTGACGTCCACTGCACCCACGTGCACAATCAGCTGCTTCATCCCTTTGTGTGTTAACAAAACTTTGGGCAGGAGTGTTGTCATGTCAGAAACAGTGTAATGTGGATAACAGCAGGTCAGGATTCCTCTGTGCCTCACACTGCTGACAGCCCCATCTCCGAGCAGCAGCGAATCTCTGACCTGGACGTTTGGCACAGATTTGCCGTCTGCCTGCGCTCTTTTGCCAACTTTACTGTTCCTGTTTTGTCATTTTCTGTTTGTATTTTAAAATCAGTCTGTGACAGTGGTAAAAACTGTTTGTTAGCTTTATAGTGGGTGATATAATGATATTAGCCTTGTCTTTTATCACTCGCCGCGTTGGCTTAGCATTTTGGCCAAGTTTCGGAAAAGACACAGTATCACTCAGGTTTAAGTTGAAAGTTTTTTCACCCTCATCTCTGGAAATAACTGTGGGCTGCTCACCACTGGAAATCACTGGTAGAGTCGTCTGAAGTCGTTGTTCGGTTTCTAAAGCAAATATCCGTGCTTGTAGCTTATTAATTTCTTGTTGATAGTTCCGACAGCACTCACAGACAGGGTTCCCTTGGCTTCTCTCCCCCGACATGTTGCTGGCTCATCAGATGATTTGTTAAAAATTGTAAAAATGGTTTAAAAGTCTTCGTTTACTTGAAAGAAAATAAAAAAATAGACACATTATCCAGTGTTGGAGGAAGTAAACTGATTAAAAGACAAAGTAAAGAAGGAAACTGCAGGAGCAAGGATAGCGTCCGCACTCTTCAGAAGCAGGAAGTTAGTCCTCAGAAGCAGGGAGTTAGTAATGAAATATCAACAATGTTAGGATTTTTTTGGTTTCTGACATTTTTTGGATAATTAAATATGCACCGGGTCAAATTGACCTGGGAACAGCATTGCTGTTCCTGACAGATGAACATAGTTTATCCTATGACTAAAATCAGTTTCTCAATCTCAGTGGTCACTGCCTAAACCGCAGCATCTGCAGACACTGAATCAGTGCTAGTGCACCCTCTGCAGCTCAGGGGATGAATTCTGGAGGTTCTGAGCTTTCACATGAGGTCTGTCCATATACTGAGACAAATGTGTATGTGTCCTTTCTCTGCAGGGTTTTCATATTATTTTAAAATATGAATAAATCAACACTGCAAATGTGACTAGCAAAAATCCAGATGATTAGAACATGCTTACTTCACACGTGAGACACAGATAGATTACACCTGGAGAGCAGGGATGCTTAGGGAGTGTGCTCACTGTGATCATGGATCACTGGGTGTATGGAGGCTCACCACACAGAGCTCCAGGGGGCCCTGGGTGTATGGAGGCTCACCACCCAGAGCTCCAGGGGGCCCTGGGTGTATGGAGGCTCACCACACAGAGCTCCAGGGGACCCTGGGTGTATGGAGGCTCACCACACAGAGCTCCAGGGGACCCTGGGTGTAAAGAGGCTCACCACACAGAGCTCCAGGGGGCCCTGGGTGTAAAGAGGCTCACCACCCAGAGCTCCAGGGGGCCCTGGGTGTATGGAGGCTCACCACACAGAGCTCCAGGGGGCCCTGGGTGTATGGAGGCTCACCACCCAGAGCTCCAGGGGGCCCTGGGTGTATGGAGGCTCACCACACAGAGCTCCAGGGGGCCCTGGGTGTATGGAGGCTCACCACACAGAGCTCCAGGGGGCCCTGGGTGTAAAGAGGCTCACCACACAGAGCTCCAGGGGGCCCTGGGTGTATGGAGGCTCACCACACAGAGCTCCAGGGGGCCCTGGGTGTATGGAGGCTCACCACACAGAGCTCCAGGGGACCCTGGGTGTATGGAGGCTCACCACACAGAGCTCCAGGGGGCCCTGGGTGTATGCAGGCTGACCACACAGAGCTCCAGGGGGCCCTGGGTGTATGGAGACTCACCAACCAGAGCTCCAGGGGGCCCTGGGTGTATGGAGACTCACCTTGATCTGCTGCTGGCCTTTTTTGCTGCTTTTGCTGAGTTCAGCGTTGGTTGTGGTGAGGAGCTGGTTCTGTAGCTCCAGCTCAGACAGCTCAGAGTCCAGCTTCTTTTTCAGCCTTTGTCCCTCCACACGACCTTTCACCTCTGCATCCAGACTGGCCTGGAGGGACTCCAGTGCCCTCTGCTGGCTCTTTCTGTTACAACAGTGGGGGTTGTTACAAGTAAGGACAGAAACTGTTTGCTATAACAATATAATCTTTGTAACCATTACAGAGATATGTACCCAGTTACATTTACTCCAACTTGAGTAACATACATACAACAGTGTAACAACACTCACTCGGTTACTCTTCACACTGTAACCAAGTGATGAAAGCTTTATGTTAACAATAAGAAGTGATGTGAACATGTGTGTTTCTTGAACTCAGACATCATTTAGTTTGTCTCATTTTTGTGATATGAATTTATCTGTCATGTGGTAATACAGGAAGTCCGGTGTTTTTAAATGCCATACACCTTCACTAGAATTACAGACTAGACACTAGATTATAATATTGTAATACTGATAATAATCCATTCATGTAAAGGAACATGTACACAGCATATGTGTATGCCAGAGTCAGGATGTATACTGTGTTTTCTAATTGTCGCTTCATAAATCCTTAAACATCAATGGTCCTGAGCTATTAAACAAAATGAAATATAACTTCTAATGTATAAACAGCAGTTGTATTAAATTGTATTAGGGAGGTAGGCATACATACACTGTTTGCTTCAGCCTACTCCTTTTGAGCATTGTGCTTCTTTATTGTGCTTCTTTTGCTCTGTTTTTTGTTTATGCTTATACTTTCATGTTTTATTTTATTATGCTCAAATAAACACTGATGATTGATGATGAAAACTACAACTTCATGACATTTCAAGGTGGAACAGAACATTTTGAGCTTTGGAGACGTAGACAGACTAATATTAAAGGGATACTCAAACATGTGTGAATGAAACAAAACACAACTCTAGGTATGTTTTTGAGGAGGTACAACATTATAACATGACCTAAAGCTCACAAGTCAATTTTACGTAATACAAGGTCTTTAACCTGATGCCACCCACCTCATTTTGTGTCTGCACAACAGTAACATACCCAAATATGTAGTTAATGTGATTAACTTAGGTTCAGGAGCAGGACCACGCCTCAACCGCCCTCGACTCCTCTCCAGCGAATCTTAGCTCACTTCTGCCACGCCTCAATTTCCCAGAAGCCTATTTATAGGAGCCTAACCCGGCAACCCAGTTCGTTTGGGCAGGTGAGCCCGGCACGGGTGTGTCCGGGTTTGGTTGAAAGCAGTTCTGAGAAGTCATTCCCAGGTTTTTGCTGTATGACAACTTAGTTGAAGTACATAAAATCATAGAGTTAGGAAGTTTGAGTCTTGCATTATTGCAGCTGTGTGCGCTGGCGATTGCCTGTTAGTCTACCAGTAGTTTAGTGGTATTGTCATGCCCTCCTCGTCTGGAGGTGGTGAGAGGGACAAATTAAAATTGTCGGGAAAATGGGATAGATCAGACCCTTCTTTGGAAAAGGGAGCAGGGAGAGAGGTTAAAATGGTGAAATCTGCTGCTGCAGCTGCGGTAGTGGTACCGCTAGAAGTAGAGTTTAAAGTGGTATTCAAGCTCAAAGAGCAAGCTGGGGAGGATTTCAGGGCTCTGAACCCACTAAAAATTGCTGAGGCATTAAAATGTGTAGGAGAAAATCTGAAGGCACAAACTGTCCCAAATGGGGCTCTTTTGGTGTTTTGCACCAACATGGAGCAAGTGGCTAAGGCCCAAAGAATTGGTAAAATCTGTGGGAAAAAGGTGGAGGTTTCAGTCCTAGAACAAAGGGAGGTGGTCAAAGGTGTAATTTACAATGTGTGTGGTGATATGACTGAAAAAGAAATTAGGGAACATGTAATTGGAGGAGATGTGGTGGAAGTGAAGCGGTTTAAAGCTCGTGAAGGAGGGAATACTAGTGCCCCAGTCTTAGTCACATTTAAGGGGAGCATTCTCCCTGCTCGGGTGTTCATTGGCTGTCTGTCTTATCAGGTTAGGGCCTACATAAGACCACTGATGAGGTGTTTTAAGTGCCAGCGGTATGGTCATATGGCAGCTGCCTGTAGAGGTGACAGAAGATGTTTAAAGTGTGGAGGAAGGCATGATATCTCAGACTGTGAAGCCCTAGCTATTAATTGCTGTAACTGTGGGGGAAGTCATATGGCATCATCTAAGGAATGTAATCATTTCATGAAACTAAGCAAGTTCAGGAGGTTAAGGAGCAGCACAAAATCTCATATGCTGATGCTCTGAAGAAGGTTGAGGGAAGTTCTTGTTCTGTTGCTAAGTCTAGTGCTAATGTGAATGGGCCCAGATTTTCTCAGTTGCCCCTTACTCCCGAAGCCCAAAACTGTTTTGTGGTTCATAAAGAAGAGTTCTTGGCTTTTGTGGTAGATGTTATGTACGGTGCTAAGGAGAAAAGATCTAGGTCTGATATTATTAAGTTTGTGACTGAGGCTGCCAACAGATTCTTAGGGCTCGAAAACCTTGTTCCCCAGATGCTACATGAGTTTATGAGGTCGAGTCAGGTTAGCTTGAAAGGGAAACTGAGATGGAGGAAAGCGATGGTGCTTTTAGCAAGAAGAATGATTTTGCTTAATCTCGTTTTTATGGTTTGTATTTTGCAGTGGAATGCTCGAAGCCTCACTGCAAATGGGCAGGAGTTTAAAAAGTTCATTAGGGAACT
Organism: Odontamblyopus lacepedii; assembly: GCA_034769755.1. Lineage (NCBI taxonomy): Eukaryota > Metazoa > Chordata > Actinopteri > Gobiiformes > Gobiidae > Odontamblyopus > Odontamblyopus lacepedii. The sequence continues at coordinate 46,051,418 of CM068345.1, read as the reverse complement.
TCATTCAAAGCCAGATTGTATATGTGTCCAAGAAACATGGCTTAAGCCTAATCTTGATTTTGTCATTCCAGGTTATGTGTGTCTCCGGAAGGATAGACCAGACAGGACCAGTGGTGGATGTGCCACATTTATAAGAACAGGTATTCAGTATAAATGCTGTGAGTGGGAGGGGTCGCTTGAGTGTGTAATAGTTCAGGTGTGGCTTAATGAGGATAAAATGTTTCTAGTTAATTGTTATAACCCATGTAAGCCTTTAGTCTTGGCTGAATTTGAGGATATCTTTAGTAGGACAGGGTCATCTGTAATTTGGGTGGGGGATTTTAATGCTCACAATCCGCTGTGGGGCAGTCAGGAAAAGGATCTAAATGGGGCTGTAATTGAAGAATTTCTGGATATTGCTAATTTAATTGTTATGAATACAGGTGAACTAACTCGGTTAGATTTAAACACTGGTAAAGGATCATGTCTGGACCTTGTTTTCTCTGCTCCAAGGTTGGCACAGGTCGGTGACTGGAAAGTGCTGAAGGAGGACACAGTGGAAAGTGACCACTTTCCTGTCATCAGTCATTTTGGTCGGTCAGTATCTGTGGATATTGGGGAGAGAATTGCCAGGTTTAACTTTGCCCTGGCTGATTGGTCTAGGTTCAGTGAAGGTACAACAGCAGGTCACAAAGATATAGACAGTAATAGTTCAGTAGATGTAATGTGTGACTCCTTGACAGCAATAGTTATGAAAGTTGCATCTCAAACAATTCCTTAAAGGAAGAATGCCTTGGTGGAATAAGGAATGCGATAATGTGGTGAAAAAAAGAAGGCAGGTGTTTGCTAAAGTGCGTGAATATCCCACTCAGGAAAATGTTATCAGTTTTAAGCGGTGTAGAGCGATGGCGAGAAAAATAATAAAAGCAGAAAAGAAAAAGTGTTGGAGGCAGTTTTGTAGTACACTTGGTCCAGTCCAGCAGCTGTGGAGGAGGATTCATCGTATATCGGGTAAATTTGTGAGTTCAACAATGCCAGTGCTTAGTGATGGACAAAAGGAAGCTACTAATAGCAAAGAGAAAGCAGATATGTGTGTTAAAGTTTTTCAGGTTCTGGTTTTATTTAATTATATCTGGGAAGAAGGGGTGTTGCCAAGATCCTGGAAACATGCTCTTGTGGTGCCAATTCTGAAGCCGGGAAAGGACCCATCCTCTCCATCATCTTACAGGCCAATAGTATTGACATCTGTGATGTGTAAGGTAATGGAGCGGATGGTGACCAACAGATTAGTATATTTTTTAGAAACAAGTGGGTTTTTTGTTAATTATCAGAATGGTTTTAGAGGAGGAAGGAGTACAATAGATTCAGTTGCAGTATTAGACAGAGACATCAGGAGGGCTATAATTAATAAGGAAGCAGTTGTTGCAGTGTTTTTAGATATAGAAAAGGCATATGACAGTATGTGGAGGGAAGGTTTACTTATAATGTAATGCAGGAATTCATGGTAGATTGTTTGATTGGATTAAAAGTTTTCTTAGTGATAGATCGATTCAGATAAGAGTAGGAAATGTGTTGTCAGAGGCAGTAGAAATAGAAAATGGTGACCCCGCAAGGAGCAGTTATAAGCCCAGTATTGTTTAATGTTATGATTAATAATATTTTTGAGTGTGTAGATGACAGGTTTGGTAAATCTCTTTTTGCAGATGCTGGCGCCCTCTGGAGGAGTGGGAGGAATTTTAAGTATTTGTTCTCCCAAACACAAAAGGCTTTGACCAAGTGATGCAGTGGGCTGATAAGTGGGGGTTTAAGTTGTCCATTGAAAAAAGCAAGTTTATGATTTTTGGTTTTAAGAGGAAAATTCTACCTGGTAGCCTTCAAATGTATGGCTCACTTATTGGAAGGGTTAGATTTTTTAATTTTTGGGAGTGTAGTTTGATGAGAGGCCGGTTTGTAAAACCCATATAGATAAAGTTGTATACAAGTGTGAGAAGGTAATAAATATCATAAGATGTCTATCAGGCAGTGGCGGGGGAGCAGAGAGGTATACTTTGCAACTAATCTATAGGGCTATGATTAGGCCTATTTTGGACTATGGGTGTGTAGTCTTTGGAGGTGCTTCTAAAACTGTGTTGTGTCATCTGGATTGTGTCCAGGCCCAAGCCTTAAGAGTCTGTTGTGGGGCCTTTAGGACTACCTCTATTCCAGCGTTGCTGGTGGAAATGGGAGAGAGCCCTTTACGATTAAGAAGGGAAAAATTGGCCTTTATTATTGGACCAGGGTGGCTGGGTTTGGCAGCAGTCTGGCTGCTAAATGTCTCCTAGACAGGTGCTGGGAGTTCAGCAGAAGACCAGAGAAGGCATGTTTTATTAGTCGCATTGCTGAGTTAGTGGTAAATATGGGGCTGCAGAAGGAGGCAGTGGTGGGATTGGTGTGGTCTCCAGTGCCATTTTGGAAGCTTCCTGAGCCTGATTTGTCTGTAGAGCTGCTTGGTATGGACAAAAGGGCTGCTTCTAGGCAGCTTGAAGGATATTTAAGGGAGCAGAAGGATGCTGTCCAAATTTTCACTGATGGATCTAAAGAGGGACAAACCCAAAAAGCAGGTTTTGGGATGTGTATTGTGGAGCCCGAAGTTAGGCAAAGTATTCGTGTGACAGATAAACTTTCTGTTTTCTCTGCTGAACTTCTTGCTGTATTGTGGGCAATGTGGTGGGTAGAAGAGCATAGGCCGCTGCAGTCTATTATTTGTTCTGACTTTGCAGCTGCACTGGTGGCCCTTAGTCACAGAGCATCTGAGGCCCACCCTGACTTACTTTTTAAGATTTTGTGCTGTCTCCAAAAAGTTGAACAAATGGGTTGTAGTGTGCTGTTTGTCTGGGTTCCTGGGCATGCTGGTATTAAGGGGAATGAAATAGATTAATAGATAAATGTTAATAAAATATACTTTATTAACAATATCCATCCATCCATCCATCCATCTTCTCCCGCTTAATCCAGCTGGGTCGTGGGGGCAGTTTGCTGCCCAATCCTCATAGCACCCCCCCTATGAACCCCCCTGCAGGTGGTGAGTCCACAGGAGGGTGGACAACATGGTCCTTGATGTTAGTTCATAGGGGTGCTGCATGTTTTGGGTTGATGGGGGAAACCGGAGTACCCGGAGGAAACCCATCCAGACACGGGGAGGAACATGCAAACTCCACACAGAAAGGCCCGGGCGATCGAACCCGCAACCTTCTTGCTGTGAGACCTGAGTGTTGCCACTCAGCCACCGTGCCGCCTAACAACAATAACAATATCTCTCAATAGATAAAACTATAATATACAAATAAATGTAAAAAAACAAAACAAAAAAAAAACAAAACTCTAAATTCATTAATAATTAATAAATTCATTAATAGATAAATTCATTGGCTAAAGAATCACTCCGCAGAGATGCCATTGACTTTCACCTTCCTCTGGGGAAGCAAGAGTGTTATAGTAATGGTAGAAAGTATTTTCAAAATCAGTGGCAGCAAGAATGGGAAGGAGAGTATAGGGGCAGGCTTTATTTTTCATGTCAGTCATCAGTTCAGGTAAGGAGGCAGCTTTTGGCCTCTTGTCATAGGGATGAAGTGGTCAACACAAGGATGAGACTGGGGCATTGTGGACTTGCTGCTTGCTTGCTCAGGGTGTGAAAGCATGCAGATGGGCTGTGTGAATGTGGGAGCCCTGAAACCGTTACTCACGTGTTGTCATGCAGCAAATACAGCAGAGAGAGGCAGCTTTTGTTTAGGGAGCTGGCTGATTTGGGTCTGACCTCTTTTTCTTTGAAGTCTTTGTTTTCATTTGGAGTTAATTCTAAAGAAATTATTCAATTTCTCCATCGTATTGGTATCTATTCCAAGATATAGTGTCATAAATGATCCCATGACAGTGGAGGGCAGCGTTGCACACACCAGCGTATAGCCTGCCGGAAGCCTATTAGAAGAAGAACCCAGTTCGTTCCGAATAACTCGACTGGTGGAGCCACTAACGCGTCAGAATCAAACACTGACCTGTCACACGTTTCCTAGTTCCATCCATCCATCCATCTTCTCCCGCTTAATCCAGCTGGTTCGCGGGGGCAGTTTGCTGCCCAATCCTCATAGCACCTGACCCCCCCTATGAACCCCTCTGCAGGTGGTGAGCCCACAGGAGGGTGGACCTCATGGTCCTTGATGTTAGTTCATAGGGGGTCTGTGAGCCGGAGGACCTTCCAATGCATGCCCACCCCGCGGTAGGACCCACCCACCGGCGCTCCAGCCCACACCACCCCAGCAAAAACTCCAGGCTCGCATTTGGTGCAGCCTGGCTCCAGACAACCACGGCCTTCGGCATGTCCGCCGCCTTGACTGTGGCGCTCAGCGTAGCCCCGCTCCAGTAACCATGGCACTCTGCGCGGCCCGCCTCCCAACGACTCAGCAGCTCGGCGCCCAGCCTCCGAGGTCCTTGGCGCTCAGCACCACCTGGTACCCGGCATGCCCCTCCAGGTTGACGACACATCACGACAAGACCGACACCAAAGCTCCACACTCAGAAGAGGAAAGGCCCCTCCTGCACCGGTTTGTTGAGAAAGTAACCCCATGTCTCCCCAATCATTCTCCATTCACTCCTTCCGCATCGGCACTGCCACGTCTGCCGCCAAGGTTGGGTTATCCAACCAGAAAATAAAGATTCTCAGTCGCTGGGCATCTACTGTAGCACCTACCACTCCTATGTTCGAGATGACCTTGATAAACTCCACCAGCCATTCCCTCTTGGGCTCTCTCTAAATTTTGGGGGTCCCGTCCTGCTGGGCCATGTGTAAGATTGAAACTGTACCCCCACCCAGCCAACCTGCCTCGTCTCAATATAATAAGCGCTTTTCACTTTGCACATGTGTTGCTGGCGTGGTCCTTGCTAGTGAAATGTAGTTAATGATTAACTTAGGTTCAGGAGCAGGACCATGCCTCAACTGATCTCGTCTCCTGTCCAGCGAATCACAGCTCACTTCTGCCACGCCTCAGTTTCCCAGAAGCCTATTTATAGCAGCCTAACCCAGCAACCTAGTTCGTTCTGAATAACTCGACTCCACCACCTATCATCTCGGGGATGGTCTCATTTTGAAGGGTGTGAGTAAAACAAGCATACGCAACAGTGCCAACAGAAGTGGAAGCTAAGTTTGCGAGAGGATGGAAAGAGAGCAAGATATTTTTTTCATTCATCATTCACCCATTCATACAAACAAGGTCTTTCTGGATTATTTCCCCACATGGAATTATTTTATGGAAAAAACAACTTTTCTGTGGATTGTTACAGACTAAATGAGTACAGCTATTCCTGGACTGAACCCATTTTGGACCGACAGATCCGACTCAAAGGTAAGAAATGCATAGTTGTGAGTTTGATTATTATCAGGAATTATAAATGATTGCTCTTTGGGCTCGCTGTGTGGCATAAAAATGAATGAAATGGTCATTTTACTGAGGAATTAAGCTTTCAAATGATGTATAGCACATCAATAGTAGAAAAATAATTATGGTGAATATCCGTCATGGCTTTTTATACGCCCGTGATAAAACGGGACGTATTATGGTATGGCGCTGTCTGTCCGTCCGTCCGTCCGTCTGTGGACACTTCAAAGCTTTGAAGTTTAAAGTTCAAAGGTGACACACAGTTCCAGCTGCAGCGGTTGCTAGGCAACGGGAGAGAGAGAATACAAGACAACTACACATTACCTTGTCCGCGCTCTAGCTCGACAACCGTCTCACCTAGGAATGTCAAACTTCCAAACTGCACCAACAATTCATCTTTAACTAGGTTTGACAAATTCTAACTTAATTCTATATACAATAATTCAAAGTACGGGCGTATTTTGCCCCGCTCTTGTTAATGTTGTATAATTGCCAGCGGGCAGGCGGGTGGGTGTTATGAGGTTAAACATCCATCCATCTTCTCCCGCTTAATCCGGCTGGATCGCGGGGGCAGCTTGCTGCCCAATCCTCATAGCACCTGACCCCCCCTATGAACCCCTCTGCAGGTGGTGAGCCCACAGGAGGGTGGACATTATGGTCCTTGATGTTAGTTCATAGGGGTGCGGGCATGTTTTAGGTTGATGGGGGAAACCGGAGCACCCGGAGGAAACCCATCCAGACACGGGGAGGAACATGCAAACTCCACACAGAAAGGCCCGGATTTTGGTGTGTATAAGCAAAGGCCCTGTTTCATGTTACACTTTAATGTTTATTGTGAATGTCATTAGAGCAGTCTGTCCCAGGGTTTTGTCACTCTCACACTTAAGGCCAGAGCACACCAAAGCCCAGGCTCTTGTACCTGGCCGCCTCCATCTCCTCGTCTTTCTCCTGGAGCCTCCTCTCCAGATCTGCTTTGGTCTGAGACAGTTCCAACTGTAGCCGCAGCACTTTGCTCTCCTCTGCCTGCACACACATGACCACAGACATCACATGGTTTTATTTCCAATAATACAGCAAAAACACTGCACTATAATACAATGAGATGGCGTAGGTACAACAGGTAAAACAACAGCATGTTTCTGAGAGTTTTGGTAGAAGAATTCCAGGCTTATGGAGACCTACTTTGAGTCTGTTATAGACCTATTGTATTTAGATGACCATGGTGCGAGAGAATCTTACTGCTAACCGTAAAGAAGGTTTGAATAAGACCCAGGAAAAAGAGTTAGATTACTCAAACATGCATAGATGACCTCTAAATCCTCTTCAGGCATGTTTTTGATGAGGGAACAATGTTAAAACATTAGAAATTTTAATCCATGAAATTTAATAATACGTCCCGTCTTACACAACGGGCGTATAATAACAAGTGTGAACAAGTGTGAAAAAACCTGAAGTCACATAAAATTGATACCACTGACCTACAGCATGGATCGATACAAAAATATACAATAAAATACACAAATACAGTATACCTTATATATATATCGGTGCATGCCCCACATGTTTTGCCTCTTCATGAAGACAAAGCTTCAAAGACTTCAAAGCTTTGAAGTGTCCACAGACGGACGGACGGACGGACAGACGGACAGACAGACAGACGGACGGACAGCGCCATACCATAATACGTCCCGTCTTATTACAACGGGCGTATAAAAATCAAGCTATAACCAGTTAAAGGGAGGCCAGCTGATAAAAATGGGTTTTAAGAAGTTATTTTAAAAAGATGATACTGATGGTGCTATTCTTATCTCCTCAGGCAGGTCATTCAAAAGCCGAGGAGGCCGGACTGAAAAGGTTTGATCAAACAAAGTAATAAATATTAAAGCTAATCCTCAAAATTAGTTTTTAATTCTTTGTAACTAGAGAGAAGCAGAAATTCCAAGCAGCCCCTCAGATAAGAGTTCCAGTGAAAAAGTAGGCTATATTATAATAATCCTATGAAATTAATTAGATCTACTTCATAATAAAACCTATGTAAAAATAATGTCATGTATCAGTACTCGGTATCTTCAAGTACTCAGAAAGAAGCAGTCGTACTCATTTTTGTGCATCCCTTTTTATACGCCCGTGATAAAACGGGACGTATTATGGTATGGCGCTGTCCGTCCGTCTGTCCGTCTGTCCGTCCATCCGTCTGTGGACACTTCAAAGCTTTGTAGTGTCTTTAAGTTCTGTTGCTGCAATCTGATTGGTGGAATTCCGATTCTAGAATGTGATGATGTCATACTCATACTCCTACTGCAAGAGCCAGATTTCCGTCTGTCTGTCCGTCTGTCCGTCTGTCTGTGGACAATTTCTTGTCCGCGCTCTAACTCGACAACCGTCTCACCTAGGTGTAGTACGGGCATATTTTGCCCCGCTGGCGGAGCTCTTGTTCATACTAAATACCTGGAAAAAGTCTATTTGATGGTAACATTTTATATAGAGCTTTTCCACCTTCAATGCATTTAAAGCACTTTTACATCAGGGAACCACGCCAAAGGACACAACAACAGCATTCTTCTTTGGGAGCTGGAATCGAACCACCAACCTGTGGGCCAAAGGATCTGATCACTCTCCCAATGATGTGTATGTTGAGAGCGGGATTCGAACCGGCAACCTTCAAATTAGAGTACGAGCACTATATCAAATGAGCTACTGTCACTAGTGTATAAAAAAACAATCGACAACAACAAAACTGAACACTTTTTTGCAGTTAATAGATGCTTTTATTTAAATGAGTGCGCATCTACTCCTCAGTGGAATCGTCATGAGGAGGAGGGCGGGGTGGAGCAAAGTCGGCCATGTTGGGAAGGTCAAACACCACACAGCAGCTCAGGGCATAACGAGGGATCTCCATGTCCCGCACCTGAGTCCAAACTCCGGTCCTTGCATCAAAACATTCACAAGCACAATGAATGGTGCCCAGATTGCACCCGCCTACAACATATAGCTGATTGTCAACAACCTCGATGCCAAAGTGGCTGCGCCTGGTCCACATGTTGGGTAGGGGGCGCCACGTGTTGGTTGCGGGGTTATAGGCTTCAACAGTGTTCAAACGGGAATATCCATTAAGCCCACCAACAGCGTAGATTTCATTGGCATAGGCGATGACACTGAGCCCAGAGCGCATGGTGGACATATCCGCTATCATGGTCCACTGTTCGGTTAGTGGGTTGTAAGTCTCAGCTGATGCCAGGTGATGTTTACCATTAAAACCTCCACAAATGTAGATCTTTCCATTGTACACTGTGCTGCTGGCATCGCTCCTCTGTTCGTTCATAGGTGAAATCATGGTCCACTGATTGGTCACTGGCAAGTACCTTTCGGCTGGCTTCAGCCTGTCCAGTCCATCGAACCCGCCTATCGCGTAGATCAAACCATCCAGCAAAGTCACACTAATGAAGCTCCTACGTGAATGCATGGGTGCCATTTCTTGCCACGTGTGAATTGCCAGGTCGTACTTGCAGATAGTGTTGAGGTCGTCATTGCCGTCAGACCCTCCAATCACGTACACAGATCCATTAAGGAACACTGTGCCGTGATGGGCTCTTGGAGTCCAGTCATCATTAGCCACACCCACCCAGCGATCGGTGCGGTTGTCATAGACTTCAATTCTGTTGATTCTTCTTCTGTTTAGGCTATAGCCACCAATAACCATAAGCACCGCACTGGGCAGCCTTGGAGTGGCTAGACGAGTGGGGGGCAGGGAGGCATTGTACCTCCTATCGCTTTCATCCAACATCACCTTTATGATCTTCTCCTCCACAATCTTCCAGTTATGAATGTAGTGGGACAGGTTATATCTAATCATGCACTGAGTGAAGTAATCAACATGGATCAGACCCAGACGGACTTTTAGTAGGAGGTCGGCCAAGTAGTGGTTCCTTTCCTCAGGAGCATGTACAATCCATCTGATGACTGCCACTAACACGGTGGTCTCCTCCTTCACGTTCAGCCGATCATCATCAATGACTGAACACAGGTCTTCCCTGGAGAGCTGGAAGAACTCTTCAGAGCTGGTCACCACCTCTTCGAAATGCTTCAGGACGTATAAGAAGGCTTGTTTCCTCAGCTGGGGGTAGTAGTACTTGTTTGAGATACCCCATACAGTGATGCAGTTACTGGGGGACATTTGCTCCTTCATGACCTGACAGCAGACTTCGGTAATGCCGCTCACATCTAAGTAGTCAGCAGCTATAAAGAGCTCCTGGAGGTTTTCCTGGGTGATGTGCACCACCCCGGTGTAGCAGTAGTCCAGGATAATCTTCATGATATCAGCTGACACATTGGAGATCTCAAACACCTGGCAGTCAGGGCTGGACCAGTCAGTCAAGAGGCTTTTGAAGTATGTGCTGCAGCTACACAGAACCAGTTTGTGTGCTGGGAATTGCACGCCGGCCACGTTGAGCAAAGCATCGCACAACTTCTGCTCCCTCCTCAATTCCTCGAACACAGTGTTCATGTTTGGTTTTGTATTTGAAAATGGATATCTTTGCACAGAGACATGTCTGTCTCTCTTGCTAACTGTGATCGTTTCCATCTCTGTCTTTTTATCTTCCATCTCTGTCCTTTTATGTTACGTGCCGTAGATCTGAACTCTCTTCTCAAATGTTCTGCTGCTTAAAGCGAGAACAACCCACATTCTCTGCTTCTTTGAGCTTTGACACATTAAAGCTTTGTAGTGTCTTTAAGTTCTGTTGCTGCAATCTGATTGGTGGAATTCCGATTCTAGAATGTGATGATGTCATACTCATACTCCTACTGCAAGAGCCAGATTTCCCTATTGATTATCCGTCCGTCTGTCCGTCTGTCCGTCTGTCTGTGGACAATTTCTTGTCCGCGCTCTAACTCCACAACCGTCTCACCTAGGAATGTCAAACTTCCAAACTGCACCAACAATTCATCTTTAACTGGGTTTGACAAATTCTAACTTAATTCTATATACAATAATTCAAAGTACGGGCGTATTTTGCACCGCTGGCGGAGCTCTTGTTGAATTTGATTTAAGTGTTTTATTGATTTCCATATTCTCTAGACTGTTGTCATGACTACCATGGTTCTTGCCCCTCCCCAACTGGGAGTATGACATCATCACATTCTAGAATCTGAAATCCACCTCTTCAAAGCAAAGCCTCGATTGGCTTTGCTTTGAAGATGTCACTGGACATGCTGTTGTGTTGTCTGTAAGTGAAACACAGCTGTAGATTTAGATCATTCAGTATCCAGTGCTCTTGTAGTTGCACACAAAACTGAGAAGCAGAAACCTTAAAGTTCTGAACACTTCTAGGTGTACACTAGTGATCTTTTACGACTATTATCAAAATTATTGATAACACAACAGTCAAAAGGATGGCCAAAGGAAAGAGGAAAAACCCAAAAATCTCTAGCGCAAGTTGGTGCTACTCTTACACACGGTCTGTTGTGGATTTTACAGGCGAAGAAGTTATTTCAGCCCAGGTTCCTCCATCAACCATGTCCCAAGTCCCAGGAAACTGTCTCCTAAAAGAAAAGAGTAGAGGCAGACAAGAGAGGCACAAACCTATTGCCAATGTTCAGGCATCTCCATCTACACCAAAACCTAAGCCAGTTAGTTTGTCCTCCAACCCTACAACAAACAAACCAACCACCTTCAAGTCTGAGCCAAATGAGTTGGATGGGCCATCAATTCAGCCCAAACCTATCAAACCAAAGCACAGAGGCTTGGAGCTACCATTTGATGAACCAGAAGTGGAAGTATCCTTTGAACAAGTGGACATATCACTCTTCAGACCTATTTTGGAGAAACGGCTTTCTGTTAAGACAAATAGTGGAAAGACTCTAGCAGAAAACCAGAGAGAGGCTGCAGTGTCTGAAAATAATCCTCTTAAGTCTAACAATGTTGAATTGGCACCTGTATCAGTGTCGGCAGAGGAGACCAGACCTTCAGATCGACCAAAAGCAAAAAAGCTGAAGCACAATTCTAACAAGAGCTCCTCCAGCGGGGCAAAATACGCCCGTACTTTGAATTATTGTATATAGAATTAAGATAGAATTTGTCAAACCTAGTTAAAGATGAATTGTTGGTGCAGTTTGGAAGTTTGACATTCCTAGGTGAGACGGTTGTCGAGTTAGAGCGGGGACAAGAAATTGTCCACAGACAGACGGACAGACGGACAGACAGACGGACGGATAATCAATAGGGAAATCTGGCTCTTGCAGTAGGAGTATGAGTATGACATCATCACATTCTAGAATCGGAATTCCACCAATCAGATCGCAGCAACAGAACTTAAAGACACTACAAAGCTTTAATGTGTCAAAGCTCAAAGAAGCAGAGAATGTGGGTTGTTCTCGCTTTCAGCAGCAGAACATTTGAGAAGAGAGTTCAGATCTACGGCACGTAACATAAAAGGACAGAGATGGAAGATAAAAAGACAGAGATGGAAACGATCACGGTTAGCAAGAGCGACAGACATGTCTCTGTGCAAAGATATCCATTTTCAAATACAAAACCAAACATGAACACTGTGTTCGAGGAATTGAGGAGGGAGCAGAAGTTGTGCGATGCTTTGCTCAACGTGGCCGGCGTGCAATTCCCAGCACACAAACTGGTTCTGTGTAGCTGCAGCACATACTTTAAAAGCCTCTTCACTGACTGGTCCAGCCCTGACTGCCAGGTGTTTGAGATCTCCAATGTGTCAGCTGATATCATGAAGATTATCCTGGACTACTGCTACACCGGGGTGGTGCACATCACCCAGGAAAACCTCCAGGAGCTCTTTATAGCTGCTGACTACTTAGATGTGAGCGGCATTACCGAAGTCTGCTGTCAGGTCATGAAGGAGCAAATGTCCCCCAGTAACTGCATCACTGTATGGGGTATCTCAAACAAGTACTACTACCCCCAGCTGAGGAAACAAGCCTTCTTATACGTCCTGAAGCATTTCGAAGAGGTGGTGACCAGCTCTGAAGAGTTCTTCCAGCTCTCCAGGGAAGACCTGTGTTCAGTCATTGATGATGATCGGCTGAACGTGAAGGAGGAGACCACCGTGTTAGTGGCAGTCATCAGATGGATTGCACATGCTCCTGAGGAAAGGAACCACTACTTGGCCGACCTCCTACTAAAAGTCCGTCTGGGTCTGATCCATGTTGATTACTTCACTCAGTGCATGATTAGATATAACCTGTCCCACTACATTCATAACTGGAAGATTGTGGAGGAGAAGATCATAAAGGTGATGTTGGATGAAAGCGATAGGAGGTACAATGCCTCCCTGCCCCCCACTCGTCTAGCCACTCCAAGGCTGCCCAGTGCGGTGCTTATGGTTATTGGTGGCTATAGCCAAAACAGAAGAACCAACAGCATTGAAGTCTATGACAATTGCACCGATCGCTGGGTGGGTGTGGTTAATGATGACTGGACTCCAAGAGCCCATCACGGCACAGTGTTCCTTAATGGATCTGTGTACGTGATTGGAGGGTCTGACGGCAATGACGACCTCAACACTACCTGCAAGTACGACCTGGCAATTCACACGTGGCAAGAAATGGCACCCATGCATTCACGTAGGTGCTTCATTAGTGTGACTTTGCTGGATGGTTTGATCTACGCGATAGGCGGGTTCGATGGACGGGACACGCTGAAGACAGCCGAAAGGTACTTGCCAGTGACCAATCAGTGGACCATGATTTCACCTATGAACGAAAAGAGGAGCAGTGCCAGCAGCACAGTGTACAATGGAAAGATCTACATTTGTGGAGGTTTTACTGGTGAACATTGCCTGGCATCAGCTGAGACTTACAACCCACTAACCGAACAGTGGACCATGATAGCAGATATGTCCACCATGCGCTCTGGGGTCAGAGTCATCGCCTATGCCAATGAAATCTACGCTGTTGGTGGGTTTAATGGATATTCCCGTTTGAACACTGTTGAAGCCTATAACCCCGCAACCAACACGTGGCGCCCCCTACCCAACATGTGGACCAGGCGCACCAACTTTGGCATTGAGGTTGTTGACAATCAGCTATATGTTGTAGGCGGGTGCAATCTGGGCACCATTCATTGTGCTTGTGAATGTTTTGATGCAAGGACCGGAGTTTGGACTCAGGTGCGGGACATGGAGATCCCTCGTTGTGCCCTGAGCTGCTGTGTGGTGTTTGACCTTCCCAACATGGCCGACTTTGCTCCGCCCCGCCCTCCTCCTCATGACGATTCCACTGAGGAGTAGATGCGCACTCATTTAAATAAAAGCATCTATTAACTGCAACAAGAGCTCCTCCAGCGGGGCAAAATACGCCCGTACTTTGAATTATTGTATATAGAATTAAGTTAGAATTTGTCAAACCCAGTTAAAGATGAATTGTTGGTGCAGTTTGGAAGTTTGACATTCCTAGGTGAGATGGTTGTCGAGTTAGAGCGCGGACAAGAAATTGTCCACGGACAGACGGACAGACAGACGGACGGATAATCAAGAGGGAAATCTGGCTCTTGCAGTAGGAGTATGAGTATGACATCATCACATTCTAGAATTCCACCAATCAGATTGCAGCAACAGAACTTAAAGACACTACAAAGCTTTAATGTGTCAAAGCTCAAAGAAGCAGAGAATGTGGGTTGTTCTCGCTTTCAGCAGCAGAACATTTGAGAAGAGAGTTCAGATCTACGGCACGTAACATAAAAGGACAGAGATGGAAGATAAAAAGACAGAGATGGAAACGATCACAGTTAGCAAGAGCAACGGGCAGGTTTTCGCAAAGGGTTGAGCTTTGAAGTGTCCACAGACGGACGGACGGACAGACAGACGGACGGACAGACGCCATACCATAATACGTCCCGTTTTATCACGGGCGTATAAAAAAGTGTTCAGTTTTGTTGTTGTCGATTGTTTTTATACGCCCGTTGTAATAAGACGGGACGTATTATGGTATGGCGCTGTCCGTCCGTCCATCCGTCCGTCTATCCGTCTGTGGACACTTCAAAGCTTTGTAGTGTCTTTAACAAAGCTTTGTAGTGTCTTTAAGTTCTGTTGCTAGGTTTGACAAATTCTAACTTAATTCTATATACAATAATTCAAAGTACGGGCGTATTTTGCCCCGCTGGAGGAGCTCTTGTTTTGACATGAAAAGTAGTTGGGTGCATTACTGGTACAAGTTAATAGGAACGTTTTAATCACAACGTATTGTTTGACACTATACAAGTTAAACCGAAGTTGCTTGGTGTTAGCTAGTTAGCACATATTAGCCGCGATTGCATTGGAACAATGTGTTTCTAAGCCATTAACTAGTCCAGTTCACCTCTTAAACCCCACAGACACCACATTTGGGGACTAGCGCCTCTTTGGTAAATTCATACATCTGTATTTACAACATACTGAGTGCTACACTGTCATGTTATACACCGTTGGAATCAGCAGAAACACGGCTAACAATTTATCCACTTCATTTTCACCACAGCACTTCACATCTCAAACTGAAGCCCTCTATATCCACACATATAAAAATACAACTGTCTGACACCCTTACAACTTCTGCCTCAAAGCAAACACGACCCTTCACCCATAAGTTATATATCGCCTGAAAGCTGCTTCCGCGGTATCAGCCTCTGTAGCTCAAACCTTCACCAAGCTAGCAGCCAAGAAACACAGAAAAAAGTAGCTGTCAATCAAGCCAAATCAAATAAATCAAGTCTTACCTTTGCCTTCTTCCCATCTGAAATAAATCCCATCTGCATAAAAGTCCTTTCTGTGAGTAATCCAACACTCTCTACTCTACTACCATTGCACTCCTGCCTGCTTGCTGTTCTTCCAACTTGAGCTCACTATTTACAAAAAAGATCATTTAAAAAACACCTCTAAAATAAAAGCAATGCAGCTTTAGTACATTTATGAGGTAAAATGATAAAATATGTTTATTTTGTAATTCAAAATTATTTTAAACGGCCTGTCAGAGTCGACCAAAGGGCCGTTTGTGTCGCTGGAGCTGTACAATGCCCAGGTCCAGAGACGTGCTCTGGTTGCCCTGGCAACAGCCCGTCTGGCCTATATATATATATATATATATATATATATATATATATATATATATATATATATATATATATATATATATATATATATATATATATATATATATATGTGTATATATATGTGTATATATATATATGTATATATATGTGTATATATATATATATGTATATATATGTGTATATATATGTATATATATGTATATATAAAAACACATTTCTCACCTTCCAAGGTGGTTGGCCTCTCACCCTCATCAGCTCGGGTTCTACCAGAGGCCTGGGAGCTTGAGAGTTCTGCGCAGTATCTTTGCTGTTCCCAGTTCTGCACTTTTCTGGACTGAGATGTCTGTTGTCCTTCCTGGGATCTGCTGCAACCACTCCTCTAGTTTGGGGGTCACGGCCCCGAGTGCTCCGATCACCACAGGCACCACAGATGCTTTCACCTTCCAGGCCTCTCCAGCTCTTCTTTGAGCCCCTGGTATTTCTCTAGTTTCTCGTGTTCCTTTTTCCTGACATTGCCATCGCTCGGTATTGCAATGTCCACCACCACGGCTTGGTTCTCCCGCTTATCCAGAACCACGATGTCTGGTTGGTTCGCCATCACCATTCTGTCAGTCTGTATTTGGAAGTCCCACAGGATCTTGGCCCGCTCATTCTCCACAACCTTTGGAGGCGTTTCCCACCTTGTTCCTGGGGTTTCCAGCCCGTACTCTGCACAGATGTTTCTGTACACTATGCCCGCTACTTGGTTATGTCGCTCCATGTACGCTTTCCCTGCCAGCATCTTACACCCTGCAGTTATGTGCTGGACTGTCTCAGGCACTTCTTTGCACAACCTACACCTTGGGTCTTGTCTGGTGTGGTAGATCTGGGCCTCTATTGCTCGGGTGCTCAAGGCCTGCTCCTGTGCAGCCAGGATGAGTGCCTCTGTGCTGTCCTTCAGACCAGCCCTCTCCAGCCATTGGTAGGATTTCTTGATATCAGCCACTTCAGTTATGTTCCGGTGGTTCGCCCCATGTAGGGGTTTGTCCTGCCATGATGGTCCCTCCAGCACCTCTTCCTCTGCGCCCCACTGTCTGAGACATTCTCTGAGCACGTCATCAGTCTGGGCCTTGTCACTGATGTACTTGTGGAGCTTGGATGTTTCATCCTGGACAGTGGTTCCCACACTCACTAGTCCTCGGCCTCCTTCCTTCCGGCTCGTGTACAGTCTCAGGGTGCTGGACTTGGGATGGAACCCTCCTGCAGGTCAGGAGCTTTCGTGTCTTAACATCTGTGGTCTGTATCTCCTCCTTTGGCCAACTTATGATTCCTGCTGGGTATCTGATCACTGGCAGGGTGTAGCTGTTTATTGCCTGCACCTTGTTCTTCCATTGAGCTTCTTAGGACCTGCCGTACTCTTTGCAGGTATTTGGCTGTCGCCGCTTTCCTTGTTGCCTTGTCAAGGTTGCCATTTGCCTGTGGGATACCAAGGTACTTGTAGCTGTCCTCAATGTCTCAATGCATTCACATCCTCTAGCAGACTTTCAGATGGTACTTAGCCTGTGTAACTGGCGTCGGGGTTGCCTTGTGTTCATCCGGGCCATGATCTTATCTTTCAGGTCAGTCGCTGCCTCGCTCAGCGTGATACTTATTGGGGCTTCCTTCCCAATCTCTGGTTGGGGAGTTAGTGTTAACTCCCCTCTGACCTGGCTTCCTGGCTCCCCCTTGCCAGAGCATTTGTGTTGTACCTCATCAATCTCTAGTTGTGATAGCAGTTGCCGTTTGTGGATGTTGGAACACTGAGCTACTAGTTGTTTGGCCGTTAGCTTGGACTGTGGGTATCGTAGTAACCATTTCTCCCACATCCTGTTCATGTAACCCCTCTGACTAGGGTTACTGGAGTAGTAGCATTCCAACAGAGCCTGGTTCTCGCATCTCGCCCATTTCCGTCTTGTTCCAGTAGCCCATTTCTCATCAAGGTGTCCTGGTTCCTCGACACCTGACGCAGACCTTGTTTGGCCGGGCGACGTCTGAGCCGGCATCTCGTAAGTTTTATCGCCTCTCATCATTGTATGAGGTGGGCAGTAGCGTAAAGGGTCTTGCCCAAGGACCCACACTGGTTTTTGCTCCTAATGCCCTTGGGGGGGGGATTCGAACCCGGGTCCCCCATGGGAAAGTCCAGTGACTAACCCATTGAGCTAACCAGCCGCTTCCATACGTATATATATATATACGTATATATATACGTATAATATATATATATATATATATATATATATATATATATATATATATATATATATATATATATATATACATATATATATATATATATACACATATATATATATATATATATATATATATATATATATATATATATATATATATATATATATATATATATATATATATATATATATATATATATATATATATATATATATATATATATATATATAAATGTCTATCCATCCATCCATCCATCCATCTTCTTCCGCTCATCCGGGGCCAGGTCGCGGGGGCATATATATATATATATAAATGTCTATCTATCTATCTATATATATACAGGTTTTCATGTGTTAAAATGCCTATGCCTAGATTTGTGCGTTCCCTTTTCCCTAGCAAAGGAAACGTAACAGTGACCAGATGTGAAACCTAAACGACACTGCTGTCGTCCTGTTCTATGCTCAAAGACAAACATTTATAGGCACGCAAAAACAATTACAAGGACAAGAATGAAGGCTATGGTAATGGTAGAGAACGTCTTAAAGTTCGCCCTTTTCCATTTCTTAAACTTTTCCCATCTGTCTTTGCAAAACCATTTGATCCAGGAGCAAGGGGTGCGAAAGAACTTTGGTTTGGCCACTGGCATGTAAAAGTACCCATGTCCCCATGGCAGTGCTCTGGTCGATGAGGTTCGTGAGGTTGGTGGGGATGGTAGGGTTGGTGAGGTTGGCGGGGTGAGCTCAGGTGAACTTGCCTCACTTGATCCAGACGATGATAATCCAGAACGTCTAGACCACTGTCTTCTCAAACTTGAAAAGGATTTTCTGGCTTTTTCTGGTTCCATGCTTGAACTGAAAACCAATTTATCTTTCTCTACCATGATTTACACTTGTATCTCAATGACAGTTGTACAGCTTTACTGAGGTCCTGGGCCCTCCCCCCACAAACTTTTTAAACAGCAAAGACATCAAAGCTTTGAACTTCCTTTCAAGAGTTGCTTTCTCTCATCTCCATGGCAACCACCAGAGAAGGTGATGATGTCATTGCCTCTGGACCCAACTGCCGGCGTTCAAAGTGTAGGGCACTGTCAGTCATTGTCCCTATGTATTTATATTCAATTCTTTTCCCTGAATGACAGAATGAGTGTGACTAGGGGGTGACTTTTGAAAGTCTACTAGCATGTCTTTAGTCTTTGACACATTAATAGATACTCTGGGGTATTTACACTTTTATTTGTCTATTCAGTTGGATGAGCTTTGGGCTGCGTTTGACCCTCTCTGCCACCTCTGATATGTAGTGATCTGGAGCTGAGGCAAACTCTAGCGCTGAGTCTCTGGAGCTAAATGCATACAACTTCTCCCTGTATTTCAAAAGGCCCAATACACAAGAGCACTTAACAACAATTACAATTGTCATTCCATGCTCCTGTATATGACCCTCTAATTTTTCCTCTCGGCCGCGTTCAACGCACCTACCAGTGAAAGTGCTGGTCGTGTTGTTCTAGCATTTTAACACAAACAGCGCCCTCTACAATGTTCTTTAGCACAGATGCTGCCCTCTACAACGTTGTCTTGTACAGACAGCGCACTCTAGAACCTTGACTCACACAGACAGCACCCTCTACAATGTTGTCTAGTGCAGACGCTGCCCTCTAGAACGTGGTGTGGGTGGCACAGGAACTTGAAGGGGGATTGCCTGGATAACACCACTGGGGTCATTGGGTGGGTGATGGTTAATTTAATAATAATAATAATAATACATTTTATTTATAATGCACTTTACATTTGACAAACAAATCTCAAAGTGCTACAGTGCAAAAAGACTTTAAAAACAGAAGACAATTAAAAATCAATTTAAAAGCAATAAAACAATAGCGGGTAATTAGCTGTAGGCCAGGGTAAAAAGGTAGGTTTTTAGTCCTTTTTTAAAAGCATCCACCGTCTGTGGAGCCCTGAGGTGGTCTGGGAGGGCGTTCCACAGACGGGGAGCAGCCACTGAGAAGGCCCTGTCGCCCATGGTCTTGAGCCGTGTCCTGGGCATGACCAGACGGTGCTGTTGGCCTGACCGGGTCTTAGTGGAGGTGTGTGGTGTGAGCAGTTCAGTGAGGTAAGTGGGGGCCGCACCGTGGAGACAGTGATGGGTGTGCAAG
>CM068345.1:45739123-46026623 GCA_034769755.1 Odontamblyopus lacepedii | reverse complement strand
TATGGATGAGTAAAACATACACACAGACATATCAAAACAGGAATAAACAACATTCATGTAAAGCAGCAAATGAAACATGGTCCAGTCATCCCCTGTCCTTAGACCCTCCTTCTCAGCAAGGAAAAACTCCAAAAAACCCAGGGTCCTGGGAAAAAGAAGAAACCTCGGGGAGAACTACAGTGAAGGAGGGATCCACTCCCATGGACGGACAGGCTATAGATGTCCAGGCCCGTGGGCCAGTTCAGTATGACCACAGCTACCCAGGTGGGGAAGAGCCGGGCGAGGAGGAGGAGAAGAGGGGCGAGGAGGAGGAGCCGGGCGAGGAGGAGGAGCCAGGCGAGGAGGAGGAGCCAGGCGAAGAGGAGGAGCCAGGCGAGGAGGAGGAGAGAGGTCCAGCTGCCATCAGGCGTCTGAAAGAGTTCCACTCCACAGGGGGAGTGGGACAGGGGACAACATGTGAATAGCAATGAACAAACTACAGATGAGAACATAGTGAGTGATGCTGGTGAGAAAATAGGAGGAAACAGAGGACAGTGCTCAGGTTGCCACACTTCCCCCAGCTTGTTATCTCCTGCAGCAGCTTATCTTAGTGACATCAACTAAGTAACCTGGTCATAAGCTATTCCGAAGAGGAAGGTTTTAAGCCTGGTCTTAAATAAAGAGACTGTGGAGCCTGTTTAACACCAACAGGGAGTTGATTCCATAACACAGGAGCTTGGTAACTGAAGGCTCTCCCCACTGTACTTTTAGACACTCTAGGAACCACTAATAATCCTGCATTCTGAGAGCGAAGTGCTCTATTTGGCTGATAAGGGGACAATGGCATCCTGAAGATATGATGGGGCCATATTGTTTAAGGCTTTGTATGTCAGGAGGAGAACTTTGAATTTAATTCTAAACTCGACAGGAAGCCAGTGCAGTGATTTTAACACAGGACTGATGTGATCACGTCTTTTAGTTCCTGTTAGGACTCTGGCCGCTGCATTTTGGACCAACTGGAAGCTTCTTAAAGTACCTTTAGTGCAGACGGTGAGCAGAGAATTACAGTAATCTAGTCTGGATGTAACAAATGCATGGATAAGTTTTTCAGCATCATTTTTAGGCAAAATTTTTCTGATTTTAGTTATGTTTCGCAGGTGAAAATATGCAGTTTTACAAGCTTGGTTTATATGAGCTGTGAATGAGAGATTTTGGTCAAATACGACTCCAAGGTTTTTTACAGTAGAGCTCGAGGCTATACTCACATTGTCAAGTGAGATTATCTGGTCGGACAGAGAATCTCTCTGACCTTTAGGACCGACAACAATGACCTCTGTTTTTTCAGGGTTTAAGAGCAGGTAATTCAGGGTCATCCAGGTTTTGATGTCCTTCACACAGGCACTGAGCTTATCGATTTGATCTGATTTGGTTTCATTGATAAGTACAGCTGAGTGTCATCAGCACAGCAGTGGAAATTAATGCCATGTTTTCTGATAATGTTACCTAATGGCAACATATACAGAGTAAACAGGATTGGACCAAGCACAGATCCTTGTGGAACACCGCAAGCTACTTTAGAGCAGGGAGAGGTGCACTGGTTTACACTAACAAACTGGTACCTATCTGATAGAGAGGATTTAAACCATTTGAGGGCGGTCCCTCTGACACCTATGTCACATTCTAACCTCTGCAGTAGAATGTTGTGATCAATGGTGTCAAACGCTGCACTGAGGTCCAGTAGGACCAGGACTGAAGCCAGCCCGTTATCAGCAGCTAGTAGCAAATCATTTGTCACTTTAAGCAGAGCAGTTTCTGTGCTGTGGTGAGCTCTGAAACCAGACTGAAATTTTTCATATAGATTATTGCCCTGCAGATGGTGACAAAGCTGTTTCACCACAACTCGTTCCAGAATCTTTGAGAGAAATGGAAGATTCGAAATAGGTCTGTAGTTGGCTAGTTCATCAGGGTTTAAGCTAGGTTTTTTCAAAAGTGGTTTAATTACAGCATATTTAAAGGACTGAGGAACAAAGCCATTTTCTAATGACATATTTATTATGTTATGGATGGAACCTATTATTAAGTGGAGAGCTTCTTTGAGGAGTTTGACTGGAATAGGGTCGAGCAAACAAGTTGATGGTTTGGACGACATGATGACTGAGGTAATCTCCACCTCATCGACAGGAGTACCTGGAGTTGTGTTTTTATACGCCCGTTGTAAGACGGGACGTATTATGGTATGGCGCTGTCCGTCCGTCCGTCCGTCCGTCTGTGGACACTTCAAAGCTTTGAAGTCTTTGAAGCTTTGTCTTCATGAAGAGGCAAAACATGTGGGGCATGCGCCGATATATATATAAGGTATACTGTATTTGTGTATTTTATTGTATATTTTTGTATCGATCCATGCTGTAGGTCAGTGGTATCAATTTTACGGGACTTCAGGTTTTTTATACGCCCGTTGTAATAAGACGGGACGTATTATGGTGTGGCGCTGTCCGTCCGTCTGTCCGTCCGTCTGTGGACACTTCAAAGCTTTGAAGTCTTTGAAGCTTTGTCTTCATGAAGAGGCAAATTCCGATTCTAGAATGTGATGATGTCATACTCATACTCCTACTGCAAGAGCCAGATTTCCCTATTGATTATCCGTCCGTCCGTCTGTCCGTCTGTCTGTGGACAATTTCTTGTCCGCGCTCTAACTCCACAACCGTCTCACGTAGGAATGTCAAACTTCCAAACTGCACCAACAATTCATCTTTAACTAGGTTTGACAAATTCTAACTTAATTCTATATACAATAATTCAAAGTACGGGCGTATTTTGCCCCGCTGGAGGAGCTCTTGTTACTGCTAACTTCAAGGCACTGGTCTCGTTCTTTCATTCATTTTAGTATTGATTCACTAAGCCAAGGAAGACTGTTCTTCTTGCTTTTTAGTTTGATTTTTCTCGTAAATTTTGTAATAATTTGCTGTATTTAGTTTGAAAATTGTGAACAGTCCTGGTCTAAATCAGTTCCATGAAGCAACTCATCCCAATTAATTTGTTGTATTTCATTTATGAAATGTTGCTGTTCATGCTTTGGGATTCTACACATTGCTGTAGCAGCCAAAGGTTTAAAGCGCTTGTTATTTAATTTTCTATTCACCATTATAAAATTATGATCAGATATTCCAGTCAACATGTTGAAAGATTTATAGATTCTTTCTGGCCTGTTGGTAAAGGCTAAGTCGATCTGTGTGCTGGTGGAATTTGTGATTCTTGTAGGACCATTTATAATCTGACTCATATCCTTTTTATCCATCACCCTTTTTAATTTTTTCCTGACTTGGTTGGCCTGCCAATTTATATTTAGATCACCCATAATGATTACCTCTTTGGCAAAATTTAATTGTTTTAAAAATCTTTCCAACTTCTCATAAAAATCCACATTGGCTGACGGAGGTCTAGAAATAACAATAGTAAAAGACATTTGCACTGACAAAGTTACATTTAGGCTTAGAAACTCCAATTCCAGTTCATTTTCATTTACAATATGCAATTCATTACAAGTAAAAGTGTCCTTCGCATAAATCAGAACACCCCCACCCTTAGAACCCGGTCTATCTTTGTGAAACACTTTGTACCCAGGTACAGCTAACACTGCAGGAGCAGAGGATTCATGAAGCCAAGTTTCAGAGAGGCAGAGAAAGTCTACATTAGAGCCAGTGAGAAGGTGCTGGACCTGATCACATTTTGACTTGAAACTGCGTATCTTTAAATGTCCAAATAGGATCCCTTTTGGTTTAGATTTTGGGTCCCATATTAACTTGGAGTGATTAAGTGTCTGAAACACATTCCATTTCTGATGTTTTATTATCGCAGGATTGAGCAATTTCCGGTTTCCTTTATTGACATTACTTCCAGGTAATGTCACACTACTTTTTGTAGTAGTTTGGAAACTTTCACCCATTGCAGGATGAAATGGCCCTGGGCACTGGTGGATATCTCCAGATAGTAAAAGACAGATTATTGAGACAAGCGCATCGCTTTGTTGAAGTTTGGGCACTCCTCTAACATGTTTATTTAAGCGGCCAGGTCTGACAAAGTCGGCGAGAATATGTGCCCCATGCCCAAAATGTTTGGTACCAGATTGTGTGAAGGCCAGATCACACCCAGTTGTTGTCTCTTCATGTGAAATGTCAGGCACTGAGCCTTTTAAAAGAAAAAGTAATACCACATAGATCTGGAAAGCCAGAAGGGCACCTCTGTTACCTGTTGCTGCCATCTTCATTTTCTGGTGGCACCCAGGAGGTCTCCTGGCAGGAATTAAATAGTGAGCTCAAGTTGGAAGAACAGCAAGCAGGCAGGAGTGCAATGGTGGTAGAGTAGAGAGTGTTGGATTACTCACAGAAAGGACTTTTATGCAGATGGGATTTATTTCAGATGGGAAGAAGGCAAAGGTAAGACTTGATTTATTTGATTTGGCTTGATTGACAGCTACTTTTTTCTGTGTTTCTTGGCTGCTAGCTTGGTGAAGGTTTGAGCTACAGAGGCTGATACGGCGGAAGCAGCTTTCAGGCGATATATAACTTATGGGGGAAGGGTGAAGGGTCGTGTTTGCTTTGAGGCAGAAGTTGTAAGGGTGTCAGACAGTTGTATTTTTATATGTGTGGATATAGAGGGCTTCAGTTTGAGATGTGAAGTGCTGTGGTGAAAATGAAGTGGATACATTGTTAGCCGTGTTTCTGCTGATTCCAACGGTGTATAACATGACAGTGTAGCACTCAGTATGTTGTAAATACAGACGTATGAATTTACAAAAGAGGCGCTAGTCCCCAAATGTGGTGTCTGTGGGGTTTAAGAGGTGAACTGGACTAGTTAATGGCTTAGAAACACATTGTTCCAATGCAATCGCGGCTAATATGTGCTAACTAGCTAACACCAAGCAACTTCGGTTTAACTTGTATAGTGTCAAACAATACGTTGTGATTAAAACGTTCCTATTAACTTGTACCAGTAATGCACCCAACTATTCAATTTATTTTGTAGCGCCCAAAATCGCAACAACAGTTTCCTCTAAGGGCGTTCCAAGATATGGATGAGTAAAACATACACACAGACATATCAAAACAGGAATAAACAACATTCATGTAAAGCAGCAAATGAAACATTTTCCAGTCATCCCCTGTCCTTAGACCCTCCTTCTCAGCAAGGAAAAACTCCAAAAAACCCAGGGTCCTGGGAAAAAGAAGAAACCTCGGGGAGAACTACAGTGAAGGAGGGATCCACTCCCATGGACGGACAGGCTATAAATGTCCAGGCCCGTGGGCCAGTTCAGTATGACCACAGCTACCCAGGTGGGGAAGAGCCGGGCGAGGAGGAGGAGAAGAGGGGCGAGGAGGAGGAGCCGGGCGAGGAGGAGGAGCCAGGCGAGGAGGAGGAGCCAGGCGAAGAGGAGGAGCCAGGCGAGGAGGAG
The DNA here is from genome assembly GCA_034769755.1 of Odontamblyopus lacepedii. Lineage (NCBI taxonomy): Eukaryota > Metazoa > Chordata > Actinopteri > Gobiiformes > Gobiidae > Odontamblyopus > Odontamblyopus lacepedii. The sequence goes on along the minus strand of CM068345.1, from coordinate 46,021,195 downwards.
GAGAGAGGTCCAGCTGCCATCAGGCGTCTGAAAGAGTTCCACTCCACAGGGGGAGTGGGACAGGGGACAACATGTGAATAGCAATGAACAAACTACAGATGAGAACATAGTGAGTGATGCTGGTGAGAAAAAGGAGGAAACAGAGGACAGTGCTCAGGTTGCCACACTTCCCCAGCTTGTTATCTCCTGCGGCAGCTTATCTTAGTGACATCAACTAAGTAACCTGGTCATAAGCTATTCCGAAGAGGAAGGTTTTAAGCCTGGTCTTAAATAAAGAGACTGTGGGTGCCTGTTTAACATCAACAGTTGATTCCATAACACAGGAGCTTGGTAACTGAAGGCTCTCACAACCACTGTACTTTTAGACACTCTAGGAACCACTAATAATCCTGCATTCTGAGAGCGAAGTGCTCTATTTGGCTGATAGGGGACAATGGCATCCTGAAGATATGATGGGGCCATATTGTTTAAGGCTTTGTATGTCAGGAGGAGAACTTTGAATTTAATTCTAAACTCGACAGGAAGCCAGTGCAGTGATTTTAACACAGGACTGATGTGATCACGTCTTTTAGTTCCTGTTAGGACTCTGGCCGCTGCATTTTGGACCAACTGGAAGCTTCTTAAAGTACCTTTAGTGCAGACGGTGAGCAGAGAATTACAGTAATCTAGTCTGGATGTAACAAATGCATGGATAAGTTTTTCAGCATCATTTTTAGGCAAAATTTTTCTGATTTTAGTTGTTTCGCAGGTGAAAATATGCAGTTTTACAAGCTTGGTTTATATGAGCTGTGAATGAGAGATTTTGGTCAAATACGACTCCAAGGTTTTTTACAGTAGAGCTAGAGGCTATACTCACATTGTCAAGTGAGATTATCTGGTCTGACAGAGAATCTCTCTGACCTTTAGGACCGACAACAATGACCTCTGTTTTTTCAGGGTTTAAGAGGAGGTAATTCAGGGTCATCCAGGTTTTGATGTCCTTCACACAGGCACTGAGCTTATCGATTTGATCGGTCTGATTAGGTTTCATTGATAAGTACAGCTGAGTGTCATCAGCATAGCAGTGGAAATTAATGCCATGTTTTCTGATAATGTTACCTAATGGCAACATATACAGAGTAAACAGGATTGGACCAAGCACAGATCCTTGTGGAACACCACAAGCTACTTTAGAGCAGGGAGAGGTGCACTGGTTTACACTAACAAACTGGTACCTATCTGATAGATAGGATTTAAACCATTTGAGGGCGGTCCCTCTGACACCTATGTCACATTCTAACCTCTGCAGTAGAATGTTGTGATCAATGGTGTCAAACGCTGCACTGAGGTCCAGTAGGACCAGGACTGAAGCCAGCCCGTTATCAGCAGCTAGTAGCAAATCATTTGTCACTTTAAGCAGAGCAGTTTCTGTGCTGTGGTGAGCTCTGAAACCAGACTGACATTTTTCATATAAATTATTGCCCTGCAGATGGTGACAAAGCTGTTTCACCACAACTCGTTCCAGAATCTTTGAGAGAAATGGAAGATTCGAGATAGGTCTGTAGTTGGCTAGTTCATCAGGGTTTAAGCTAGGTTTTTTCAAAAGCGGTTTAATTACAGCATATTTAAAGGACTGAGGAACAAAGCCATTTTCTAATGACATATTTATTATGTTATGGATGGAACCTATTATTAAGTGGAGAGCTTCTTTGAGGAGTTTGACTGGAATAGGGTCGAGCAAACAAGTTGATGGTTTGGACGACATGATGACTGAGGTAATCTCCGCCTCATCGACAGGAGTAAATTTGTCTAATGCTGTTAGAGGATTTATGTGGGATATAGGTGTTATTGACTGGATTTGCAGAATTTGCTCGGGGCTGATTTTTGGAGTGGCTTCGTTGATCTTGTCTCTAATGGTGTAATTTTGTAATCGAAGAATTCAAGAAAGTCACAACTGAACTTCAAAGGGAGAAGAGACTCAGGGGCAGTGTGCGAGTTTGTCAGCCTGGCTACAGTGCTGAACAGAAATCTGGGGTTGCTTTTGTTTACTTCTATTAGGTTTGAATAGTATCTGGTTTGTGCTTTTCGCAGAGCGGCCTTATAAGAGAGCAGGCAGAGCTTCCATGCCTTCAGAGACTGCTCGGAGCGCGAGCGGCGCCAGAGCTTCTCTGTGCGTCTTACGTGTTGTTTGAGTGATCGCAGTTCTGGAGTAAACCAAGGAGCCGGAGGTCTTGGTTTAATGCTTTTCTGTTTTAGCGGAGCTGCAACATCGAGAGCAGATTTTAGGGTGAGCATTGTCCTATCAACAAACTGATCCATGATAATTGGATTAAAGTTGTTCTCATTGTCACATGGCATATCATTTAATACTGGCTCGATTATTTCTTTGAACTCGGCTACCGATTTTTCTGATATTGTTCTTTTCATTATAGTTTTCTCCTGCTGAGCTGGATAGTCTTTTAGTACGAATTGAAAGGTTATTAAAAAATGGTCAGAGAGTACTTCTACTACTAACAACTAAAGGTTGCCAATATGTTTGTGAAATCTCACCAGAGTCCGACTGATTTTAAAGGGGAGACGCCATTTCTCAAGTGTCCTCTTTTTTCCCCCGATTCTCCCGATTGGACTTTGTCACGTGAACTAGTCAACTAATCGATTACTAAATTAGTTGCCAACTATTTTAATAGTCGATTTTAATCGATTTAATCGATTAGTTGTTGCAGCCCTAATTTAAAGCACTTTTCCATCAGGGAACCACGCCAAAGGACACAACAACAGCATTCTTCTTTGGGAGCTGGAATCGAACCACCAACCTGTGGGCCAAAGGATCTGATCACTCTCCCAATGATGTGTATGTTGAGAGCGGGATTCGAACTGGCAACCTTCAAATTAGAGGACGAGCACTATATCAAATGAGCTACTGTCACTAGTGTATAAAAAAACAATCGACAACAACAAAACTGAACACTTTTTTGCAGTTAATAGATGCTTTTATTTAAATGTGTGCGCATCTACTCCTCAGTGGAATCGTCATGAGGAGGAGGGCGGGGTGGAGCAAAGTCGGCCATGTTGGGAAGGTCAAACACCACACAGCAGCTCAGGGCACAACGAGTGATCTGCATGTCCCGCACCTGAGTCCAAACTCCGGTCCTTGCATCAAAACATTCACAAGCACAATGAATGGTGCCCAGATTGCACCCGCCTACAACATATAGCTGATTGTCAACAACCTCGATGCCAAAGTTGCTGCGCCCGGTCCACATGTTGGGTAGGGGGCGCCACGTGTTGGTTGCGGGGTTATAGGCTTCAACAGTGTTCAAACAGGAATCCCCATTAAGCCCACCAACAGCGTAGATTTCATTGGCATAGGCGATGACACTGACCCCAGAGCGCATGGTGGACATATCTGCTATCATGGTCCACTGTTCGGTTAGTGGGTTGTAAGTCTCAGCTGATGCCAGGCAATGTTTACCATTAAAACCTCCACAAATGTAGATCTTTCCATTGTACACTGTGCTGCTGGCATCGCTCCTCTGTTCGTTCATAGGTGAAATCATGGTCCACTGATTGGTCACTGGCAAGTACCTTTCGGCTGTCTTCAGCCTGTCCAGTTCATCGAACCCGCCTATCGCGTAGATCAAACCATCCAGCAAAGTCACACTAATGAAGCTCCTACGTGAATGCATGGGTGCTATTTCTTGCCACGTGTGAATTGCCAGGTCGTACTTGCAGGTAGTGTTGAGCTGGTGATTGCCGTCAAACCCTCCAATCACGTACACAGATCCATTAAGGAACACTGTGCCGTGATAGGCTCTTGGAGTCCAGTCATCATTAGCCACACCCACCCAGCGATCGGTGCGGTTGTCATAGACTTCAATTCTGTTGGTTGTTCTGTTTTGGCTATAGCCACCAATAACCATAAGCACCGCACTGGGCAGCCTTGGAGTGGCTAGACGAGTGGGGGGCAGGGAGGCATTGTACCTCCTAGCTCTTTCATCCAACATCACCTTTATGATCTTCTCCTCCACAATCTTCCAGTTATGAATGTAGTGGGACAGGTTATATCTAATCATGCACTGAGTGAAGTAATCAACAGGGATCAGACCCAGACGGACTTTTAGTAGGAGGTCGGCCAAGTAGTGGTTCCTTTCCTCAGGAGCATGTGCAATCCATCTGATGACTGCCACTAACACGGTGGTCTCCTCCTTCACGGTCAGCCGATCATCATCAATGACTGAACACAGGTCTTCCCTGGAGAGCTGGAAGAACTCTTCAGAGCTGGTCACCACCTCTTCGAAATGCTTCAGGACGTATAAGAAGGCTTGTTTCCTCAGCTGGGGGTAGTAGTACTTGTTTGAGATACCCCATACAGTGATGCAGTTACTGGGGGACATTTGCTCCTTCATGACCTGACAGCAGACTTCGGTAATGCCGCTCACATCTAAGTAGTCAGCAGCTATAAAGAGCTCCTGGAGGTTTTCCTGGGTGATGTGCACCACCCCGGTGTAGCAGTAGTCCAGGATAATCTTCATGATATCAGCTGACACATTGGAGATCTCAAACACCTGGCAGTCAGGGCTGGACCAGTTAGTGAAGAGGCTTTTAAAGTATGTGCTGCAGCTACACAGAACCAGTTTGTGTGCTGGGAATTGCACGCCGGCCACGTTGAGCAAAGCATCGCACAACTTCTGCTCCCTCCTCAATTCCTCGAACACAGTGTTCATGTTTGGTTTTGTATTTGAAAATGGATATCTTTGCACAGAGACATGTCTGTCTCTCTTGCTAAATGTGATCGTTTCCATCTCTGTCTTTTTATCTTCCATCTCTGTCCTTTTATGTTACGTGCCGTAGATCTGAACTCTCTTCTCAAATGTTCTGCTGCTGAAATCGAGAACAACCCACATTCTCTGCTTCTTTGAGCTTTGACACGTTAAAGCTTTGTAGTGTCTTTAAGTTCTGTTGCTGCAATCTGATTGGTGGAATTCCGATTCTAGAATGTGATGATGTCATACTCATACTCCTACTGCAAGAGCCAGATTTCCCTATTGATTATCCGTCCATCTGTCCGTCCATCTGTCCGTCTGTCTGTGGACAATTTCTTGTCCGCGCTCTAACTCCACAACCGTCTCACCTAGGAATGTCAAACTTCCAAACTGCACCAACAATTCATCTTTAACTAGGTTTGACAAATTCTAACTTAATTCTATATACAACAAGAGCTCAGCCAGCGGCGCAAAATACGCCCGTACTTTGAATTATTGTATATAGAATTAAGTTAGAATTTGTCAAACCTAGTTAAAGCTGAATTGTTGGTGCAGTTTGGAAGATTCCAATACTGGCGTTCTATGGCACATACCGGTAAGCACAATAAGGCAGTTCACTACCAATATAATAATAACAAGAAATTGTCAAGGTCACGGCCCGACCCTTTGCGAAGGGGGGTGAGCAAAATAAACCAAATGGCCGCTGGACTTGAGGATCATTATCATATGATTAAACAGCTTTTTAAGGTTGGAAAAATGCAAGCTGAGATTTCTAACACATTGCGACAGTTCGGTATTAAGAGATCCCCGGAAATGTCGGTGAGAAGGTTCTGTATTCAACACCAACTCCGGCGTAAAAGACAAACTGCTCCTGTCATCAGTACATAAGGTAAGTGAGTACACACTTTTAACTATTGGAAATCATCATTAACACGACGGTAAACTTAAAATACGGCCATAACTCCCACAAAACTGTCAAAAAAGTTTGCTTTTAACTGCGTGAACTTTGAGCTAAAAGTTTGGCTAGTAATTTACAGCTAAGCAAGTCCGCTCAGACTTTCATATTTGGACAGATTTCCATCAAACACTATTTTTTTTACTGTTAGGGGAAAAGACCATGGAGTGATTAAAGAGGAAGAAACACCACGTTTTCACACACAGGGGCAGCTCGGAGGTAAGGTAAAAACACGCATTATTTCATGCAGTATAATAATATTTACTTGTAAATCACGTGATATAAGCCTCCCACACATGCATTTCATTCTGGGAATACATTATATTGACACCTGTGTCTGTTAGGCCAGTCACATTTAATATAACAATGAGAAACTGTTTGAAATGTTTTATATGAATTTTCTTTTCTCATCTGCAACTTCCTGGATGAGGACACAACACACTTTGGATGTGAATGTACTTTGCTCTGTGGACCTCATTTTCCTGTAATAGTTGGTAGTTTTCTTAATGTGTCATTACAGGTTTTCACTCTGCAGGACAGGACTTTGAACCAACAGAACCGATCAGACGTAAGGTTCATTCTGCTCTTCCTCCTTCAGAAGATACAAGATGTCTCCACTGTCCATGTCCAGAGTCACTGAGGACTTCTGCAGAGTCACGACCTGCAGAGTCACGACCTGCAGAGTCACGACCTCTGAGTCACAACCTGCAGAGTCACGACCTGCAGAGTCACGACCTGCAGAGTCACGACCTCTGAGTCACGACCTGCAGAGTCACGACCTGCAGAGTCACGACCTGCAGAGTCACAACCTCTGAGTCACGACCTGCAGAGTCACGACCTGCAGAGTCACGACCTGCAGACTCACGACCTGCAGAGTCACGACCTGCAGAGTCACGACCTGCAGACTCACGACCTGCAGAGTCACGACCTGCAGAGCCACGACCTGCAGAGTCACGACCTGCAGAGTCACGACCTGCAGAGTCACGACCTGCAGAGTCTCGACCTGCAGAGTCACGACCTGCAGAGTCACGACCTGCAGAGTCACGACCTGCAGAGCCACGACCTGCAGAGCCACGACCTGCAGAGTCACGACCCGCAGAGTCACGACCCGCAGAGTCACGACCCGCAGAGTCACGACCCGCAGAGTCACGACCCGCAGAGTCACGACCCGCAGAGTCACGACCCGCAGAGTCACGACCTGCAGAGTCACAACCTCTGAGTCACGACCTGCAGAGTCACGACCTGCAGAGTCACGACCTGCAGAGTCACGACCCGCAGAGTCACGACCTGCAGAAGACCTGTGGGGCCTCTGGGTGCATCTGGCTTCCTGCACCGCTGTCTGCTGCTGTCCTGAATGTGTCCTAATAGTGATGTCTCCAGGCAGTTTAGGTTCAGAATAAGTTTATCTGAACGTTTTTCACTGTGACATTTGATTCATGGTGAGATGTCCCAGTTATCTGATGTGTCTTTTAATAGTAACTATAATTACATGTACTATAAGAATGTACTATTGTACTGCAGTGAAGCAGTATTCAATCTGATCATATTTGGCAAAGATAATTTGTTCATTTTGGATTGGCACCTGCTTCTGTAAAAAAAAAAAAAAAAGAAGTTACACAATGGGAGTACACTGACATGTTTTATTTATTTATTTATTATTAACCTATTAATGCATTGTGTGTGTGTGTGTGATGGGTTTAATGTTTGATTATTCATATTATGACAAAGTATTTCCAGAATGAAAATACAAATAAAGAATTGATTGTTTAATAAACCATTTTTTCTCAAAGGAGAGTCTTCATAAAATGACTTAAATGCATTCCCTGTATACATGTAATCCCTTATCAATTTAAAAATACTTAATGCATATTTCATCACTGTTTTTGAAACTTTAAGGTAATTCAATTTCATTTTTCAATTCAATTTATTTTGTAGCGCCCAAAATCGCAACAACAGTAGCCTCTAAGGGCGTTCCAAGATATGGATGAGTAAAACATACACACAGACATATCAAAACAGGAATAAACAACATTCATGTAAAGCAGCAAATGAAACATGGTCCAGTCATCCCCTGTCCTTAGACCCTCCTTCTCAGCAAGGAAAAACTCCAAAAAACCCAGGGTCCTGGGAAAAAGAAGAAACCTCGGGGAGAACTACAGTGAAGGAGAGATCCACTCCCATGGACGGACAGGCTATAGATGTCCAGGCCCGTGGGCCAGTTCAGTATGACCACAGCTACCCAGGTGGGGAAGAGCCGGGGAGGAGGAGGAGGAGAGGGGAGAGGAGGAGGAGCCGGGCGAGGAGGAGGAGCCAGGCGAAGAGGAGGAGCCAGGCGAGGAGGAGGAGCCAGGCGAGGAGGAGGAGCCAGGCGAAGAGGAGGAGCCAGGCGAGGAGGAGGAGCCAGGCGAGGAGGAGGAGCCAGGCGAGGAGGAGGAGAGAGGTCCAGCTGCCATCAGGCGTCTGAAAGAGTTCCACTCCACAGGGGGAGTGGGACAGGGGACAACATGTGAATAGCAATGAACAAACTACAGATGAGAACATAGTGAGTGATGCTGATGAGAAAATAGGAGGAAACAGAGGACAGTGCTCAGGTTGCCACACTTCCCCCAGCTTGTTATCTCCTGCGGCAGCTTATCTTAGTGACATCAACTAAGTAACCTGGTCATAAGCTATTCCGAAGAGGAAGGTTTTAAGCCTGGTCTTAAATAAAGAGACTGTGGAGCCTGTTTAACATCAACAGGAGTTGATTCCATAACACAGGAGCTTGGTAACTGAAGGCTCTCCCCCCCACTGTACTTTTAGACACTCTAGGAACCACTAATAATCCTGCATTCTGAGAGCGAAGTGCTCTATTTGGCTGATAGGGGACAATGGCATCCTGAAGATATGATGGGGCCATATTGTTTAAGGCTTTGTATGTCAGGAGGAGAACTTTGAATTTAATTCTAAACTCGACAGGAAGCCAGTGCAGTGATTTTAACACAGGACTGATGTGATCACGTCTTTTAGTTCCTGTTAGGACTCTGGCCGCTGCATTTTGGACCAACTGGAAGCTTCTTAAAGTACCTTTAGTGCAGACGGTGAGCAGAGAATTACAGTAATCTAGTCTGGATGTAACAAATGCAGGGATAAGTTTTTCGGCATCATTTTTAGGCAAAATATTTCTGATTTTAGTTGTTTCGCAGGTGAAAATATGCAGTTTTACAAGCTTGGTTTATATGAGCTGTGAATGAGAGATTTTGGTCAAATACGACTCCAAGGTTTTTTACAGTAGAGCTAGAGGCTATACTCACATTGTCAAGTGAGATTATCTGGTCGGACATAGAATCTCTCTGACCTTTAGGACCGACAACAATGATCTCTGTTTTGGGGCAGCTGGAGAGGGTGTAAGTCTCGGTGGTCTCTCTCTGCGACACAAACGCCATGTTTTACTCCTCTGGGTGACTGTTGGTGAGCTGTGCGCGCTGTGAAATGTTTGCTTTAAATGCAGTCAAAGTGTCTCTGCTGTATGTGTTCACGTCAACAGTTGTGTTACTCTGACTGTCAGGTGCACTCCTGTCACGCCCCACTACCTTCCGTGCTTTGTGGCTTTGTGGCACACTTCAAAGCAACACAAAGCTTCTCCCCAGCCACTTCCTCCAGCTCTTCCGGACGGACGGAAAAATATCAAGAAAAGTTTTCTATGCTCGTCTGGGAAACATGTTCATGACGCACCCACAAACGTTTGGAGCTTTGAGCTTTGAACTTCCAAACTTTGAGCTTTGAACTTCAAAGCTCTTTGAAGATTCCAGAAGTTATTTTTAAAATGTGTTTATTTTTAAAATGTGTATTTTTTTTTAATGTATATTTATTTTTAACAAGAGCTCCGCCAGCGGGGCAAAATACGCCCGTACTTTGAATTATTGTGTATAGAATTAAGTTAGAATTTGTCAAACCTAGTTAAAGATGAATTGTTGGTACAGTTTGGAAGTTTGACATTCCGAGGTGAGACGGTTGTGGAGTTAGAGCGCGGACAAGAAATTGTCCACAGACAGACGGACAGACGGACAGACGGACAGACGGACAGACGGATAATCAATAGGGAAATCTGGCTCTTGCAGTAGGAGTATGAGTATGACATCATCACATTCTAGAATCGGAATTCCACCAATCAGATCGCAGCAACAGAACTTAAAGACACTACAAAGCTTTGAAGTGTCCACAGACGGACGGACGGACAGCGCCATACCATAATACGTCCCGTCTTGTTGAACGGGCGTATAAAAAAATGTATTTTTGGCTTCCAGAATCGAGAATCTGATGATGTCACACTCAGACGGGACGACAGGTCAGATTTCCCCAACACTGGGAGTGTGTGCATCGGAGCTGTAGTTCTATGCATTTTTATGCTGATTCTGATCTAATTGACCTTTAGTAATTGTCCCTTCACTAAATAATTTAATTTATTTCATGTTTCAAAAAATGTATTTCGAAATCTCAGAGGGGTTCCATGGTGGTTTGGGGGTATTTTCAGGGGTATTTCATTGTATTTATGGTTTGGATTAGAAAAAGAGCAGAATGGTGCCACTGATGTTGTCTCTGTGGCCTTACACAAAACCCGTGACCAAACGCCCCGCTGGGTACACATGACACAGGCGTTTGACAGTGGAGCATGCAAACCTTTCAAGTCCAGGTAATTGCTTTAAAAGGGTCTATTTGCCACATGGTCACCACATTATGGCACTAAATTTATCTATCTTACATTAATTCAGCTTCTTTTATTTTTTATTGCTGAAAAACATGTCTTCTTATCTGATCCGGGTCCCTTCTCCACAGATTTAAATGTCCTACATTATGCAAATTTCCCTCTTGTGAGTTTTAAGCCGTGTTATAATACTGTTACCTTATCAAAAACAATTCAATTCAATTCAATTCAATTTATTTTGTAGCGCCCAAAATCGCAACAACAGTTTCCTCTAAGGGCGTTCCAAGATTTGGATGAGTAAAACATACACACAGACATATCAAAACAGGAATAAACAACATTCATGTAAAGCAGCAAATGAAACATGGTCCAGTCATCCCCTGTCCTTAGACCCTCCTTCTCAGCAAGGAAAAACTCCAAAAAACCCAGGGTCCTGGGAAAAAGAAGAAACCTCGGGGAGAACTACAGTGAAGGAGGGATCCACTCCCATGGACGGACAGGCTATAGATGTCCAGGCCCGTGGGCCAGTTCAGTATGACCACAGCTACCCAGGTGGGGAAGAGCCGGGCGAGGAGGAGGAGAAGAGGGGCGAGGAGGAGGAGCCGGGCGAGGAGGAGGAGCCAGGCGAGGAGGAGGAGCCAGGCGAAGAGGAGGAGCCAGGCGAGGAGGAGGAGAGAGGTCCAGCTGCCATCAGGCGTCTGAAAGAGTTCCACTCCACAGGGGGAGTGGGACAGGGGACAACATGTGAATAGCAATGAACAAACTACAGATGAGAACATAGTAAGTGATGCTGATGAGAAAATAGGAGGAAACAGAGGACAGTGCTCAGGTTGCCACACTTCCCCCAGCTTGTTATCTCCTGCAGCAGCTTATCTTAGTGACATCAACTAAGTAACCTGGTCATAAGCTATTCCGAAGAGGAAGGTTTTAAGCCTGGTCTTAAATAAAGAGACTGTGGAGCCTGTTTAACATCAACAGGGAGTTGATTCCATAACACAGGAGCTTGGTAACTGAAGGCCCCCCACTGTACTTTTAGACACTCTAGGAACCACTAATAATCCTGCATTCTGAGAGCGAAGTGCTCTATTTGGCTGATAGGGGACAATGGCATCCTGAAGATATGATGGGGCCATATTGTTTAAGGCTTTGTATGTCAGGAGGAGAACTTTGAATTTAATTCTAAACTCGACAGGAAGCCAGTGAAGTGATTTTAACACAGGACTGATGTGATCACGTCTTTTAGTTCCTGTTAGGACTCTGGCCGCTGCATTTTGGACCAACTGGAAGCTTCTTAAAGTACCTTTAGTGCAGACGGTGAGCAGAGAATTACAGTAATCTAGTCTGGATGTAACAAATGCATGGATAAGTTTTTCAGCATCATTTTTAGGCAAATTTTTTCTGATTTTAGTTATGTTTCGCAGGTGAAAATATGCAGTTTTACAAGCTTGGTTTATATGAGCTGTGAATGAGAGATTTCGGTCAAATACGACTCCAAGGTTTTTTACAGTAGAGCTAGAGGCTATACTCACATTGTCAAGTGAGATTATCTGGTCTGACAGAGAATCTCTCTGACCTTTAGGACCGACAACAATGACCTCTGTTTTTTCAGGGTTTAAGAGCAGGTAATTCAGGGTCATCCAGGTTTTGATGTCCTTCACACAGGCACTGAGCTTATCCATTTGATCGGTCTGATTAGGTTTCATTGATAAGTACAGCTGAGTGTCATCAGCATAGCAGTGGAAATTAATGCCATGTTTTCTGATAATGTTACCTAATGGCAACATATACAGAGTAAACAGGATTGGACCAAGCACAGATCCTTGTGGAACACCACAAGCTACTTTAGAGCAGGGAGAGGTGCACTGGTTTACACTAACAAACTGGTACCTATCTGATAGAGAGGATTTAAACCATTTGAGGGCGGTCCCTCTGACACCTATGTCACATTCTAACCTCTGCAGTAGAATGTTGTGATCAATGGTGTCAAACGCTGCACTGAGGTCCAGTAGGACCAGGACTGAAGCCAGCCCGTTATCAGCAGCTAGTAGCAAATCATTTGTCACTTTAAGCAGAGCAGTTTCTGTGCTGTGGTGAGCTCTGAAACCAGACTGAAATTTTTCATATAGATTATTGCCCTGCAGATGGTGACAAAGCTGTTTCACCACAACTCGTTCCGGAATCTTTGAGAGAAATGGAAGATTCGAAATAGGTCTGTAGTTGGCTAGTTCATCAGGGTTTAAGCTAGGTTTTTTCAAAAGCGGTTTAATTACAGCATATTTAAAGGACTGAGGAACAAAGCCATTTTCTAATGACATATTTATTATGTTATGGATGGAACCTATTATTAAGTGGAGAGCTTCTTTGAGGAGTTTGACTGGAATAGGGTCGAGCAAACAAGTTGATGGTTTGGACGACATGATGACTGAGGTAATCTCCACCTCATCGACAGGAGTACCTGGAGTTGTGTTTTTATACGCCCGTTGTAAGACGGGACGTATTATGGTATGGCGCTGTCCGTCCGTCTGTCCGTCCGTCTGTGGACACTTCAAAGCTTTGAAGTCTTTGAAGCTTTGTCTTCATGAAGAGGCAAATTCCGATTCTAGAATGTGATGATGTCATACTCATACTCCTACTGCAAGAGCCAGATTTCCCTATTGATTATCCGTCCGTCCGTCTGTCCGTCTGTCTGTGGACAATTTCTTGTCCGCGCTCTAACTCCACAACCGTCTCACGTAGGAATGTCAAACTTCCAAACTGCACCAACAATTCATCTTTAACTAGGTCTGACAAATTCTAACTTAATTCTATATACAATAATTCAAAGTACGGGCGTATTTTGCCCCGCTGGAGGAGCTCTTGTTACTGCTAACTTCAAGGCACTGGTCTCGTTCTTTCATTCATTTTAGTATTGATTCACTAAGCCAAGGAAGACTGTTCTTCTTGCTTTTTAGTTTGATTTTTCTCGTAAATTTTGTAATAATTTGCTGTATTTAGTTTGAAAATTGTGAACAGTCCTGGTCTAAATCAGTTCCATGAAGCAACTCATCCCAATTAATTTGTTGTATTTCATTTATGAAATGTTGCTGTTCATGCTTTGGGATTCTACACATTGCTGTAGCAGCCAAAGGTTTAAAGCGCTTGTTATTTAATTTTCTATTCACCATTATAAAATTATGATCAGATATTCCAGTCAACATGTTGAAAGATTTATAGATTCTTTCTGGCCTGTTGGTAAAGGCTAAGTCGATCTGTGTGCTGGTGGAATTTGTGATTCTTGTAGGACCATTTATAATCTGACTCATATCCTTTTTATCCATCACCCTTTTTAATTTTTTCCTGACTTGGTTGGCCTGCCAATTTATATTTAGATCACCCATAATGATTACCTCTTTGGCAAAATTTAATTGTTTTAAAAATCTTTCCAACTTCTCATAAAAATCCACATTGGCTGACGGAGGTCTAGAAATAACAATAGTAAAAGACATTTGCACTGACAAAGTTACATTTAGGCTTAGAAACTCCAATTCCAGTTCATTTTCATTTACAATATGTAATTCATTACAAGTAAAAGTGTCCTTCACATAAATCAGAACACCCCCACCCTTAGAACCCGGTCTATCTTTGCGAAACACTTTGTACCCAGGTACAGCTAACACTGCAGGAGCAGAGGATTCATGAAGCCAAGTTTCAGAGAGGCAGAGAAAGTCTACATTAGAGCCAGTGAGAAGGTGCTGGACCTGATCACATTTTGACTTGAAACTGCGTATCTTTAAATGTCCAAATAGGATCCCTTTTGGTTTAGATTTTGGGTCCCATATTAACTTGGAGTGATTAAGTGTCTGAAACACATTCCATTTCCGATGTTTTATTATCGCAGGATTGAGCAATTTCCGGTTTCCTTTATTGACATTACTTCCAGGTAATGTCACACTACTTTTTGTAGTAGTTTGGAAACTTTCACCCATTGCAGGATGAAATGGCCCTGGGCACTGGTGGATATCTCCAGATAGTAAAAGACAGATTATTGAGACAAGCGCATCGCTTTGTTGAAGTTTGGGCACTCCTCTAACATGTTTATTTAAGCGGCCAGGGCTGACAAAGTCGGTGAGAATATGTGCCCCATGCCCAAAATGTTTGGTCCCAGATTGTGTGAAGGCCAGATCACACCCAGTTGTTGTCTCTTCATGTGAAATGTCAGGCACTGAGCCTTTTAAAAGAAAAAGTAATACCACATAGATCTGGAAAGCCAGAAGGGCATCTCTGTTACCTGTTGCTGCCATCTTCATTTTCTGGTGGCACCCAGGAGGTCTCCTGGCAGGAATTAAATAGTGAGCTCAAGTTGGAAGAACAGCAAGCAGGCAGGAGTGCAATGGTGGTAGAGTAGAGAGTGTTGGATTACTCACAGAAAGGACTTTTATGCAGATGGGATTTATTTCAGATGGGAAGAAGGCAAAGGTAAGACTTGATTTATTTGATTTGGCTTGATTGACAGCTACTTTTTTCTGTGTTTCTTGGCTGCTAGCTTGGTGAAGGTTTGAGCTACAGAGGCTGATACGGCGGAAGCAGCTTTCAGGCGATATATAACTTATGGGGGAAGGGTGAAGGGTCGTGTTTGCTTTGAGGCAGAAGTTGTAAGAGTGTCAGACAGTTGTATTTTTATATGTGTGGATATAGAGGGCTTCAGTTTGAGATGTGAAGTGCTGTGGTGAAAATGAAGTGGATAAATTGTTAGCCGTGTTTCTGCTGATTCCAACGGTGTATAACATGACAGTGTAGCACTCAGTATGTTGTAAATACAGATGTATGAATTTACAAAAGAGGCGCTAGTCCCCAAATGTGGTGTCTGTGGGGTTTAAGAGGTGAACTGGACTAGTTAATGGCTTAGAAACACATTGTTCCAATGCAATCGCGGCTAATATGTGCGAACTAGCTAACACCAAGCAACTTCGGTTTAACTTGTATAGTGTCAAACAATACGTTGTGATTAAAACGTTCCTATTAACTTGTACCAGTAATGCACCCAACTATTCAATTTATTTTGTAGCGCCCAAAATCGCAACACCAGTTGCCTCTAAGGGCGTTCCAAGATTTGGATGAGTAAAACATACACACAGACATATCAAAACAGGAATAAACAACATTCATGTAAAGCAGCAAATGAAACATTGTCCAGTCATCCCCTGTCCTTAGACCCTCCTTCTCAGCAAGGAAAAACTCCAAAAAACCCAGGGTCCTGGGAAAAAGAAGAAACCTCGGGGAGAACTACAGTGAAGGAGGGATCCACTCCCATGGACGGACAGGCTATAGATGTCCAGGCCCGTGGGCCAGTTCGGTATGACCACAGCTACCCAGGTGGGGAAGGAGCCGGGCGAGGAGGAGGAGGCCGGGCGAGGAGGAGGAGAAGAGGGGCGAGGAGGAGGAGCCGGGCGAGGAGGAGGAGCCAGGCGAGGAGGAGGAGCCAGGCGAAGAGGAGGAGCCAGGCGAAGAGGAGTAGCCAGGCGAGGAGGAGGAGAGAGGTCCAGCTGCCATCAGGCGTCTGAAAGAGTTCCACTCCACAGGGGGAGTGGGACAGGGGACAACATGTGAATAGCAATGAACAAACTACAGATGAGAACATAGTGAGTGATGCTGATGAGAAAAAAGGAGGAAACAGAGGACAGTGCTCAGGTTGCCACACTTCCCCCAGCTTGTTATCTCCTGCAGCAGCTTATCTTAGTGACATCAACTAAGTAACCTGGTCATAAGCTATTCCGAAGAGGAAGGTTTTAAGCCTGGTCTTAAATAAAGAGACTGTGGAGCCTGTTTAACATCAACAGGGAGTTGATTCCATAACACAGGAGCTTGGTAACTGAAGGCTCTCCCCACTGTACTTTTAGACACTCTAGGAACCACTAATAATCCTGCATTCTGAGAGCGAAGTGCTCTATTTGGCTGATAGGGGACAATGGCATCCTGAAGATATGATGGGGCCATATTGTTTAAGGCTTTGTATGTCAGGAGGAGAACTTTGAATTTAATTCTAAACTCGACAGGAAGCCAGTGAAGTGATTTTAACACAGGACTGATGTGATCACGTCTTTTAGTTCCTGTTAGGACTCTGGCCGCTGCATTTTGGACCAACTGGAAGCTTCTTAAAGTACCTTTAGTGCAGACGGTGAGCAGAGAATTACAGTAATCTAGTCTGGATGTAACAAATGCATGGATAAGTTTTTCAGCATCATTTTTAGGCAAAATTTTTCTGATTTTAGTTATGTTTCGCAGGTGAAAATATGCAGTTTTACAAGCTTGGTTTATATGAGCTGTGAATGAGAGATTTTGGTCAAATACGACTCCAAGGTTTTGTACAGTAGAGCTAGAGGCTATACTCACATTGTCAAGTGAGATTATCTGGTCTGACAGAGAATCTCTCTGACCTTTAGGACCGACAACAATGACCTCTGTTTTTTCAGGGTTTAAGAGCAGGTAATTCAGGGTCATCCAGGTTTTGATGTCCTTCACACAGGCACTGAGCTTATCGATTTGATCGGTCTGATTAGGTTTCATTGATAAGTACAGCTGAGTGTCATCAGCATAGCAGTGGAAATTAATGCCATGTTTTCTGATAATGTTACCTAATGGCAACATATACAGAGTAAACAGGATTGGACCAAGCACAGATCCTTGTGGAACACCACAAGCTACTTTAGAGCAGGGAGAGGTGCACTGGTTTACACTAACAAACTGGTACCTATCTGATAGATAGGATTTAAACCATTTGAGGGCGGTCCCTCTGACACCTATGTCACATTCTGACCTCTGCAGTAGAATGTTGTGATCAATGGTGTCAAACGCTGCACTGAGGTCCAGTAGGACCAGGACTGAAGCCAGCCCGTTATCAGCAGCTAGTAGCAAATCATTTGTCACTTTAAGCAGAGCAGTTTCTGTGCTGTGGTGAGCTCTGAAACCAGACTGAAATTTTTCATATAGATTATTGCCCTGCAGATGGTGACAAAGCTGTTTCACCACAACTCGTTCCAGAATCTTTGAGAGAAATGGAAGATTCGAGATAGGTCTGTAGTTGGCTAGTTCATCAGGATTTAAGCTAGGTTTTTTCAAAAGCGGTTTAATTACAGCATATTTAAAGGACTGAGGAACAAAGCCATTTTCTAATGACATATTTATTATGTTATGGATGGAACCTATTATTAAGTGGAGAGCTTCTTTGAGGAGTTTGACTGGAATAGGGTCGAGCAAACAAGTTGATGGTTTGGACGACATGATGACTGAGGTAATCTCCGCCTCATCGACAGGAGTAAATTTGTCTAATGCTGTTAGAGGATTTATGTGGGATATTGGTGTTACTGACTGGATTTGCTGAATTTGCTCGGGGCTGATTTTTGGAGTGGCTTCGTTGATCTTGTCTCTAATGGTTGTAATTTTGTAATCGAAGAATTCAAGAAAGTCACAACTGAACTTCGAAGGGAGAAGAGACTCAGGGGCAGTGTGCGAGTTTGTCAGCCTGGCTACAGTGCTGAACAGAAATCTGGGGTTGCTTTTGTTTCCTTCTATTAGGTTTGAATAGTATCTGGTTTGTGCTTTTGGCAGAGCGGCCTTATAAGAGAGCAGGCAGAGCTTCCATGCCTTCAGAGACGCTCGGAGCGCGAGCGGCGCCAGAGCTTCTCTGTGCGTCTTACGTGTTGTTTGAGTGATCACAGTTCTGGAGTAAACCAAGGAGCCGGAGGTCTTGGTTTAATGCTTTTCTGTTTTAGCGGAGCTGCAACATCGAGAGCAGATTTTAGGGTGAGCATTGTCCTATCAACAAACTGATCCATGATAATTGGATTAAAGTTGTTCTCATTGTCACATGGCATATCATTCAATACTGGCTCGATTATTTCTTTGAACTCGGCTACCGATTTTTCTGATATTGTTCTTTTCATTATAGTTTTCTCCTGCTGAGCTGGATAGTCTTTTAGTACGAATTGAAAGGTTATTAAAAAATGGTCAGAGAGTACTTCTACTACTTTTCATGTCAAAAAAAGGTTGCCAATATGTTTGTGAAATCTCACCAGAGTCCGACTGATTTTAAAGGGGAGACGCCATTTCTCAAGTGTCCTCTTTTTTCCCCCGATTCTCCCGATTGGACTTTGTCACGTGAACTAGTCAACTAATCGATTACTAAATTAGTTGCCAACTATTTTAATAGTCGATTTGAATCGATTTAATCGATTAGTTGTTGCAGCCCTAATTTAAAGCACTTTTCCATCAGGGAACCACGCCAAAGGACACAACAACAGCATTCTTCTTTGGGAGCTGGAATCGAACCACCAACCTGTGGGCCAAAGGATCTGATCACTCTCCCAATGATGTGTATGTTGAGAGCGGGATTCGAACTGGCAACCTTCAAATTAGAGGACGAGCACTATATCAAATGAGCTACTGTCACTAGTGTATAAAAAAACAATCGACAACAACAAAACTGAACACTTTTTTGCAGTTAATAGATGCTTTTATTTAAATGAGTGCGCATCTACTCCTCAGTGGAATCGTCATGAGGAGGAGGGCGGGGTGGAGCAAAGTCGGCCATGTTGGGAAGGTCAAACACCACACAGCAGCTCAGGGCACAACGAGGGATCTGCATGTCCCGCACCTGAGTCCAAACTCCGGTCCTTGCATCAAAACATTCACAAGCACAATGAATGGTGCCCAGATTGCACCCGCCTACAACATATAGCTGATTGTCAACAACCTCGATGCCAAAGTGGCTGCGCCTGGTCCACATGTTGGGTAGGGGGCGCCACGTGTTGGTTGCGGGGTTATAGGCTTCAACAGTGTTCAAACAGGAATCCCCATTAAACCCACCAACAGCGTAGATTTCATTGGCATAGGCGATGACACTGAGCCCAGAGCGCATGGTGGACATATCTGCTATCATGGTCCACTGTTCGGTTAGTGGGTTGTAAGTCTCAGCTGATGCCAGGTGATGTTCACCATTAAAACCTCCACAAATGTAGATCTTTCCATTGTACACTGTGCTGCTGGCATCGCTCCTCTGTTCGTTCATAGGTGAAATCATGGTCCACTGATTGGTCACTGGCAAGTACCTTTCGGCTGTCTTCAGCCTGTCCAGTCCATCGAACCCGCCTATCGCGTAGATCAAACCATCCAGCAAAGTCACACTAATGAAGCTCCTACGTGAATGCATGGGTGCCATTTCTTGCCACGTGTGAATTGCCAGGTCGTACTTGCAGGTAGTGTTGAGCCGGTGATTGCTGTCAAACCCTCCAATCACGTACACAGATCCATTAAGGAACACTGTGCCGTGATAGGCTCTTGGAGTCCAGTCATCATTAGCCACACCCACCCAGCGATCGGTGCGGTTGTCATAGACTTCAATTCTGTTGGTTGTTCTGTTTTGGCTATAGCCACCAATAACCATAAGCACCGCACTGGGCAGCCTTGGAGTGGCTAGATGAGTGGGGGGCAGGGAGGCATTGTACCTCCTAGCTCTTTCATCCAACATCACCTTTATGATCTTCTCCTCCACAATCTTCCAGTTATGAATGTAGTGGGACAGGTTATATCTAATCATGCACTGAGTGAAGTAATCAACATGGATCAGACCCAGACGGACTTTTAGTAGGAGGTCGGCCAAGTAGTGGTTCCTTTCCTCAGGAGCATGTGCAATCCATCTGATGACTGCCACTAACACGGTGGTCTCCTCCTTCACGTTCAGCCGATCATCATCAATGACTGAACACAGGTCTTCCCCGGAGAGCTGGAAGAACTCTTCAGAGCTGGTCACCACCTCTTCGAAATGCTTCAGGACGTATAAGAAGGCTTGTTTCCTCAGCTGGGGGTAGTAGTACTTGTTTGAGATACCCCATACAGTGATGCAGTTACTGGGGGACATTTGCTCCTTCATGACCTGACAGCAGACTTCGGTAATGCCGCTCACATCTAAGTAGTCAGCAGCTATAAAGAGCTCCTGGAGGTTTTCCTGGGTGATGTGCACCACCCCGGTGTAGCAGTAGTCCAGGATAATCTTCATGATATCAGCTGACACATTGGAGATCTCAAACACCTGGCAGTCAGGGCTGGACCAGTTAGTGAAGAGGCTTTTAAAGTATGTGCTGCAGCTACACAGAACCAGTTTGTGTGCTGGGAATTGCACGCCGGCCACGTTGAGCAAAGCATCGCACAACTTCTGCTCCCTCCTCAATTCCTCGAACACAGTGTTCATGTTTGGTTTTGTATTTGAAAATGGATATCTTTGCACAGAGACATGTCTGTCTCTCTTGCTAAATGTGATCGTTTCCATCTCTGTCTTTTTATCTTCCATCTCTGTCCTTTTATGTTACCTGCCGTAGATCTGAACTCTCTTCTCAAATGTTCTGCTGCTGAAATCGAGAACAACCCACATTCTCTGCTTCTTTGAGCTTTGACACGTTAAAGCTTTGTAGTGTCTTTAAGTTCTGTTGCTGCAATCTGATTGGTGGAATTCCGATTCTAGAATGTGATGATGTCATACTCATACTCCTACTGCAAGAGCCAGATTTCCCTATTGATTATCCGTCCGTCTGTCTGTCCGTCTGTCCGTCTGTCTGTGGACAATTTCTTGTCCGCGCTCTAACTCCACAACCGTCTCACCTAGGAATGTCAAACTTCCAAACTGCACCAACAATTCATCTTTAACTAGGTTTGACAAATTCTAACTTAATTCTATATACAACAAGAGCTCAGCCAGCGGCGCAAAATACGCCCGTACTTTGAATTATTGTGTATAGAATTAAGTTAGAATTTGTCAAACCTAGTTAAAGCTGAATTGTTGGTGCAGTTTGGAAGATTCCAATACTGGCGTTCTATGGCACATACCGGTAAGCACAATAAGGCAGTTCACTACCAATATAATAATAACAAGAAATTGTCAAGGTCACGGCCCGACCCTTTGCGAAGGGGGGTGAGCAAAATAAACCAAATGGCCGCTGGACTTGAGGATCATTATCATATGATTAAACAGCTTTTTAAGGTTGGAAAAATGCAAGCTGAGATTTCTAACACATTGCGACAGTTCGGTATTAAGAGATCCCCGGAAATGTCGGTGAGAAGGTTCTGTATTCAACACCAACTCCGGCGTAAAAGACAAACTGCTCCTGTCATCAGTACATAAGGTAAGTGAGTACACACTTTTAACTATTGGAAATCATCATTAACACGACGGTAAACTTAAAATACGGCCATAACTCCCACAAAACTGTCCAAAAAGTTTGTTTTTAACTGCGTGAACTTTGAGCTAAAAGTTTGGCTAGTAATTTACAGCTAAGCAAGTCCGCTCAGACTTTCATATTTGGACAGATTTCCATCAAACACTATTTTTTTTACTGTTAGGGGAAAAGATCATGGAGTGATTAAAGAGGAAGAAACACCACGTTTTCAAGGACAGGGGTAGCTCGGAGGTAAGGTAAAAACACGCATTATTTCATGCAGTATAATAATATTTACTTGTAAATCACGTAATATAAGCCTCCCACACATGCATTTCATTCTGGGAATACATTATATTGACACCTGTGTCTGTTAGGCCAGTCACATTTAATATAACAATGAGAAAACTGTTTGAAATGTTTTATATGAATTTTCTTTTCTCATCTGCAACTTCCTGGATGAGGACACAACACACTTTGGATGTGAATGTACTTTGCTCTGTGGACCTCATTTTCCTGTAATAGTTGGTAGTTTTCTTAATGTGTCATTACAGGTTTTCACTCTGCAGAACAGGACTTTGAACCAACAGAACCAATCAGATGTAAGGTTCATTCTGCTCTTCCTCCTTCAGAAGATACAAGATGTCTCCACTGTCCATGTCCAGAGTCACTGAGGACTTCTGCAGAGTCACGACCTGCAGAGTCACGACCTGCAGAGTCACGACCTGCAGAGTCACGACCTGCAGAGTCACGACCTGCAGAGTCACAACCTCTGAGTCACGACCTGCAGAGTCACGACCTGCAGAGTCTCGACCTGCAGAGTCACGACCTGCAGAGTCACAACCTCTGAGCCACGACCTGCAGAGCCACGACCTGCAGAGTCACGACCTGCAGAGTCACGACCTGCAGAGTCACGACCTGCAGAGTCTCGACCTGCAGAGTCACGACCTGCAGAGTCACGACCTGCAGAGTCACGACCTGCAGAGCCACGACCTGCAGAGCCACGACCTGCAGAGCCACGACCCGCAGAGCCACGACCCGCAGAGTCACGACCCGCAGAGTCACGACCCGCAGAGTCACGACCCGCAGAGTCACGACCCGCAGAGTCACGACCCGCAGAGTCACGACCTGCAGAGTCACGACCTGCAGAAGACCTGTGGGGCCTCTGGGTGCATCTGGCTTCCTGCACCGCTGTCTGCTGCTGTCCTGAATGTGTCCTCATAGTGATGTCTCCAGGCAGTTTAGGTTCAGAATAAGTTTATCTGAACGTTTTTCACTGTGACATTTGATTCACAGTGAGATGTCCCAGTTCTCTGATGTGTCTTTTAATAGTAACTATAATTACATGTACTATAAGAATGTACTATTGTACTGCAGTGAAGCAGTATTCAATCTGATCATATTTGGCAAAGATAATTTGTTCATTTTGGATTGGCACCTGCTTCTGTAAAAAAAAAAAAAAAAGAAGTTACACAATGGGAGTACACTGACATGTTTTATTTATTTATTTATTATTAACCTATTAATGCATTGTGTGTGTGTGTGTGATGGGTTTAATGTTTGATTATTCATATTATGACAAAGTATTTCCAGAATGAAAATACAAATAAAGAATTGATTGTTTAATAAACCATTTTTTCTCAAAGGAGAGTCTTCATAAAATGACTTAAATGCATTCCCTGTATACATGTAATCCCTTATCAATTTAAAAATACTTAATGCATATTTCATCACTGTTTTTGAAACTTTAAGGTAATTCAATTTCATTTTTCAATTCAATTTATTTTGTAGCGCCCAAAATCGCAACAACAGTAGCCTCTAAGGGCGTTCCAAGATATGGATGAGCCAAACATACACACAGACATATCAAAACAGGAATAAACAACATTCATGTAAAGCAGCAAATGAAACATGGTCCAGTCATCCCCTGTCCTTAGACCCTCCTTCTCAGCAAGGAAAAACTCCAAAAAACCCAGGGTCCTGGGAAAAAGAAGAAACCTCGGGGAGAACTACAGTGAAGGAGAGATCCACTCCCGTGGACGGACAGGCTATAGATGTCCAGGCCCGTGGGCCAGTTCAGTATGACCACAGCTACCCAGGTGGAGAAGAGCCGGGGAGGAGGAGGAGAGGGGCGAGGAGGAGGAGCCGGGCGAAGAGGAGGAGCCAGGCGAGGAGGAGGAGAGAGGTCCAGCTGCCATCAGGCGTCTGAAAGAGTTCCACTCCACAGGGGGAGTGGGACAGGGGACAACATGTGAATAGCAATGAACAAACTACAGATGAGAACATAGTGAGTGATGCTGATGAGAAAATAGGAGGAAACAGAGGACAGTGCTCAGGTTGCCACACTTCCCCCAGCTTGTTATCTCCTGCAGCAGCTTATCTTAGTGACATCAACTAAGTAACCTGGTCATAAGCTATTCCGAAGAGGAAGGTTTTAAGCCTGATCTTAAATAAAGAGACTGTGGAGCCTGTTTAACATCAACAGGGAGTTGATTCCATAACACAGGAGCTTGGTAACTGAAGGCTCTCCCCCCCACTGTACTTTTAGACACTCTAGGAACCACTAATAATCCTGCATTCTGAGAGCGAAGTGCTCTATTTGGCTGATAGGGGACAATGGCATCCTGAAGATATGATGGGGCCATATTGTTTAAGGCTTTGTATGTCAGGAGGAGAACTTTGAATTTAATTCTAAACTCGACAGGAAGCCAGTGAAGTGATTTTAACACAGGACTGATGTGATCACGTCTTTTAGTTCCTGTTAGGACTCTGGCCGCTGCATTTTGGACCAACTGGAAGCTTCTTAAAGTACCTTTAGTGCAGACGGTGAGCAGAGAATTACAGTAATCTAGTCTGGATGTAACAAATGCATGGATAAGTTTTTCGGCATCATTTTTAGGCAAATTTTTTCTGATTTTAGTTATGTTTCGCAGGTGAAAATATGCAGTTTTACAAGCTTGGTTTATATGAGCTGTGAATGAGAGATTTTGGTCAAATACGACTCAAGGTTTTTACAGTAGAGCTAGAGGCTATACTCACATTGTCAAGTGAGATTATCTGGTCTGACAGAGAATCTCTCTGACCTTTAGGACCGACAACAATGACCTCTGTTTTTTCAGGGTTTAAGAGCAGGTAATTCAGGGTCATCCAGGTTTTGATGTCCTTCACACAGGCACTGAGCTTATCGATTTGATCGGTCTGATTAGGTTTCATTGATAAGTACAGCTGAGTGTCATCAGCATAGCAGTGGAAATTAATGCCATGTTTTCTGATAATGTTACCTAATGGCAACATATACAGAGTAAACAGGATTGGACCAAGCACAGATCCTTGTGGAACACCGCAAGCTACTTTAGAGCAGGGAGAGGTGCACTGGTTTACACTAACAAACTGGTACCTATCTGATAGAGAGGATTTAAACCATTTGAGGGCGGTCCCTCTGACACCTATGTCACATTCTGACCTCTGCAGTAGAATGTTGTGATCAATGGTGTCAAACGCTGCACTGAGGTCCAGTAGGACCAGGACTGAAGCCAGCCCGTTATCAGCAGCTAGTAGCAAATCATTTGTCACTTTAAGCAGAGCAGTTTCTGTGCTGTGGTGAGCTCTGAAACCAGACTGAAATTTTTCATATAAATTATTGCCCTGCAGATGGTGACAAAGCTGTTTCACCACAACTCGTTCCAGAATCTTTGAGAGAAATGGAAGATTCGAGATAGGTCTGTAGTTGGCTAGTTCATCAGGGTTTAAGCTAGGTTTTTTCAAAAGCGGTTTAATTACAGCATATTTAAAGGACTGAGGAACAAAGCCATTTTCTAATGACATATTTATTATGTTATGGATGGAACCTATTATTAGGTGGAGAGCTTCTTTGAGGAGTTTGACTGGAATAGGGTCGAGCAAACAAGTTGATGGTTTGGACGACATGATGACTGAGGTAATCTCCGCCTCATCGACAGGAGTAAATTTGTCTAATGCTGTTAGAGGATTTATGTGGGATATTGGTGTTACAGACTGGATTTGCTGAATTTGCTCGGGGCTGATTTTTGGAGTGGCTTCGTTGATCTTGTCTCTAATGGTGTAATTTTGTAATCGAAGAATTCAAGAAAGTCACAACTGAACTTCGAAGGGAGAAGAGACTCAGGGGCAGTGTGTGAGTTTGTCAGCCTGGCTACAGTGCTGAACAGAAATCTGGGGTTGCTTTTGTTTCCTTCTATTAGGTTTGAATAGTATCTGGTTTGTGCTTTTATGAAGCGGCCTTATAAGAGAGCAGGCAGAGCTTCCATGCCTTCAGAGACTGCTCGGAGCGCGAGCGGCGCCAGAGCTTCTCTGTGCGTCTTACGTGTTGTTTGAGTGATCGCAGTTCTGGAGTAAACCAAGGAGCCGGAGGTCTTGGTTTAATGCTTTTCTGTTTTAGCGGAGCTGCAACATCGAGAGCAGATTTTAAGGTGAGCATTGTCCTATCAACAAAGTGATCCATGATAATTGGATTAAAGTTGTTCTCATTGTCACAGGGCATATCATTTAATACTGGCTCGATTATTTCTTTGAACTCGGCTACTGATTTTTCTGATATTGTTCTTTTCATTATAGTTTTCTCCTGCTGAGCTGGATAGTCTTTTAGTACGAATTGAAAGGTAATTAAAAATGGTCAGAGAGTTTAGGGTTTTGAGGAATTACAAGTAAATCACTAATCTCAATACCATAAGTTAGGACGAGATCGAGAGTGTGATTGTGACAGTGAGTCGGCTTGTTCACACTCTGGGTAAAACCGACCCCATCCAGGAGAGCACCAAAAGCACTGCTGAGGCTCACTGCTGTTATCAACATGAATGTTGAAATCTCCAACTATAACAATCCTTTCCCATTCCAAAACTAAACTTGAAATAAAGTCAGAAAACTCTGTCAGAAACTCGGCATAAGGACCAGGAGGTCGGTAGATTGTTATGAATATAACAGCTTTCTGGTTTTTCCAGTTGGTGCACGTAATAGATAGTGCGAGGCTTTCAAAGGAGCGGAATGTATAATTAGATTTGAGGCTGAGAATTAGGCTGGAGTGAGAAATGACGGCCACACCGCCACCTCCACCAGTGCTCCTGGCACTTTGAAAGTTCACGTGACTTGGAGGTGTAGATTCGTTTAGTCTAACATCATCATTTTCCTGAAGCCATGTTTCAGTTAAAGCTAGAAGATCAATATTAAAGTCGCCAATTAATTCATTTATTAAAAGAGATTTAGAGGAGAGGGACCTGATGTTTAGCAGTCCACATTTTACACACTTATCATTTTGTTTATTTGCGACACATGTATTTATTTTTATTAAGTTATGAGATCTGACGCCTTTCCTATCAGAGTTCAGTTGACTTTTATTTGTGCTTTTTACATGCTTAATTTGTTTATTTACAACACAATTATTTATTTTTATTAAGTTATGAAACCTGACGCCTTTCCTATCAGACTTTAGTTGAGTTTTATTTGTGTTTTTTATACATTTATTTTGTTTATTTGCGATGCATGTATTTATTTCTATTGAGTTAGGAGATCTGATATCTTTCCCATCAGAGTTTAGGTATGTTTTGTTTGTGCTTTTTGTGCGTGGGACATACACAACCTCAGCCAGTCTGGGAGAATTGTTCATGCAGGGTGGCTCAAAGGAGGCCCCTGTACGTGGCGCACACACAGTCTCAGCCTGTTTGGAGCTGTTCTCGCTAACAGAGCAGTGCCTCACTAGTCTACTCTGCTCCCTAGCGTCACTGACACTCCCTGAGCTATTCTGTGTGCTAGTCTTACCTGATGGTCATCTAAGACTAGCCATTATATTCTGCGCTAAGAGGGAGGAGCCAGTCGCTGTGGGATGGATGCCGTCGCTACGTATAAGCCTGGGCTTCCCCTCAAATGCCCTCCAGTGTCTATGAAGACGACACCATTCTGCGGGCACCAATTGGACAACCACTGGTTGACAGCTGAAAAGCGGCTGAACATTTCACAATTGGCATAATTTGGAAGGGGGCCAGAGAAGTACACGGACTCCGACATCGACTTAGCCAAATCACAAACTGCCGCTATCTGCAACTTCACCACCTCTGACTGACCGCGCCGAGTATCGTTACCCCCCGCGTGTATAACGATCCGGCGGTACCTGTTCTTACTTCTCTTTAAAAGCCTAAGATTCCCCTCGATGTCGCCCAGTCTGGCTCCAGGGTAACACCGTGTGGAAGCTGCAGGCAGTTCCACGTCCCTGACTATGGAGCTCCCTATGACTAGTGTGTCCCGCGTCCAGCTCACGGGGGCGAACCTGTTCCGAACGGGAAGCGCCCTACTCTCAGCCCTGTGTCCCTCGTCTCCTGGGGTCCTGCACTCAGCTATGTGTCCCTGATCTCCTGCAGTCCTACTCTGAGCCCTGTGTCCCTGGTCTCCTGCAGTCCTACACTCAGCCCTGTGTCCCTGGTCTCCTGCAGTCCTACACTCAGCCCTGTGTCCCTGGTCTCCTGCAGTCCTACACTCAGCC
The DNA here is from genome assembly GCA_034769755.1 of Odontamblyopus lacepedii. Lineage (NCBI taxonomy): Eukaryota > Metazoa > Chordata > Actinopteri > Gobiiformes > Gobiidae > Odontamblyopus > Odontamblyopus lacepedii. Next base: position 45,993,123 of record CM068345.1, on the reverse strand, counting down.
CTGTGTCCCTGGTCTCCTGCAGTCCTACTCTCAGCCCTGTGTCCCTGGTCTCCTGCAGTCCTACTCTCAGCCCTGTGTCCCTGATCTGCAGTCCTGGTCTTAGCCCTGCGCCTGCGTCTAACTGTCACAAACCTGTCCTGGTCTGGTCCCGGCTGCACGGGATGTGCCGGGGGGCTGCTCTCGCTAGCTGCGCTCAAGCTAATGCGGTCCGCGGTCCCTGCTACTGCCTGACTATAACTCGGCTTCAGCGCCTCCAATGAGCGGATCCGCGTTTCTAACTCTGTAACCCTGGCCCCGAGGACGGCCACTACGCTGCACTTAGCGCAACTGTCCCTGTCACTATCAAATAAGCCAGGGTTCTCACTCCACATGTTGCAACTAGAACAGGAAAGGGGGGCAAGAGTTTTAGCCATGATGCTAGGCTAGGCTAGATCAGGCTGAAACTACAAGCTGAAACTACAGAGAGAGAGAGGCTTAGACCACGAATTACGGAGCACTAGATGCTGAATAAACTTCGATGGTTTGATGAAGTACTCAGGCACTAGTTTAGATGTTGGATTCGTGGATTAACAGATTCAGTAGAGAGAAGCTAGTAACAGTGCTGCAAAACAGCTCGCAAACAGCTCGCAAACAGAATTCACTCACCCGGAAGTGACGTCACCGGAATCTCACCACGAGATTCCTTCTGCCTTTGATAAAAGGCAGAAGTAATTTAGCCTATTTTAGATGTATTGGAGAAACAGCAATATTTTAGCCATAAAATGTGAATTAGAATTATTAGAATAACTTGTTCTCAAAATGTGACAGTTTGATTACCCGTGCATAATCTTTGTTAATGATCTGTGCGCGTAATCTGCAGGTGCGTGTTGTTAGCATTAGCATTAGCAGCGTGTCTCGGTTGCTGGGCGACATGCGCGGCTCCGTGGGCTGGACCTGTCCCGTTTCGACACGGCCATGCGGTCTGCGGTGGTGTGTTCGAAGGCTACAGCCTATGCGGCTTCATGAGGCTGCAGCCTTCTGAATTGGGACACGGCTACAGTTTTCCATCTCGTAGCGGCTCTTCCGCTGCGCGCGCATTGCTCCCAGTAAAGGTTCACTTCCAGTTTACGCAACTTGCTCAAGGATCAAATTTGGACAAAACGGGAAACGGCCGTTATCTGTTTTTTCCATTTTTCATTTAAAAACAAAATCGAAAACTGAAAAAACAAATCGTTATCCGTTTTTTTTCATTTTGGTTTTGGAGACAAATAATGAAAAAACTGTTGTTTTTTCGTTTTCTTATTTTTGGTTTTATATTGAAAAACGAATGAACGAATGATACATGGATTTTTGAACACAGTGTTTTTCGTTTGAGAGAAAAACACAGGGTTCCCGCGGTGTCTTAAAAAGTCTTAAAAGCATTGAATTTAAGAATTTGGAAATAAAACCTTAAAAATACTCGAACCTCCCCCTATCAACCCAAAACATGCTACACAGGTCTAAACACTAAATACTGATAAAATACAATACTAAATACAGTCAATCAATTAAATACTGTCCTAAATACTGTTAACTGTAGCGTTTAACTGTATGTTTTAATCATATTTAATTTGTTTATGTTGCTGTAAGGCCACCTTGAGCGTCCAGAAAGGTGTCTAATAAATAAAATGTATTTATTTTTTTTATTTTTATGTCTGGATCTTAATTTTTTTGCAGCACGTAACTTCTCCGTATCGCATTTCTCATCACAAGTTTAATTTGTCAACCTCCATTATTTGGTTAAATAACGTAGCCTAAATAAAGAGCGGCGGAAACTCAAAATACTCCGAACACGTCACTGAAGATCACACACTACAGCAACACGAGCAACAAGCTGAGCAGAAGCTCGTAAAAGCCAAGAAAATCTCAGCAGAACACAAAGTTTGATTACCACCGTTATGTTCTTTTTATACGCCCGTTGGAAGACGGGACGTATTATGGTATGGCGCTGTCCGTCCGTCCGTCCGTCTGTGGACACTTCAAAGCTTTGAAGTCTTTGAAGCTTTGTCTTCATGAAGAGGCAAAACATGTGGGGCCGATATATATATAAGGTATATATATATCTAATATATATATAAGGTATACTGTATTTGTGTATTTTATTGTATATTTTTGTATCGATCCATGCTGTAGGTCAGTGGTATCAATTTTATGTGACTTCAGGTTTTTTCACACTTGTTCTTTGATTTTATCTCCCAGATACCAAATACAGAAATTGTTCTAACACATAAATTTTCTCTTAAACAGCGATCTGTGCCCTGTGTCTCACCGGGTCCTTCCACTAGCACACCCATGCCAGGGGTTTCACCTCTGGTGGTTTCCTGTACATCATCCACAGCTACATGCACAGATGCGACTCATCGAAAACTCTACAAAAGGCTTCATCAACAGAAGAGCAGAAGGGATAAGGATTATAGAGAGAAGGAAAAAAGGACAGATATGATAGCTAGAAAGACAGCTAGAAGTGAGGAAGAGTACAGAGAGAAGGAGAAAGGCAGAGAGACAACCACTAGAAAGAGAGCTAGACTTGATGAAGAATACAGAGAGAAGGAGAAAGGCAGAGAGACAACCACTGGAAAGAGAGCTAGAAGTGAGGAAGAGTACAGAGAGAAGGAGAAAGGCAGAGAGACAACCACTAGAAAGAGAGCTAGACTTGATGAAGAGTACAGAGAGAAGGAGAAAGGCAGAGAGACAACCACTAGAAAGAGAGCTAGACTTGATGAAGAGTACAGAGAGAAGGAGAAAGGCAGAGAGACAACCACTAGAAAGAGAGCTAGACTTGATGAAGAATACAGAGAGAAGGAGAAAGGCAGAGAGACAACCACTAGAAAGAGAGCTAGACTTGATGAAGGGTACAGAGAGAAGGAGAAAGGCAGAGAGACAACCACTAGAAAGAGAGCTAGAAGTGAGGAAGAGTACAGAGAGAAGGAGAAAGGCAGAGAGACAACCACTAGAAAGAGAGCTAGAAGTGAGGAAGAGTACAGAGAGAAGGAGAAAGGCAGAGAGACAACCACTAGAAAGAGAGCTAGACTTGATGAAGAGTACAGAGAGAAGGAGAAAGGCAGAGAGACAACCACTAGAAAGAGAGCTAGACTTGATGAAGAGTACAGAGAGAAGGAGAAAGGCAGAGAGACAACCACTAGAAAGAGAGCTAGACTTGATGAAGAGTACAGAGAGAAGGAGAAAGGCAGAGAGACAACCACTAGAAAGAGAGCTAGACTTGATGAAGGGTACAGAGAGAAAGAGACACAAAGGGAAACACCATCAAGAATGAAACAAAGACACCAGTCCAAGCCAGGATAGCCCTATGGCTTCTATGCGTTCTGAAAGATTGAATTTGAGAAGAAACTGTTCATAGCTGATTTGTTCATCCTCATCTTCGTACAAAAAGTCTTCTATGTCTTTGTAAATGTTCTTGTACTTTTCCTGTTCCTTTCTTGTGAATTCTGGCTCTGTGAGGGGTTGAAGTATCATGGTTTGTTTCATGGGTGGCTTAGGATATCCAAACCTGCATTTTTTGTCTCTCTTTGTCTTACAGGTGTGGCTGTGTCGGTGAGTTTGAAGAGATACAAGGTCTGCTAACACAGAGTCTTCTTCCTCGTCAGGACAATGGCATGTATAATTCTTGTCTATGTATTCACATATCTCCTCATCAGAATCTCTGCCATATTGTGGGGCATCTTTGCACCACACAACCATGTGCACGTGGGGTGATCCCCGTTGTTGGAACTCGATCCTAGAGAAGTAATCGGTCACATTTCCAATGGGACAGCACTGTAAGAGGATCTCAGAAAAGAAGTTGGAGACTGAATGATCATAATGTCTTGCACAAGTAATAGGATCAGTCTGTATTAGGCGGCACTTCTCATCCCAGGACATGTTTGTCAGTTCTTCATCTGTGTATTCACGTTTGTCTACAATTTGTCCCAGAATCTTCAAAAGATGAAGCCATTTTGTTTCTGCTGCTGACAGAGTCAAAAAGAATGTTGCGGGGCCCAACTGCCTGATCATGGCGAATAAGTCCTTACTCACTTTTTCAAAGTATGGTGGAGATCCCCTAAGGTAGGACATGAATTTGTAAGCCTTGTCTTCATGAATGAGGTCTGCTGCAGCAGAGCCTTTGACATCCTTCGCTGTTAATCGTTGATTCTGAGTTTTAACCTTTCTAACAGCAATCTGACTTTGATCTATGAGAGATTTCATCTGCAGTTTTTTTGTTTTGAAGAAAATGTTCTCGACATTGCATGCAGCTCGTCTATCACTGGATCTCAGTTCAGATTTGACAATATCACCATATGTCACTTTAACATCTCTCTCACTATTGGTTGGACGCCTTTGACCACAGAAAATACCCGGGAAAGCTCACTCTTCTGAGTCCTTCTCCAAGAAAACACTGATCGACACTGCCTTCACCAGGTGCAAAGTTGTATACCAAATCCCTCTCTTCTGGTTCGATGAAGTCTTGTGTTGTGAGTAATGTGTCAGCTTGACCAGATATTAACTCTGTGTCATCTACCTCACTCCAGCTATCTTCATCTTCTTTTGTGGTAGCAGACGGAGTCTCTTCCGCTGTAACGACTTCTTTGCCAAAGCCTTTCTCTTTTGCAGTAGAAGATGGATTCCTTTTGTCATTAACAACTTCTTGATCAATGTCATGATCTTTTGTTTCAATATCATCAGGATGTGCATGATTGTCAGTTTGCACATTCTCTTCTTCTCCATCAAGAACTGTTTCTGTATCACTGTCAGTAACATTCCATTGATTATCGAAGGTCACATGCTCTTTATACAATGGCGTTTGCGACAGGAATTCTGCAGCCTGCCTTACCTTTTGAGGACGAATATTCAGACAGTAAACATGATGTTTGAATCTTAACCGTCTCTTCAGTGTGGCTTTGATGGTTGCAGTGTGTGATGGTAGACGAGGCAACTGAGTAACAGTATTACTCACATCAGCGGGCACAAGAACCATATTACCACATATCTTTTTCTGTTTTCCTCTTGGTGCTTGATGGAGTTTCATGAAAGGAAGGCGAACCGCAAGTAGTGTGAGCTCAAGTGGATTCAATCCCTGTAGTGAATGGTCTTGGTCGGGGAACTTCATACCATTGATCACAGACATTGGAGGTATTTTCCCTTTACTGATGTAAGTCCTGCAGGTTCTGCATATCCATATCTTCTTTCCAACACTAGTTATTTTTGGACAACGACACAAAATCTGGTGGACTCGCATGTTACTACTTGAAGGCAGAGATGTCACACTGTGTGAGTACCAGAGCTGATTACAACTGGTACAGATATACAAGGGTCCCTCAGAGACTTTGTTGTGGAACCTAGTAATCCAACCAGCTGTAGAAGATGGCTTGGACTGGTGTCTTTGTTTCATTCTTGATGGTGTTTCCCTTTGTGTCTCTTTCTCTCTGTACCCTTCATCAAGTCTAGCTCTCTTTCTAGTGGTTGTCTCTCTGCCTTTCTCCTTCTCTCTGTATTCTTCATCAAGTCTAGCTCTCTTTCTAGTGGTTGTCTCTCTGCCTTTCTCCTTCTCTCTGTACTCTTCCTCACTTCTAGCTGTCTAGAGTTTTCGATGAGTCGCATCTGTGCATGTAGCTGTGGATGATGTACAGGAAACCAGCAGAGGTGAAACCCCTGGCATGGGTGTGCTAGTGGAAGGACCCGGTGAGACACAGGGCACAGATCGCTGTTTAAGAGAAAATTTATGTGTTAGAACAATTTCTGTATTTGGTATCTGGGAGATAAAATCAAAGAACAAGTGTGAAAAACCTGAAGTCACATAAAATTGATACCACTGACCTACAGCATGGATCGATACAAAAATATACAATAAAATACACAAATACAGTATACCTTATATATATATCGGCGCATGCCCCACATGTTTTGCCTCTTCATGAAGACAAAGCTTCAAAGACTTCAAAGCTTTGAAGTGTCCACAGACGGACAGACGGACAGACGGACGGACAGACAGACGGACGGACAGCGCCATACCATAATACGTCCCGTATTGAAACGGGCGTATAAAAATGTTTTCAAATCTTGCCACCTGAGTTTATTCTGTTTAATGAATCCAGAGACAGGTGTTCTCAGCGTTGAGTCAGATCAGTAAGCATTCCTACAGTCTGGCTGAGATGGTGATCGAGGCGGAGATTTTCCCTGCAGCAATCGCCTGCCTGAAAGACCCAGACGAGTATGTAAGGAAAAATGTCACTACGCTTATGAGAGAGATAGTCAAGCATACACCAGAGGTACAGCATGATCCACACTATATTATTGGATGCATACATTGAGCTGACATGATAATGTACAGTGTTTATGTAACTTTCCAGTTAGCTCAGTTAATAGTGAACTGTGGAGCTCTGGCAACTGTTATTGACTACTTGGGCAACTGCCGTGGACAGATGCGTCTGCCTGGGATCATGATGCTGGGATACATAGCAGCACACAGTGAGAATCTAGCTATGGCTGTCATTCTTTCTAAGGTGCGTGTGTGTAAAATTTCCTAATCACCATAAGACCAGCGGCATCTAAAAGTGGAGGCATTCTTCGAGGGTTTGGTATGTAGGTCATATAAACGGATTGAACCTTAAGTGCGTGCATCTGCCCTCTCTCCTCTAGGGGTGCCTCAGCTTGCCTTATGCCTGTCGGAAGAGCCTGAGCACCACATCAAAGCTGCAACAGTGTGGTCCATAAACCAGATTGGACAACACACTCCAGAGCACGCCAAAGCTGTAGGCATATCCTGGGGCATCCTGGGGTAGCATCCGGACCATACCAGAGACACCCAGCGAACGGTGTCAATTTGAGGCAACAACAGCATCCTGGAGCAGTGTCCAGACCAAGCTCCCAGAGACACCCAGAGAATGGTCTCAATTCGAGGCCACAGCAACGTCATGGAGCAGCGTCCGGACCAACCTCCCAGAGACACCCAGAGAATGGTGTTAATTGGAGGCCACAGCTGCATCACAGAGCAGCGCACAGAGCAGCATCCGGACCATACCAGAGACATCCACAGAATGGTGTCAATTTGACGCAACAGCAGCATGACGGGGCAGCGTCCGGACCAACCTCCCAGAGACACCCAGAGAACGGTGTCAATTTGAGGCCACAGCAGCGTCATCCCACATCTAGAGAAGCCCAGCATGATGATACGTTCAGAGTCTACTCCACTTCACTATCGCCCTTGGCGGCTCTATTTCAACAACTTTCCATTTGAATTCACACCCCTTATGCACGTCTTGGACGCTGCGCAAAATTGGGAGAAAAATACTTGACATGTGTCCAGGGTGTGAGCCTGCCAAGCACTGATGTCTATGTTAGATGATGTTTCCACTTCAATATTTTCAGAAGGAAAAGCTTTCATCCCAAAAACTTTTTGATGAAAAGTTTTTGATGACTCTTAAGAAAAAAAAAAAAAAAAAAAAAAAAGTTTACCCCTCCTCGAACCGCCACCTTAACGTGGTGGAGGGGTTTGAGTACCCGAATGATCCCAGGAGCTATGTTGTCGGGGGCTTTATGCCCCTGGTAGGGTCACCCAAGGCAAACAGGTCCAGGGGGACGGGTCAGACGAAGAGCGGTTCAGAAGCCCCATATGATGAAGAACATTCAGAGGCAAGATACGTCGCCCGGATCGGCGTCACCGGGGCCCCACCCTGGAGCCAGGCCTGGGGTGGGCGCTCGATGGCGAGCGCCTGGTGGCCGGGCCTTCTCCCACGGGGCCCGGCCGGGCGCAGCCCGAAGGGACGACATGGGACCGCCCTCCCCTGGACCCACCATCCGCGGGAGGAGCCATAGGGGCCGGGTGCAGAGAGATCTGGGCGGCAGTCGAAGGCGGGGGCCTCGGCGACCAGATCTCCGGACATGGAGACTAGCTCTGGGGACATGGAATGTCACCTCGCTGGGGGGGAAGGAGCCTGAGCTTGTGCGGGAGGTCGAGCATTACCGGCTAGATATAGTCGGCCTCACCTCCACGCACAGCTTGGGCTCTGGAACCCAACTCCTTGAGAGGGGTTGGACTCTGCATTTCTCTGGCGTTGGCCGCGGGGAGCGGCGGCGAGCTGGTGTGGGCTCATCGCCCCACAGCTCAGCCGCTGCATGTTGGAGTTTACCCCGGTGAACGAGAGGGTCGCGTCCCTGCGCCTTCGGGTCGGGGACAGGTCTCTCACTGTGGTGTCGGCCTACGGGCCGAACAGCAGTGCAGAGGACCCGGCCTTCTTGGAGTCTCTGGGAGGGGGACTGGACAGTGCACCGACCGGGGACTCCATTGTTCTACTGGGGGACTTCAACGCCCACGTGGGCAATGACAGTGACACTTGGAGAGGGGTGATTGGGAGGAACGGCCTCCCTGATCTGAACCCGAGCGGTGTTCTGTTATTGGACTTCTGTGCTAGTCACAGTTTGTCCATAACGAACACCATGTTTGAGCACAAGGGGGTCCATCGGTGCATGTGGCACCAGGACTCCCTAGGCCGGAGGTCGATGATCGACTTTGTTGTCGTGTCATATGACCTCCGGCCGTGTGTCTTGGACACTCGGGTGAAGAGAGGGACAGAGCTGTCAACTGATCACCACCTGGTGGTGAGTTGGGTCCGCTGGCGGAGGAGGAAGCCGGAAAGACCTGGCAGGCCCAAGCGTATCGTGAGGGTCTGCTGGGAACGTCTGGCGGAACCTTCTGTCAGTGGGGCCTTCAACTCACACCTCCGGGAGAGCTTCTCCCAGATCCCGGGGGAGGCTGGGGACATGGAGCCCGAGTGGGCTTCGTTCTCGGCCTCCATTGTCGATGCGGCCGTTCGTAGCTGTGGCCGTAAGGTCTGCGGTGCCTGTCGCGGCAGCAATCCCCGAACCCAGTGGTGGACACCGGAAGTAAGGGATGCCGTCAAGCTGAAGAAGGAGTCCTACCGGGCCTTCCTGGCCCGGTGGACTCCTGAGGCAGCTGACGGGTACCGGCGGGCCAAGCGTGCTGCAGCTGGGGCGGTTGCAGAGGCAAAAACTCGGGTCTGGGAGGAGTTCGGGGAGGCCATGGAGGAGGACTATCGGACGGCCCCAAGGAAATTCTGGCAAACCGTCCGGCGCCTCAGGAGGGGAAAGCGGTCCTTTCTGAGTGGAGTTTGAATATTTCTCTCTGTGATGTGTTGGCTTTTCTCCAGGCCCTCCAGTTTCCCCCATCAACCCAAAACATGCTCCATAGGTCCCAGGTCGTCATTGTAAAGGAGAAGCTGTTCTCAATTCTAGTCTATTTGGAATCACTGAGTGTCTATCAATTTTGTTAACATAGTTTAGTGAAACTAAACAACAGTAACAGCTCCCCTCCCACTCAGTGAGCACTCTTGGTCTACTCCACTCACATGAAAAGCTTTGATAGATAAAATGAATTTGATTTGAATGGATCTGATCGTATTTTGAGGGTGTTTTCTTGTTTTCTTCAGGTCCAGGATGTCGTCAACGTATTCTGCAAAAATGGACAATCATCTGCTACTTTTACCTGTTTGACTGTTTCAAATATTCTATTTATAATGTGTCTGTATATACATTTTCTAAATTTTGGAGTTGATATTATTTATGGTACAGAGATTTTGTATTCCTGCTTTGCAAGTTATTTGTGACATTTGATATTTGTTGTTTTGTATAGCTGTAATTAAAATATTGCATATATGGCACAGTACTATATAGTTTGTGATGATAAATTTTGGGACACAAAATTAATTAAAAACAGAGCAATTACTTAAGAAAAGTAGCCACAGTTTTGAGGGGCCTTGCGATGCCTTCTCCCTTTTTATACTTTGGGTAAAACACCCTGGACATGTATTCGCCAGTTGCTTTTGTAGCTTTTTCACGTCCGGTGTTCTCATTGAAATGCATAGCTGCCAGGTACAGTATAAAACAAGAGCTCCGCCAGCGGGGCAAAATACGCCCGTACTTTGAATTATTGTATATAGAATTAAGTTAAAATTTGTCAAACCTAGTTAAAGATGAATTGTTGGTGCAGTTTGGAAGTTTGACATTCCTAGGTGAGACGGTTGTCGAGTTAGAGCGCGGACAAGAAATTGTCCACAGACAGACGGACGGACGGACAGCGCCATACCATAATACGTCCCATCTTACAACGGGTGTATAAAAAACCTGAAGTCACATAAAATTGATACCACTGACCTACAGCATGGATCGATACAAAAATATACAATAAAATACACAAATACAGTATACCTTATATATATATCGGCGCATGCCCCACATGTTTTGCCTCTTCATGAAGACAAAGCTTCAAAGAGGCAAAACGTGTATTTAGCTCGCTTGGAATCGCGTGTAGCGTCGAGTAATAATAGTACAGACCGACAACGCAAAGTTTATTCTCTTGTTTTGATATCACGATGGAGAAGCTTCTTCCTAAATCTTAATTTTAAAACAGAATACCTGATGGATCCTAAAGAAATGTTGCTTATCGATTGCATATTGTAAAATTAGCATGTTGTTTAGGGAACTTCCAGTGCAGCCCTCGTTTGTTTCAATGGGCTGTCAGACCGAAATGATAACAACATGTACAACTGGGACACAGCTGTCTATGAAAACCCTCCAGAATCATTTCAGGAGTACAGGTATGTGACCATTTCTACTATAAAGAGGTAAAAACGTGAATGGAAGTGTGTGTGTTTTATGTGAGTTTGAGTAGAGTATAGATCTTGGGCTGAAATAACTTAAAGTCTAATATTATTATTGTCTTTTTATTTTTCTTCTACATAGGAACTCAGACAACCCCACAATGAAGATGAGCCCACACTTGCAAACTTAAGCAGTGGAATCATTCCACAGTGTGATTCTGCGCTTTGCACCAAAAAGTGCATCTTTTCCTTTCCAGGGAATGCTTTGCAGGTAGATGAGTATTTGAAAGTATTTTGTTTAATTATATAACAACAGTACTGCTATTTTTTATACGCCCGTGATAAAACGGGACGTATTATGGTATGGCGCTGTCCGTCCGTCCGTCTGTCCGTCTGTGGACACTTCAAAGCTTTGAAGTCTTTGAAGCTTTGTCTTCATGAAGAGGCAAATTCCGATTCTAGAATGTGATGATGTCATACTCATACTCCTACTGCAAGAGCCAGATTTCCCTATTGATTATCCGTCCGTCTGTCTGTCCGTCTGTCTGTGGACAATTTCTTATCCGCGCTCTAACTCGACAACCGTCTCACCTCGGAATGTCAAACTTCCAAACTGCACCAACAATTCATCTTTAACTAGGTTTGACAAATTCTAACTTAATTCTTAACTTAATTCTAATTCTAATTCTAACTTAATTCTTAATTCAAAGTACAAGTAGTAAGTAGTAAAACGCTGTTTTCGTCGTTTACTTTGCGACGGGGGATTCAAACCATCGCATCCTGCCTCCTCAATGGAAAAGCAGGCGCCCCCCGAAACGGCGCCGTTTCCTTGGCGACGAGGGATTCAAACCATCGCATCCTGCCTCCTCAATGGGAAAGCAGGCGCCCCCCGAAACTGCGCCGTTTCCTTGGCGACGGGGGATACAAACCATCGCATCCTGTCTCCTCAATGGAAAAGCAGGCGCCCCCCGAAACGGCGCCGTTTCCTTGGCGACGAGGGATTCAAACCATCGCATCCTGCCTCCTCAATGGGAAATCAGGCGCCCCCCGAAACCGCGCCGTTTCCTTGGCGATGGGGGCTTCAAACCATTGCATCCTGCATCCTCAATGGGAAAGTAGGCACCCCCCGAATCTGCGCCGTTTCCTTGGCGACGGGGGATTCAAACCATCGCATCCTGCCTCCTCAATGGGAAAGCAGGCGCCCCCCGAAACTGCGCCGTTTCCTTGGCGACGGGGGATTCAAACCATCGCATCCTGCCTCCTCAATGGAAAAGCAGGCGCCCCCCGAAACGGCGCCGTTTCCTCCTTGGCGACGAGGGATTCAAACCATCGCATCCTGCCTCCTCAATGGGAAAGCAGGCGCCCCCCGAATCCACGCCGTTTCCTTGGCGACGAGGGATACAAACCATCGCATCCTGTCTCCTCAATGGAAAAGCAGGCGCCCCCCGAAACGGCGCCGTTTCCTTGGCGACGAGGGATTCAAACCATCGCATCCTGCATCCTCAATGGGAAAGCAGGCGCCCCCCGAATCCACGCCGTTTCCTTGGCGACGAGGGATTCAAACCATCGCATCCTGCCTCCTCAATGGGAAAGCAGGCGCCCCCCGAAACTGCGCCGTTTCCTTGGCGACGGGGGATACAAACCATCGCATCCTGTCTCCTCAATGGAAAAGCAGGCGCCCCCCGAAACGGCGCCGTTTCCTTGGCGACGAGGGATTCAAACCATCGCATCCTGCCTCCTCAATGGGAAATCAGGAGCCCCCGAAACGCGCCCGTTTCCTTGGCGATGGGGCTTCAAACCATTGCATCCTGCATCCTCAATGGGAAAGTAGGCACCCCCCGAATCAGCGCCGTTTCCTTGGCGACGAGGGATACAAACCATCGCATCCTGTCTCCTCAATGGAAAAGCAGGCGCCCCCCGAAACGGCGCCGTTTCCTTGGCGACGGGGATTCAAACCATCGCATCCTGCCTCCTCAATGGAAAAGCAGGCGCCCCCCGAAACGGCGCCGTTTCCTTGGCGACGAGGGATTCAAACCATCGCATCCTGCCTCCTCAATGGGAAAGCAGGCGCCCCCCGAATCCACGCCGTTTCCTTGGCGACGAGGGATACAAACCATCGCATCCTGTCTCCTCAATGGAAAAGCAGGCGCCCCCCGAAACGGCGCCGTTTCCTTGGCGACGAGGGATTCAAACCATCGCATCCTGCATCCTCAATGGGAAAGCAGGCGCCCCCCGAATCCACGCCGTTTCCTTGGCGACGAGGGATTCAAACCATCGCATCCTGCCTCCTCAATGGGAAAGCAGGCGCCCCCCGAAACTGCGCCGTTTCCTTGGCGACGGGGGATACAAACCATCGCATCCTGTCTCCTCAATGGAAACGCAGGCGCCCCCCGAAACGGCGCCGTTTCCTTGGCGACGAGGGATTCAAACCATCGCATCCTGCCTCCTCAATGGGAAATCAGGCGCCCCCCGAAACCGCGCCGTTTCCTTGGCGACGTGGGATTCAAACCATCGCATCCTGCATCCTCAATGGGAAAGTAGGCTCCCCCCGAATCTGCGCCGTTTCCTTGGCGACGGGGGATTCAAACCATCGCATCCTGCCTCCTCAATGGGAAATCAGGCGCCCCCCGAAACCGCGCCGTTTCCTTGGCGATGGGGGCTTCAAACCATTGCATCCTGCATCCTCAATGGGAAAGTAGGCACCCCCCGAATCTGCGCCGTTTCCTTGGCGACGGGGGATTCAAACCATCGCATCCTGCATCCTCAATGGGAAAGCAGGCGCCCCCCGAAACTGCGCCGTTTCCTTGGCGACGGGGGATTCAAACCATCGCATCCTGCCTCCTCAATGGAAAAGCAGGCGCCCCCCGAAACGGCGCCGTTTCCTTGGCGACGAGGGATTCAAACCATCGCATCCTGCCTCCTCAATGGGAAAGCAGGCGCCCCCCGAAACTGCGCCGTTTCCTTGGCGACGGGGGATACAAACCATCGCATCCTGCCTCCTCAATGGGAAAGCAGGCGCCCCCCGAAACCGCGCCGTTTCCTTGGCGATGGGGGCTTCAAACCATTGCATCCTGCATCCTCAATGGGAAAGTAGGCACCCCCCGAATCTGCGCCGTTTCCTTGGCGACGGGGGATTCAAACCATCGCATCCTGCATCCTCAATGGGAAAGCAGGCGCCCCCCGAAACTGCGCCGTTTCCTTGGCGACGGGGGATTCAAACCATCGCATCCTGCCTCCTCAATGGGAAATCAGGCGCCCCCCGAAACCGCGCCGTTTCCTTGGCGATGGGGGCTTCAAACCATTGCATCCTGCATCCTCAATGGGAAAGTAGGCACCCCCCGAATCTGCGCCGTTTCCTTGGCGACGGGGGATTCAAACCATCGCATCCTGCCTCCTCAATGGGAAAGCAGGCGCCCCCCGAAACTGCGCCGTTTCCTTGGCGACGGGGGATTCAAACCATCGCATCCTGCCTCCTCAATGGGAAATCAGGCGCCCCCCGAAACCGCGCCGTTTCCTTGGCGATGGGGGCTTCAAACCATCGCATCCTGCCTCCTCAATGGGAAAGCAGGCGCCCCCCAAATCCGCGCCATTTCCTTGGCGACGGGGGCTTCAAACCATCGCATCCTGCATCCTCAATGGGAAAGCAGGCGCCCCCCGAAACCGCGCCGTTTCCTTGGCGACGGGGGCTTCAAACCATCGCATCCTGCATCCTCAATGGGAAAGCAGGCGCCCCCCGAATCCGCGTCATTTCCTTGGCGACGGGGGCTTCAACCCATCGCATCCTGCATCCTCAATGGGAAAGCAGGCGCCCCCCGAAACCGCGCCGTTTCCTTGGCGACGGGGGCTTCAAACCATCGCATCCTGCATCCTCAATGGGAAAGCAGGCGCCCCCCGAATCCGCGCCGTTTCCTTGGCGACGGGGCCTTCAAACCATCGCATCGTGCATCCTCAATGGGAAAGCAGGCGCCCCCCGAAACCGCGCCGTTTCCTTGGCGACTTGGGATTCAAACCATCGCATCCTGCATCCTCAATGGGAAAGCAGGCGCCCCCCGAATCCACGCCGTTTCCTTGGCGACGGGGGCTTCAAACCATCGCATCCTGCCTCCTCAATGGGAAAGCAGGTGCCCCCCGAATCCGCGCCGTTTCCTTGGCGACCGGGGCTTCAAACCATCGCATCCTGCCTCCTCAATGGGAAAGCAGGCGCCCCGAATCCACGCCCGTTTCCTTGGCGACGGGGGATTCAAACCATCGCATCCTGCCTCCTCAATGGGAAAGCAGGCGCCCCCCGAAACGGCGCCGTTTCCTTGGCGACGGGGGATTCAAACCATCGCATCCTGCCTCCTCAATGGGAAAGCAGGCGCCCCTTGAAACGGCGCCGTTTCCTTGGCGACGGGGGATTCAAACCATCGCATCCTGCCTCCTCAATGGAAAAGCAGGCACCCCCCGAATCTGCGCCGTTTCCTTGGCGACGGGGGATTCAAACCATCGCATACTGCCTCCTCAATGGGAAAGCAGGCGCCCCCAGCAGCGCCGTTTCGCGCAACGGGGCTTCAAACCATTGCATCCTGCCTCCTCAATGGGAAATCAGGCGCCCCCCGAAACCGCGCCGTTTCCTTGGCGACGGGGGCTTCAAACCATCGCCTTCTAACCCTAACCCAGGCCACTAACCCTAACTTTAAAAACAAAACAAAATAAAAAAAATAAGAAAATAAATTTAAAAAATAAGAAAATAAATAAGAAAATAGTCATAAATAATGTTTTCAGTTCATATCGTTAAAAAAACGAAGAGCTCCTCCAGCGGGGCAAAATACGCCCGTACTTTGAATTATTGTATATAGAATTAAGTTAGAATTTGTCAAACCTAGTTAAAGATGAATTGTTGGTGCAGTTTGGAAGTTTGACATTCCGAGGTGAGACGGTTGTCGAGTTAGAGCGCGGACAAGAAATTGTCCACGGACAGACGGACAGACGGACGACAGACGGACGGATAATCAATAGGGAAATCTGGCTCTTGCAGTAGGAGTATGAGTATGACATCATCACATTCTAGAATCGGAATTCCACCAATCAGATCGCAGCAACAGAACTTAAAGACACTACAAAGCTTTGAAGTGTCCACAGACGGACGGACGGACGGACAGACGGACGGATGGACAGACAGACGGACGGACAGCGCCATACCATAATACGTCCCGTCTTGTTGAACGGGCGTATAAAAACAATTTATTTGCTAGTTCATAGGTGGGACATGTCTGGGCAAAACGCCTAGTCCTCCTTTCTCTCCCCCCTCCCTCCCCTGAAGTATAAAGGGAGAGACGGGGCAGAGAGCTCATTTCAAAAGTGATTCTCTACAGACACACATCAGAGCTCTTTTTGTGCTTCGGTTTTGATAAAGGTCAGAATACTGACGGAAACGCATTTTTCAAAAAAAAAATTTTTGTTAAATCGGTTTGTTACATTTTTTTTAGCCTGAGGCACATTTTTAAAGTTTTTTGTTAAATCGGTTCGTTTTGTCTTGTTTTGGAGGCGGCATCATGGGACAAAATGTCCTCCAGGACCGTACCACACCACCGTGACTATGTGAAGTATAGGACATGGGACAGTTCACCCTGTGGATATGTGGGCACACGGTTTGAGAGAGACAGATTCAGGCCACGGGACAGATCACCGTTTGCAGATTTGGGCACACGGCGTGGGAGGGACAGGAACAGAGGGGAACAGAAGCAATCAGAACAATGGGATGCACGGGGTTTTGGGAGCAGGGAGAGAGCCAGAGCATACACGTTTTCTCCGGAGAGACGAGCACCTGACACTGACCCTAACCCTAACCCTAAACCCTAACCCAAACCCTAACACCCTAACCCTAAACCCTAACCCTTGAAGGTAAAGGTGACCTCACCCTCCCTGCTCTGCGAAGGATCTTGAGGTCTCATTATCAGGAGAGAGGGGCCACTGAACTGTACAAGCAGCTCTCCTCTGAAGTGCAAAGCAGTAAGGAGACACCACAGAACTTCCTTTTGAGAGCCATGGACCTTAGGCAGAAGATTCTCTTTGCATCTCAGGAAGCGGAGTCGGGTCTGAAATATGATCCAGCCTTGGTTCAAAGTTTATTCATGCACACAATCCTGACTGGTTTGCAGAGTGACAATATCAAGAGTGATATGCAGCCCTACCTCCTCCAGGCAACCACATCTGATGAAGTGTTGTTGGAGAAAGTGAATATAGCATGCACAAATGAAAAGGAAAGACAAGACAAGAAGAAACATGGTGTTTCCCTGCAAGCAACTACAGTTAATTCAATTCAGCCCAGTGACACACCAGCCCCTGCCGAGAAGAAGGTAGTCCAAAAATAAAGCACTGCCGTCATGCCCCCAGAGCTCCTGTCTGAGATTAAGGAGATGCGTTCTGAGATGGTGCTTTTGAAGGACTTGAAAGCCGAGGTGTCCCACATCATAGAGAACATGCAGAGATCTACAGCACCCGTCAGAGAAGGATTTGGGGACCATTGCCCAACGCCGACCTTCACGCCGTGTCCACTGTACCAGGAGCAACACCCACCATACCAACTGGAGCCATCTGCCAGGGCCTTCTACCCTCAGCGCTCCCAAGCAGCTCGTCGGCCGTATTACCCTTCACCAGGCCCGGGACCAACGAGAGAGACCGCCCAGTTCCAGCAGCACTTCGCCCCTCAGCGGTACCATATGCCCCGCCCGCCACCCAGGTGTTACTCTTGCATTCAGACAGGAGAAGAGTTCTGTCAGCACTGTTTTAGATGTGGAAGTGGTGAGCATTTTAGGTCAGGCTGTAGAGCACAGAGGCCAGCAAGACAAGCCAGGGGTAGTACTTTAAACTAGGAGGGGTCGCTCCAATGGGACGTGGTGTGACCATAGAGACAGACAGGTCCCAGTGTTATGGTTGTACAACTAAAAGTGACACTCAGACTTTAAAATGCTGCTCAGTGTGTAAAAGTGCCTGTTACTGTTCCAAACAGTGTCAAGGGGAACACTGGCCTATGCACAATTTCAGATGTAAGTCCTACTGGGGTAATGTTCGAAAGGGGGATGGGTCAACCACTGAGGGACCATACAACAAAAAACATTACGAAAAAGATAAAATACCGTCTGTCAGAGAGTTAGTGGGGAGAAAATGTCTCATTAGGTGCTTTTTAGGAAACAAAAAGGTTGAAGCACTTTGGGACTCTGGCTCACAGGTTTGTACTGTAGATGAGGTTTGGAAAGAGACTAACTTACCTGAGGTACCACTGAAAAATGTGAATGAGATTATAGATCCAAATGTGCCCCTACATCTTGAGGCAGCCAATGGCACAGATATGCCGTATGTGGGATGGCCCGAGGTTTCATTTAAACTAACTGCCAATGACCCTGAGTTACTCATACCAGTTTTAGTCCTTAAAAGTAACCAGCAGCGATGTCCAATTATTGGATTTAATGTTAGCGAGCACTTGGTCTTAGATAGTCTGAAGGGTGGGACTGGCTCAGGGGAAAAAGACAAACTTCTGAGGGCCGTTAAACTAGCTTTTCCACACCTGAGGGAAAACAAGGCTTCCACTTTTATTAAAGCAGTGAGTGTGGGACAAACACATGAGTATAATGTAAAATCTACAAATGAGAGTGTGACTGTACCCAGCCATAGTTCACTTTTTATTGAGTGCAGGGTGCAGGCTAAGACATTCAGGGAAGACGTCACACTGATATTTGAACCCTCTGAAAACCCACAGTGGCCTGATGGACTAGAATTTTGTGACACTTTAGTTTCAGTAAAAGCAGGGTCTGTCCCTAAGATTGTTGTGACTGTGCAAAACCCAACCAATCACAACATTACTCTATCAGGCCGGACCACTGTTGGTACTGTGCAGTTAGTGGGATCTGTCTATCCTGCCAACATCTTCAAGAAAGACCTCCCGCCTGTAAGTGCAAAGACACAGAACACAAGAAAAAAATGGACAGTGAAACAATCGAACAGTGTCCCCTCCAGTACAACTATTTAGTGGAGTGATGTACATCAGTCAGTGTTAGAGCAGCTGATTGACTGTTTAGTTCAGCCTCCTGTTTTAGGTTTTCCTGACTTCTCACAACCATTTATCTTGCATACAGATGCCTCTAGTCGGGGATTAGGCGCTGTCTTGTATCAAAGGCAACATGGCAAACTTCGTGTAATAGCTTATGGGTCAAGAACGCTAACCACAGTCGAGAAAAACTATAACTTACACTCAGGCAAGCTAGAATTCTTAGCTCTTAAATGGGCAATCATGGACAAGTTTCGTGATTACTTGTATTATGCACCCTTCTGTACAGTGTATAGTGACAATAACCCACTTACTTATATACTGTCAACCGCCAAGTTGAATGCAACAGGGTGCAGATGGGTTGCAGAACTTGCCGATTTCCATTTTGCTGTAAAGTACCGCCCGGGTAAAGAGAACATAGATGCGGACAGTTTATCTAGGATGCCCTTATGATGCTGTAGGTGCAGCCACACAAGCAGTGGACCATCAGAGTGAGTCAAGTGCAGCCTGGTCTATGGGTATCTCTGCCAAGTGTGCCACTGTGTCAATAAGCACACCCATAGCTCCACTCACTGTTGGACAGATCAAGCGAGACCAAGAGGCTGATCCTTTTATTGGACAGATTGTTAGATACAAACTGACAGAGACAAAACCTTCAGGTTCAGATCTCAAACGGCTTAGACCCCAGGTTGTGTGTCTCTTGAGACAGTGGGACAAGTTACAGTTTAATGACAGAGGGGTTTTGTACAGAAAAACTACAAACAGAACACAACTGGTACTCCCTGAAAAGCACAGGCCAATGGTGTTAAAAGAACTGCATGATGAGATGGGTCACCATGGTGTAGAAAGAACTGTTTCTTTGATACGGGACCGTTTTTACTGGCCCTTCATGCAAAACAAAATAGAGGACTATGTCATGAGAAAATGTGTGTGCCTTAAAACCAAACCTCGGTTATCAGTGGACATGTTATTCAGTTTAACCCCAGTCCAAGACCAAGGTGACAGTAACCACCAGAGCTATGTGCAGAGGTGGAAACAGGGTATGAGAGATGCTTATGAGGTCACACGAGAGAATTCTAACAAAGCTGCTGTTAAGAGCAAGAGACTGTATGACAGTAAACTGAGGTATTCTACTCTGTTACCTGGTGATCGTGTCTTAGTCAGGAACTTGACTCCGCGTGGGGGTCCGGGCAAATTGAGAAATCACTGGGAGGATGTTGTGCACACAGTGGTTCGTCAAGTGAGCAAGGACATTCCTGTCTATGAACTGAAACCTGAGAGAGGCAAAGGCAGATCCAGAACATTACACCGTAATCTCCTACTGCCATGCGACCACCTGCCTCTAGAGACTTCATTACAGCCAAAGAAAAAGACAACTACCAGACAATCAGAGACAACACCTCAGATGATCCAGTCAGAAGAGGATGATGATGAGGATGAATAATATCCAGTGCCATTTCTCCCTGATTCAGACACTGCTCTTCATGACAACCACCAGCCTACAGATGTGCTGCCTGAGACAGAGCCGAGGGCTACAGAGGACTACCCACAAGAGAGTGACAATGGCCAGGTAGAAGACCCACCTGAAGAGGAACCTTACCCGCCACCTTCTCCTGCCCACAGTAACACTGTTGATGAAGAGAATCAGCGACCAAGACGAAACCATAGGAGACCAAAGCTATTAACCTATGACAGACTTGGTACTCCAACCTGCCACAACATTATGACCTTTCCCTATTATGCAGAGCAAAATATGCCTTGGCTGTATGGTGTGCATCCCTATTATTTTCAAGAGCTTTATGCACAATGTTAAGACACGTAAATTGATTTTGTTTTGGTTACTTACCTGAAGTTGAGTCGATGTGCTTACATTGGATTCATACTGAAATATTGACTTTGAGCTCACTTCTCATTATTATTGAAGCTGTAATTACAGTTATCTTGCTATGGCTGCGATGGACTAAAATGTACTGTGTTAGTGTTTTTTCCAGTATGCACAGGGGTAAAATGCACTTAGAGTGGAAAAAAAAAGACTTCATGAGTTTCTACTCAAAGAATGTATTAAAAGAGTTCCAGTCTGTAAAATATTTGATTTAGTTGATGGTTGCATTTCTAGTGTTATACTATGGCTTTGTAATTGTGGTAATTACCCAGTGAGTGTGTTCAGACGGTGATGTTGGGGACAACATCTCTTTTGAGGGGGAGTATGTGACAGATTAAAAAAAGGGGGGTTAAAGATTTAAACTATTATTAAAAACATGATCATTTCAGACTATTTTGTTGAATTTAAAAAAGAGAATTAATTTGGTACAAGAAGTATAAATACTAAAAAGTGTACTATTTACATATTTAAAACTGTTATTTACGGTTATTATACGGTAACTTGTGTTATGCGCACGCGCACGAGGGTTGTTTTTTTAAATGAAGTACGGAGTGAGGACGTGCGCTGCGTCTCTGTTCTTTTTTCTTCACAAAAAGTAACCACGCACCCCTCTTAAACTGTCGGAGTAGAGGGCACAACATGATGTCCTGCTGACTTGAACTGTCTGATGTTGAGGCTGATCCGGAACTGGATGCGAAAAGCTGTTTGTTTGTTTGGAACACATGCCACTTGGTGATGTTAATATGTGGACAGGAAGTCCGTGGCTTTCTACAGGGGCAATGCCAGGTGTTTTGGCACAGTTGAATGTCACCATCAGCCTTCTAAGCCGACAGAAGCTATGAATTGTGGGCTCATATACGGACATCCAAATTTGGGATGATGACCCACCAAAATTTACACTCACACAAAACGGAACCCACAGGCAGCCCCACAGGCAGCCCCACAGGCAGCCCTCTGCCTCCTCAGGCACACTGCTGCTTTTGCCTCCCCAAAGAACTTTAACTGACCCATTTTGTGCAGGACATCCTCGTGCAGAAATGGCTCTCTGCCTGTTGCTCCACAGTAATCTACGGATTGTAAGTGTTTACATAAGCTGTGGCTCAAGCCACTCCGCTGAGCCAGCAATTGAAACTGTTGGCACTTATCCAGCTCACATGACACCTTGTGGGTTTTGCCCCAGGTTTTTCTCTGTACATGCACCAGAACAGAAAAACCATGACCAATTCTTCTTACTGCAAATATGCCATTCGTTTGATCCACAAGAACACTTGGCAGATGAAAAGCCATAGTGATGTCTGCTGATAAATTTGAATGCTTCCTCAGCAAGTGTGTGGAGAAATTTTTCCTCAACATGCTGAGGCTGAAGTGTGGGCAAATCTACAAATTAACTTCATTACACAAAATCCATTAGACCAGGGGTCCCCAACTAGAGGTCTGCGTGGGACAGAATTTTCAGTACCGCTCCCGTCCGCATCTGTAATATTTTGTCCTGCTCCCGTCCGCATCTGTAATATTTTGTCCTGCTCCCGTCCGCATCTGTAATATTTTGTCCTGCTCCCGTCTGCATCTGTAATATTTTGTCCTGCTCCCGTCCGCATCTGTAATATTTTGTCCTGCTCCCGTCTGCATCTGTAATATTTTGTCCTGCTCCCGTCCGCATCTGTAATATTTTGTCCTGCTCCCGTCCGCATCTGTAATATTTTGTCCTGCTCCCGTCTGCATCTGTAATATTTTGTCCTGCTCCCGTCCGCATCTGTAATATTTTGTCCTGCTCCCGTCCGCATCTGTAATATTTTGTCCCGCTCCCGTCCGCATCTGTAATATTTTGTCCTGCTCCCGTCCGCATCTGTAATATTTTGTCCCGCTCCCGTCCGCATCTGTAATATTTTGTCCCGCTCCCGTCCGCATCTGTAATATTTTGTCCCGCTCCCGTCCGCATCTGTAATATTTTGTCCCGCTCCCGTCCGCATCTGTAATATTTTGTCCTGCTCCCGTCCGCATCTGTAATATTTTGTCCCGCTCCCGTCCGCATCTGTAATATTTTGTCCCGCTCCCGTCCGCATCTGTAATATTTTGTCCCGCTCCCGTCCGCATCTGTAATATTTTGTCCCGCTCCCGTCCGCATCTGTAAAATTTTGTCCCGCTCCCGTCCGCAAATCCCGCAAGATGCGAACGAAATCATTGGCCAGGAGAAAAAAAACATGCGCGCACATAATTCCTTAAGTGTAACTGTAACATGTATTGTTCAGCCATACAAACATTAAATAGGCCATGGGCCATGAACATTCCTAAAATTAGCCTATTTAGGCTTGAGTCTCCCTTGTTCACTGTTGTGATTCTGGGCTATATAAATAAAATTGAATTTAATTGTTTAGTACGTCTCTCCTCCAGTCTGTGACTACATACGCTGAACGCCCTTAGATGGTGCTGGAGCCTGGGACACATAGCGCGTTCCATGGACTGTATATTTTACTTATATACTTACTTTTTATCTGACTTTTATTTGACTCAATTTAGTGTGCAGCACTGCTGTTTATCGTCCCACCCGCCCGCTCCCGCATCGTGTGGTCGCGCTCCCGCCCGCGCGTGCAAAAGGTTTCAGAATGTGTCCCACACCACATTGTATTGTCGGGAATTAAAGCAAAAAGAACAAACAAAAAAAACATTTTTTTAAAAACTAAATACTATTTATAAATCATCTATATTCTCTACAAATCTAGACGCTTCCGCATTTGCTTTGAAATCACCTGATATGGTACTTTGCATCTAAAATAGTATTATATTCTACCCGATAACTATAGATAAACTAAATAGATAAACTAATAGATAAACCAAGTGTTTTACCTCCGTTCAATCAATTTTTTGTTCTCTTCAAGAGGACTCTCCACTCGGTCAATCGGCAAATTCTGATTACATTCAGTCTGTCTGAGGCTGGAGAGGGAGAGGGAAAGGCGGTCATCATTGATGTGTTTCCGGTGGAGGTCACCTGTTTCCGGTCTGTGGAGTGGAGCTACACTTTCCCCATGCGTCTGCAGCCAGACCCCTCTCGGGTGCGCTGATTGGTCAAAACTGCGTTTCTGACGTCATATCTATAAAGATAAGGATTATAAAATAAAATAAAATTCTATATACAATAAATTGCTATCTGAATACAGTGGCTACAGTTTGTACAGTGTAAATATTGTTAAATATTTAAAGTGGCTACAGTATCTTACGATAATAAATAAATTTGTCATGGGTAAAGTGACTGCTGGACATCTTATGAATTGCACATGGTCCCAGTATTGCACAGGCAGCAGAGTTAGCAGTGTTCGTTGTAAAGTTTGACAGCAGCAGGAAGGAAAGACCTGCAGAACCTTCACACAGCGAAGGTGGATCAGTCTGTCACTGAAACTGCTCTGCAGAGCAGACAGGTCCTGAAGAGGGTGAGACTCCAGGTCCAGAGCACAGGGCCCTGAAGAGGGTGAGACTCCAGGTCCAGAGCACAGGGCCCTGAAGAGGGAGAGACTCCAGGTCCAGAGCAGACAGGGCCCTGAAGAGGGTGAGACTCCAGGTCCAGAGCACAGGGCCTGAAGAGGGTGAGACTCCAGGTCCAGAGCAGACAGGGCCTGAAGAGGGTGAGACTCCAGGTCCAGAGCAGACAGGGCCTGAAGAGGGAGAGACTCCAGGTCCAGAGCACAGGGCCCTGAAGAGGGTGAGACTCCAGGTCCAGAGCAGACAGGGCCCTGAAGAGGGTGAGACTCCAGGTCCAGAGCAGACAGGGCCCTGAAGAGGGGGAGACTCCAGGTCCAGAGCACAGGGCCCTGAAGAGGGTGAGACTCCAGGTCCAGAGCACAGGGCCCTGAAGAGGGTGAGACTCCAGGTCCAGAGCAGACAGGGCCCTGAAGAGGGGGAGACTCCAGGTCCAGAGCAGACAGGGCCCTGAAGAGGGGGAGACTCCAGGTCCAGAGCAGACAGGGCCCTGAAGAGGGAGAGACTCCAGGTCCAGAGCAGACAGGGCCCTGAAGAGAGTGAGACTCCAGGTCCAGAGCACAGGGCCCTGAAGAGGGTGAGACTCCAGGTCCAGAGCACAGGGCCTGAAGAGGGTGAGACTCCAGGTCCAGAGCACAGGGCCCTGAAGAGGGTGAGACTCCAGGTCCAGAGCAGACAGGGCCCTGAGGAGGGTGAGACTCCAGGTCCAGAGCACACGGCCCTGAAGAGGGTGAGACTCCAGGTCCAGAGCAGACAGGGCCCTGAAGAGGGGGAGACTCCAGGTCCAGAGCAGACAGGGCCCTGAAGAGAGTGAGACTCCAGGTCCAGACCAGACAGGGCCTGAAGAGGGTGAGACTCCAGGTCCAGAGCACAGGGCCCTGAAGAGGGTGAGACTCCAGGTCCAGAGCACAGGGCCCTGAAGAGGGAGAGACTCCAGGTCCAGAGCAGACAGGGCCCTGAAGAGAGTGAGACTCCAGGTCCAGTGCAGACAGGGCCCTGAAGAGGGTGAGACTCCAGGTCCAGAGCAGACAGGGCCCTGAAGAGGGTGAGACTCCAGGTCCAGAGCAGACAGGGCCCTGAAGAGGGTGAGACTCCAGGTCCAGAGCACAGGGCCCTGAAGAGGGTGAGACTCCAGGTCCAGAGCAGACAGGGCCCTGAAGAGGGGGAGACTCCAGGTCCAGAGCAGACAGGGCCCTGAAGAGGGGGAGACTCCAGGTCCAGAGCAGACAGGGCCCTGAAGAGGGAGAGACTCCAGGTCCAGAGCAGACAGGGCCCTGAAGAGAGTGAGACTCCAGGTCCAGAGCACAGGGCCCTGAAGAGGGTGAGACTCCAGGTCCAGAGCACAGGGCCTGAAGAGGGTGAGACTCCAGGTCCAGAGCACAGGGCCCTGAAGAGGGTGAGACTCCAGGTCCAGAGCAGACAGGGCCCTGAAGAGGGTGAGACTCCAGGTCCAGAGCACACGGCCCTGAAGAGGGTGAGACTCCAGGTCCAGAGCAGACAGGGCCCTGAAGAGGGGGAGACTCCAGGTCCAGAGCAGACAGGGCCCTGAAGAGAGTGAGACTCCAGGTCCAGACCAGACAGGGCCTGAAGAGGGTGAGACTCCAGGTCCAGAGCACAGGGCCCTGAAGAGGGTGAGACTCCAGGTCCAGAGCACAGGGCCCTGATGAGGGTGAGACTCCAGGTCCAGAAAAGACAGGGCCCTGAAGAGGGTGAGACTCCAGGTCCAGAGCAGACAGGGCCTGAAGAGGGTGAGACTCCAGGTCCAGAGCAGACAGGGCCCTGAAGAGGGTGAGACTCCAGGTCCAGAGCAGACAGGGCCCTGAAGAGGGGGAGACTCCAGGTCCAGAGCAGACAGGGCCTGAAGAGGGTGAGACTCCAGGTCCAGAGCAGACAGGGCCCTGAAGAGGGGGAGACTCCAGGTCCAGAGCACAGGGCCTGAAGAGGGTGAGACTCCAGGTCCAGAGCAGACAGGGCCCTGAAGAGGGGGAGACTCCAGGTCCAGAGCACAGGGCCCTGAAGAGGGTGAGACTCCAGGTCCAGAGCAGACAGGGCCCTGAAGAGGGTGAGACTCCAGGTCGAGAGCAGACAGGGCCCTGAAGAGGGAGAGACTCCAGGTCGAGAGGAGACAGGGCCCTGAAGAGGGAGAGACTCCAGGTCCAGAGCAGACAGGGCCCTGAAGAGAGTGAGACTCCAGGTCCAGTGCAGACAGGGCCTGAAGAGGGTGAGACTCCAGGTCCAGAGCAGACAGGGCCTGAAGAGGGAGAGACTCCAGGTCCAGAGCACAGGGCCCTGAAGAGGGTGAGACTCCAGGTCCAGAGCACAGGGCCCTGAAGAGGTTGAGACTCCAGGTCCAGAGCACAGGGCCTGAAGAGGGTGAGACTCCAGGTCCAGAGGAGACAGGGCCCTGAAGAGGGTGAGACTCCAGGTCCAGAACAGACAGGGCCGTGAATAGGGAGAGACTCCAGGTCCAGAGCAGACAGGGCCCTGAAGAGAGTGAGACTGCAGGTCCAGAGCACAGGGCCCTGAAGAGGGTGAGACTCCAGGTCCAGAGCACAGGGCCCTGAAGAGGGAGAGACTCCAGGTCCAGAGCAGACAGGGCCCTGAAGAGAGTGAGACTCCAGGTCCAGAGCACAGGGCCCTGAAGAGGGTGAGACTCCAGGTCCAGAGCACAGGGCCTGAAGAGGGTGAGACTCCAGGTCCAGAGCAGACAGGGCCCTGAAGAGGGTGTGACTCCAGGTCCAGAGCACAGGGCCCTGAAGAGGGTGAGACTCCAGGTCCAGAGCACAGGGCCTGAAGAGGGTGAGACTCCAGGTCCAGAGCACAGGGCCCTGAAGAGGGTGAGACTCCAGGTCCAGAGCAGACAGGGCCCTGAAGAGAGTGAGACTCCAGGTCCAGAGCACAGGGCCTGAAGAGGGTGAGACTCCAGGTCCAGAGCAGACAGGGCCCTGAAGAGAGTGAGACTCCAGGTCCAGAGCAGACAGGGCCCTGAAGAGGGTGAGACTCCAGGTCCAGAAAAGACAGGGCCCTGAAGAGGGTGAGACTCCAGGTCTAGAGCAGACAGGGCCCTGAAGAGGGGGAGACTCCAGGTCCAGAGCAGACAGGGCCTGAAGAGGTTGAGACTCCAGGTCAAGAGCACAGGGCCCTGAAGAGGGTGAGACTCCAGGTCCAGAGCACAGGGCCCTGAAGAGGGTGAGACTCCAGGTCCAGAGCAGACAGGGCCCTGAAGAGGGAGAGACTCCAGGTCCAGAAAAGACAGGGCCTGAAGAGGGTGAGACTCCAGGTCCAGTGCAGACAGGGCCTGAAGAGGGTGAGACTCCAGGTCCAGAGCACAGGGCCTGAAGAGGGTGAGACTCCAGGTCCAGAGCAGACAGGGCCTGAAGAGGGTGAGACTCCAGGTCCAGAGCACAGGGCCTGAAGAGGGTGAGACTCCAGGTCCAGAGCAGACAGGGCCCTGAAGAGGGAGAGACACCAGGTCCAGAGCAGACAGGGCCCTGAAGAGGGTGAGACTCCAGGTCCAGAGCAGACAGGGCCTGAAGAGGGTGAGACTCCAGGTCCAGAGCAGACAGGGCCTGAAGAGGGAGAGACTCCAGGTCCAGAGCAGACAGGGCCCTGAAGAGGGTGAGACTCCAGGTCCAGAGCAGACAGGGCCTGAAGAGGGTGAGACTCCAGGTCCAGAGCAGACAGGGCCTGAAGAGGGAGAGACTCCAGGTCCAGAGCAGACAGGGCCCTGAAGAGGGTGAGACTCCAGGTCCAGAGCAGACAGGGCCTGAAGAGGGTGAGACTCCAGGTCCAGTGCAGACAGGGCCTGAAGAGGGTGAGACTCCAGGTCCAGAGCAGACAGGCCCTGAAGAGGGTGAGACTCCATTTCCAGAGCAGACAGGCCCTGAAGAGGGTGAGACTCCAGGTCCAGTGCAGACAGGCCCTGAAAAGCGGGAGACTCCAGGTCCAGAGCAGACAGGGCCCTGAAGAGGGGGAGACTCCAGGTCCAGAGCAGACAGGGCCCTGAAGAGGGAGAGACTCCAGGTCCAGAGCACAGGCCCTGAAGAGGGAGACTCCAGGTCCAGAGCACAGGGCCTGAAGAGGGTGAGACTCCAGGTCCAGAGCACAGGCCCTGAAGAGGGAGACTCCAGGTCCAGAGCACAGGGCCTGAAGAGGGTGAGACTCCAGGTCCAGAGCACAGGGCCTGAAGAGGGGGAGACTCCAGGTCCAGAGCAGACAGGGCCCTGAAGACGGTGAGACTCCAGGTCCAGAGCAGACACGCCCTGAAGAGGGAGACTCCAGGTCCAGAGCACAGGGCCTGAAGAGGGTGAGACTCCAGGTCCAGAGCACAGGGCCTGAAGAGGGTGAGACTCCAGGTCCAGAGCAGACAGGGCCCTGAAGAGGGTGAGACTCCAGGTCCAGAGCAGACAAGGCCCTGAAGAGGGGGAGACTCCAGGTCCAGAGCAGACAGGGCCTGAAGAGGGTGAGACTCCAGGTCCAGAGCACAGGGCCCTGAAGAGGGTGAGACTCCAGGTCCAGAGCACAGGCCCTGAAGAGGGTTAGACTCCAGGTCCAAAGCAGACAGGGCCCTGAAGAGGGTGAGACTCTAGGTCCAGAGCACAGGGCCCTGAAGAGGGTGAGACTCCAGGTCCAGAGCAGACAGGGCCTGAAGAGGGTGAGACTCCAGGTCCAGAGCAGACAGGGCCCTGAAGAGGGTGAGACTCTAGGTCCAGAGCAGACAGGGCCCTGAAGAGGGGGAGACTCCAGGTCCAGAGCAGACAGGGCCTGAAGAGGGTGAGACTCCAGGTCCAGAGCAGACAGGGCCCTGAAGAGGGTGAGACTCCAGGTCCAGAGCACAGGGCCTGAAGAGGGTGAGACTCCAGGTCCAGAGCAGACAGGGCCCTGAAGAGGGTGTGACTCAAGGTCCAGAGCAGACAGGGCCCTGAAGAGGGTGAGACTCCAGGTCCAGAGCACAGGGCCTGAAGAGGGTGAGACTCCAGGTCCAGAGCAGACAGGGCCTGAAGAGGGTGAGACTCCAGGTCTAGAGCAGACAGGGCCCTGAAGAGGGTGAGACTCCAGGTCTAGAGCAGACAGGGCCCTGAAGAGGGGGAGACTCCAGGTCCAGAGCAGACAGGGCCTGAAGAGGGTGAGACTCCAGGTCCAGAGCACAGGGCCTGAAGAGGGAGAGACTCCAGGTCCAGAGCACAGAGCCCTGAAGAGGGTGAGACTCCAGTTCCAGAGCAAAGGGCCCTGAAGAGGGTGAGACTCCAGGTCCAGAACAGACAGGGCCCTGAAGAGGGTTAGACTCCAGGTCCAGAGCAGACAGGGCCCTGAAGAGGGGGAGACTCCAGGTCCAGAGCAGACAAGGCCCTGAAGAGGGTGAGACTCCAGGTCCAGAGCAGAGAGGGCCTGAAGAGGGTGAGACTCCAGGTCCAGAGCAGACAGGGCCCTGAAGAGGTTGAGACTCCAGGTCCAGAGCACAGGGCCCTGAAGAGAGTGAGACTCCAGGTCCAGTGCAGACAGGGCCCTGAAGAGGGAGAGACTCCAGGTCCAGAGCACAGGGCCTGAAGAGGGTGAGACTCCAGGTCCAGAGCAGACAGGGCCCTGAAGAGGGTGAGACTCCACGTCCAGAGCAGACAGGGCCCTGAAGAGGGAGAGACTCCAGGTCCAGAGCACAGGGCCCTGAAGAGGGTGAGACTCCAGGTCCAGAGCAGACAGGGCCCTGAAGAGGGTGAGACTCCAGGTCCAGAGCAGACAGGGCCCTGAAGAGGGAGAGACTCCAGGTCAAGAGCAGACAGGGCCCTGAAGAGGGTGAGACTCCAGGTCCAGAGCAGACAGGGCCTGAAGAGGGTGAGACTCCAGGTCCAGAGCACAGGGCCTGAAGAGAGTGAGACTCCAGGTCCAGAGCACAGGGCCTGAAGAGGGGGAGACTCCAGGTCCAGAGCACAGGGCCTGAAGAGAGTGAGACTCCAGGTCCAGAGCACAGGGCCTGAAGAGGGAGAGACTCCAGGTCCAGAGCAGACAGGGCCCTGAAGAGGGGGAGACTCCAGGTCCAGAGCAGACAGGGCCTGAAGAGGGTGAGACTCCAGGTCCAGAGCAGACAGGGCCTGAAGAGGGAGAGACTCCAGGTCCAGAGCACATGGCCCTGAAGAGGGTGAGACTCCAGGTCCAGAGCACAGGGCCCTGAAGAGGGTGAGACTCCAGGTCCAGAGCACATGGCCCTGAAGAGGGTTAGACTCCAGGTCCAGAGCAGACAGGGCCCTGAAGAGGGGGAGACTCCAGGTCCAGAGCAGACAGGGCCCTGAAGAGGGTGAGACTCCAGGTCCAGAGCAGACAGGGCCCTGAAGAGGGTGAGACTCCAGGTCCAGAGCAGACAGGGCCCTGAAGAGGGTGAGACTCCAGGTCCAGAGCAGACAGGGCCTGAAGAGGGTGAGACTCCAGGTCTAGAGCAGACAGGGCCCTGAAGAGGGTGAGACTCCAGGTCCAGAGCAGACAGGGCCTGAAGAGGGTGAGACTCCAGGTCTAGAGCAGACAGGGCCCTGAAGAGGGTGAGACTCCAGGTCCAGAGCAGACAGGGCCTGAAGAGGGTGAGACTCCAGGTCCAGAGCACAGGGCCCTGAAGAGGGTGAGACTCCAGGTCCAGAGCAGACAGGGCCCTGAAGAGGGTGAGACTCCAGGTCCAGAGCACAGGGCCCTGAAGAGGGTGAGACTCCAGGTCCAGAGCACAGGGCCTGAAGAGGGTGAGACTCCAGGTCCAGAGCAGACAGGGCCCTGAAGAGGGTGAGACTCCAGGTCCAGAGCAGACAGGGCCCTGAAGAGGGGGAGACTCCAGGTCCAGAGCAGACAGGGCCCTGAAGAGGGTGAGACTCCAGGTCCAGAGCAGACAGGGCCCTGAAGAGGGTGAGACTCCAGGTCCAGAGCAGACAGGGCCCTGAAGAGGGGGAGACTCCAGGTCCAGAGCAGACAGGGCCCTGAAGAGGGTGAGACTCCAGGTCCAGAGCAGACAGGGCCTGAAGAGGGTGAGTCTCCAGGTCCAGAGCAGACAGGGCCCTGAAGAGGGTGAGACTCCAGGTCCAGAGCAGACAGGGCCCTGAAGAGGGTGAGACTCCAGGTCCAGAGCACAGGGCCTGAAGAGGGTGAGACTCCAGGTCCAGAGCACAGGGCCTGAAGAGGGTGAGACTCCAGGTCCAGAGCACAGGGCCCTGAAGAGGGTGAGACTCCAGGTCCAGTGCAGACAGTGCCCTGAAGAGGGTGAGACTCCAGGTCCAGAGCACAGGGCCTGAAGAGGGTGAGACTCCAGGTCCAGAGCACAGGGCCCTGAAGAGGGTGAGACTCCAGGTCCAGAGCACAGGGCCCTGAAGAGAGTGAGACTCCAGGTCCAGAGCAGACAGGGCCTGAAGAGGGTGAGACTCCAGGTCTAGAGCAGACAGGGCCCTGAAGAGGGTGAGACTCCAGGTCCAGAGCACACAGGGCCCTGAAGAGGGTGAGACTCCAGGTCCAGAGCAGACAGGGCCTGAAGAGGGTGAGACTCCAGCTCCAGAGCACAGGGCCCTGAAGAGGGTGAGACTCCAGGTCCAGAGCAGACAGGGCCCTGAAGAGGGTGAGACTCCAGGTCCAGAGCACAGGGCCCTGAAGAGGGTGAGACTCCAGGTCCAGAGCACAGGGCCCTGAAGAGGGTGAGACTCCAGGTCCAGAGCAGACAGGGCCCTGAAGAGGGTGAGACTCCAGGTCCAGAGCACAGGGCCTGAAGAGGGTGAGACTCCAGGTCCAGAGCACAGGGCCTGAAGAGGGTGAGACTCCAGGTCCAGAGCAGACAGGGCCCTGAAGACGGGGAGACTCCAGGTCCAGTATAGAAGTGAATCTGACCAGAATGCTCTGTAAAGTGTCTTTGAGTGTCCAGAAAAGTGCTATATAAAACTGATGCATTATTATTATTATTATTATTAACCCTTCTGTCCTCCACCTCCTGCACCGAGTCCAAGGCACAGCCCAGGAAGGAGCTGGACTTGTGATGGTCCATGATATTATTGTGAGACCTTTGATAATACGATATCACCATATTTCAGTTATTGTTACATCCCTAATCACAACGGGTCATATCTGAAAATACTAAACCCTGATACAGACCACCAGAGTAAAGAGCTTCATGAAGCAGCAAAGACACAGCAGCAGGAGCAGGGTGTTCCTGCTGCAGAGGGCCCTGAGTGTGTAAACCCTGGACCAGAGCAGACCGCTGCAGAGGGCCCTGAGTGTGTAAACCCTGGACCAGAGCGGGCAGCTGCAGAGGGCCCTGAGTGTGTAAACCCTGGACCAGAGCAGACCGCTGCAGAGGGCCCTGAGTGTGTAAACCCTGGACCAGAGCAGACCGCTGCAGAGGGCCCTGAGTGTGTAAACCCTGGACCAGAGCAGACCGCTGCAGAGGGCCCTGAGTGTGTAAACCCTGGACCAGAGCAGACCGCTGCAGAGGGCCCTGAGTGTGTAAACCCTGGACCAGAGCAGACCGCTGCAGAGGGCCCTGAGTGTGTAAACCCTGGACCAGAGCAGACCGCTGCAGAGGGCCCTGAGTGTGTAAACCCTGGACCAGAGCGGGCAGCTGCAGAGGGCCCTGAGTGTGTCGACACTGGACCAGAGCGGGCAGCTGCAGAGGGCCCTGAGTGTGTGGGTCCCGGACCAGAGCGGACCAGTGCGTTGGGTGTGGAGTTGGTGGGGACACTGGAGTCGGTGGGGACACTGGAGTCGGTGGGGACACTGGAGTCGGTGGGGACACTGGAGTCGGTGGGGACACTGGAGTCGGTGGGGACACTGGAGTCGGTGGGGACACTGGGGCTGTACTGTAGGGGGTACACTGAGTAGATGACGTAGCTCCCTGGGATCAAAAACACAAGTCATTTTCATATTACAGTTCAGATAGAACACTGCAAATTTCTCTGATCAGACCAAGATTTTCAAACTTCTGTCAGGTTATTCATCTTGTTTTTAGATTTATGATCTACTTACTAGATCTGTGACGCTTCATTCTAGTCAAGAGGTTGTCCAGTAAAATGACCTTGCTGCATGGACAGATCATTTCACTACTTTTAAATCATTTTCTGATAGATTTAAGTGTTCTAATGCCGGATATGCACTGTGTAATTTTTTGCCATTTTTGAGCCGATTGTCACTTGTGTGACTGGGGAGTTTTGTCTTAATCGTGTGTGGTGCTTTGTGCAGTATACAGTACATGGGGTAACAAGAACCGATGAATACCTCATGACCAGCTCCTGCTCGTGAGAACATGAATCGTGAGCTGTGAACTTTTAAACCCTGAGATTTGGTCGTCCAGTTTGAGCCGGAGCTGAGTGAAATGTGTACACCCAGTGTACACCCAGCATTAAAACTAGAGGTGTAGCGATGGAAAGAGTATTGATTATTTGTACAATTACGTAGCTGAAAATGTACCTACATGCAAGTACGGCTGCTTTTTAGTGTGGTGGCTATTGGCCATAAGTCTCCAATATTCGATATTTTGTTTTGGTCAAGCTGCTGCCTAAAGAATCTACATAAAACTTTTTCAGAACACTGCAGTGCAAACAGATAAGAATAGAAAATATGCAGTTAAAGCTCAAAATTCTCTAAAGTTCTCTAAAAAGAAGGAAGAGCTCAGTGTTAAGCCCTATTCACACGGGATTAGTGTTACCTGTGGACCTTTGGTGATTTATAATAATTGTGGAGGACGTCTGAGATCTTAATCCCATGCGAATGCGCCATGTCTGTAATTTGTAAAGTAAAAATTCCACCGCAGATTACCTACTATATTTCGCCAAACACAGACGTCCGGTGATAATACTCGTCCTGTGTGAATCTGCATGTCAGTGTTTGTTATTGTAATTGCATCTTTTCTGTCTATTCCTTTTATTTCCATGGTCTTTTCTCTATATATTGGCCACATTTTATATCGCTTTGCGCGCCTTTTATATTTTTCTTTCCATCTTGAGAAATGGAGGCTGCAGTAGAAATTTTGATGAGCAGTTTTGAGCTTTTTAGGTGCAAATTATAATACAGCCTCATAGCCTCTATATGGAAACTGATCCGCAAAAAGGACAAGAGATCCAAGAGGAGAGATAATTCTTGCAGGATGTTGAACTGGATGACATGTGTAGCAGCAAGGATTTTATTTTATTTTTTAGCATACTTAGCAGCGCAAAAGACATACAAACGGATGTGATGTTACGACATATCCAGTCGTAATTTCAGTAAAATAGAGTAATTTACGGACTTCACTTATCCCATGCGAATGCGCTGCAAGTAACACAGAGCCAGTATGTGATTGGATGTTTTGGATGAAATTTTCAATGAAGTTAGCTTCATGGTGTAACACTGTACCAAATGCTGCAAAAATGAGCAGCTTCGCACGGTGCTGTTCTCATTCTTACAGGAGCCAGTGCCTGATGTGTGTGAAGACATGTTATGTCTGTCACAGGTTTATTTTATTTTATTTATGCAGAAGTTGTAAATTGTGCATTTGTCTCTCCAAATAATTACTCCACTGTAACCAATGTAAATGTAAAATTGTTTTATTGGTCATACATGATTTATATAAATGAGAGTCACATGAGTTGTAAATCCCGTGTAACATGATGACCAGATTTTCAAAATAAAAAAAACTTTATCCTTGGTTTGGGTTGGTTTCTGTAATTAAGGAAAACTGTTCTGCATTTGGCACTAATGTGAGTCAGTATATTCACATTTTCTTTGTGTTTTGGTCATTTTTAAGCAGCTTTTATAGATTTTACCTAAACAGATGACACTGTATGCCTCTCTTTACTGTTGGCAGGGATCAAATTGGTCAAAAATAGGGACACTTGGGGCATTTCTTGTATAAAACTGGGACAAATCACTAAAAAGGGACGTCTAGTCACACTAAACATTGTAATAACAGAGCCAGCATGTGATTGTAAGCTCCCCCTCTCATCAGTAGCATGTTGGAGACTGCAGAGGGCGCCAGTGTGCCTGATGTGTGTGTGTTTTCATGTTAATGTAACGCTAATTAAAGGCTAGGCAACACTAACTGCCCTACGGTAGATTAGTGGATACAGAAGAAGATGGTTCGTGAAGGAGCCCGAGGTGTAAATGAAGTACAGACCATAAAAGTTTGAGTTATTGTATGTATATTGAGTTGAATTTTTTTTCCACATAAATACACCAAGCAAGGAAAAAAATAACACAAAAACAACTGACAAAAGGTCAGCTCTCACTTTTCAGTTTGAATCGAGTCTTTTCCCAAAAAAAATATTGCCCTTCTCTTGTTTAGACTTCAGGTGAGAGTTCAAGAATCAGGTTTTTAAAAAAAAAACAAAAAAAACCCAAATCCAACGGTTAAGTTGCAGGAGTTGAGTGTTTATGGGTCAAGCAGCGGTGGAAAAGAAAAGCATTGTCCTACCGCTCTGTTTTGGTCTCCTCGCCATCAGTGTCTGTGGAGAAGTTGATGAGGTAGTTGGTTCCGCCCATACAAAAAACCTGACCTAAAAAGGTCAAAACACAAATAAATATTTCATTAATATACTAATGTAAACTAATGTACTACTAATGTAACCTGACATAACAAATGAAAACAATGCATGATTAACATACATGAGGAAAAATACAATTATGGTATACACCATTAACAGACATGAATAATTAATTAATTATAATTAATATAATTATTCATGCTGAAATTAATTCATAAAACAGATGAATTAGTTAAATACATCAATGAGCAATTACTATAGTAATTAAATTATTTATTAATTAATTCAAAACAAGTGCCCTTAATTCACGCATTCAAAATCTCAATATTTGTACAAATACTCAACCAGAGTGTATCAAGTGTTGCACAACAACAGGAAAACACGCAGCTACGTGAACACAACACTTCTTAGAGCATTTAGCGTTAGCTAAATAGAGCGCTTAACTTGGATAAACGTCATGAAAGGCGCTTCTATATTTTCAATATTAAGTTAAATTAAAGAGCTGCCTGTAATTCGGCTTTATTACAATACATCATTAAATAGCAACAGAAAACTTTACCTGAGTTTTCCGGGGCTGACACACAAGACTCCGTGCACGGCCGACCGGTGAACATGCACGGAGGCTCTATAGGAGATCTGCAAGGAGCAGGTGACCATTTTAGTTAATAAAATGAGTTAGCAATGGTTTAGACGATCCCCTCCTCGAACCGCCACCTTAACATGGTGGAGGGGTTTGAGTACCCGAATGATCCCAGGAGCTATGTTGTCGGGGGCTTTATGCCCCTGGTAGGGTCACCCAAGGCAAACAGGTCCGGGGGGACGGGTCAGACGAAGAGCGGTTCAGAAGACCCCTATGATGATCACCACCAAAAGGCCAGTGACGTCGCCCGGAAAGGTGGTACCGGGGCCCCACCCTGGAGCCAGGCCTGGGGTGGGTGAACGTGGGCGAGAGCCTGGTGGCCGGGCCTTTCCCCACGGGGCCCGGCCGGGCCCAGCCCGAAGGAGCGACGTGGGACCGCCCTCCCCTGGACCCACCATCCGCGGGAGGAGCCATAGGGGCCGGGTGCAGAGAGATCTGGGCGGCAGTCGAAGGCGGGGGCCTCGGCGACCGGATCTCCGGACATGGAGACTAGCTCTGGGGACATGGAATGTCACCTCGCTGGGGGGGAAGGAGCCTGAGCTTGTGCGGGAGGTCGAGCGTTACCGGCTAGATATAGTCGGCCTCACCTCCACGCACAGCTTGGGTTCCGGAACCCAACTCCTTGAGAGGGGTTGGACTCTGCATTTCTCTGGCGTTGGCCGCGGGGAGCGGCGGCGAGCTGGTGTGGGCTTATAGCCCCACAGCTCAGCCGCTGCGTGTTGGAGTTTACCCCAGTGAACGAGAGGGTCGCGTCCCTGCGCCTCCGGGTCGGGGACAGGTCTCTCACTGTGGTGTCGGCCTATGGGCCGAACAGCAGTGCAGAGTACCCGGCCTTCTTGGAGTCTCTGGGAGGGGGACTGGACAGTGCACCGACCGGGGACTCCATTGTTCTACTGGGGGACTTCAACGCCCATGTGGGCAATGACAGTGACACTTGGAGAGGGGTGATTGGGAGGAACGGCCTCCCTGATCTGAACCCGAGCGGTGTTCTGTTATTGGACTTCTGTGCTAGTCACAGTTTGTCCATAACGAACACCATGTTCGAGCACAAGGGGGTCCATCGGTGCACGTGGCACCAGGACTCCCTAGGCCAGAGGTCGATGATCGACTTTGTTGTCGTGTCATCTGACCTCCGGCCGTGTGTCTTGGACACTCGGGTGAAGAGAGGGGCAGAGCTGTCAACTGATCACCACCTGGTGGTGAGTTGGGTCCGCTGGCGGAGGAGGAAGCCGGAAAGACCTGGCAGGCCCAAGCGTATCGTGAGGGTCTGTTGGGAACGTCTGGTGGAACCTTCTGTCAGTGCGGCCTTCAACTCACACCTCCGGGAGAGCTTCTCCCGTATCCCGGGGGAGGCTGGGGACATGGAGTCCGAGTGGGCTTCGTTCTCGGCCTCCATTGTCGATGCGGCCGTTCGTAGCTGTGGCCGTAAGGTCTGTGGTGCCTGTCGCGGTGGCAATCCCCGAACCCAGTGGTGGACACCGGAAGTAAGGGATGCCGTCAAGCTGAGTCCTACCGGGCCTTGCTGGCTCGGGGGACTCCTGAGGCAGCTGACGGGTACCGGCGGGCCAAGCGTGCTGCAGCCCGGGCGGTGGCACAAGGGGGTCCATCGGTGGCTGGGGACCCAGAGGCGGACTCATGCATCACCCTGGCTGAAGTCACTGAGGTGGTTGGAAAGCTCCTCGGGCTCCGGGGGTGGATGAGATCCGTCCTGAGTACCTTAAGTCTCTGGGTGTTGTGGGTCTTGGCTGACACGTCTCTGCAACATCGCGTGGCGGTCGGGAACAGTACCTCTGGACTGGCAGACCGGGGTGGTGGTCCCTCTGTATAAGAAGGGGGACCGGAGGGTGTGTTCCAACTACAGGGGAATCACACTCCTCAGCCTCCCCGGTAAAGTCTATGCCAGGGTACTGGAGAGGAGAGTTCGGCCGATAGTCGAACCTCGGATTCAAGAGGAGCAGTGTGGTTTTCGGCCTGGTCGTGGAACACTGGACCAGCTCTACACCCTCCATCGGGTGCTCGAGGGTTCATGGGAGTTTGCCCAACCAGTCCACATGTGTTTTGTGGACTTGGAGAAGGCATTCGACCGTGTCCCTCGTGGTGCCCTGTGGGGGGTGCTTCGGGAGTATGGGGTTCGGGGCCCTTTGCTAAGGGCTGTCCGGTCCCTGTATGACCGGAGCAGGAGCTGTGTTCGCATTGCCGGCAGTAAGTCAGACCTGTTCCCGGTGCATGTTGGAGTCCGCCAGGGCTGCCCTTTGTCACCGGTTCTGTTCATTGTATTTATGGACAGAATTTCTAGGCACAGCCAGGGGCCGGAGGGGGTCCAGTTTGGGAACCACAGGATCTCATCGCTGCTTTTTGCGGATGATGTTGTCCTGTTGGCTCCATCGAACCAGGACCTGCAGCACTGGGGCGGTTTGCAGCCGAGTGTGAAGCGGCTGGGATGAGAATCAGCTGTTCCAAATCCGAGGCCATGGTTCTCGACCGGAAAAAGGTGGATTGCCCTCTCCGGGTGGGTGGGGAGTCTCTGCCTCAAGTGGAAGAGTTCAAGTATCTTGGGGTCTTGTTCACAGTGAGGGGAGGATGGAGCGTGAGATTGACAGGTGGATCGGTGCGGCGTCGGCAGTGATGCAGTCGCTGTATCGGACCATTGTGGTGAAGAGGAGCTGAGCCGAAAGGCGAAGCTCTCGATTTACCTCAATCTACGTTCCTACCCTCACCTATGGTCATGAGCTCTGGGTAATGACCGAAAGGACAAGATCGCGGATACAAGCGGCCGAAATGAGTTTCCTCCGCAGAGTGGCCGGGCGCTCCCTTAGAGACAGGGTGAGGAGCTCGGTCACACGGGAGGAGCTTGGAGTAGAGTCGCTGCTCCTCCACGTCGAGAGGAGCAGCTGAGGGGAGGGCATCTGGTCCGGATGCCTCCTGGACGCCTCCCTCAGGAGGTGTTCCGGGCATGTCCCACCGGTAGGAGGCCCCGGGGAAGACCCAGGACACGCTGGAGGGACTATGTCTCTCGGCCTGGGAACGCCTCGGGGTCCAGGAGGAGCTGGAGGAAGTGGCTGGGGAGGAGGAAGCTTGGGAGCCCCTGCTTAGACTGCTGCCCCCACGACCCGGCCCCGGATAAGTGGAAGAAGATGGATGGATGGATGGTTTAGACGATTTGAATTTTCTGTGATAGTATTTTAGGTGTGGACAAAAGTCTCACCTTAATATGCAGTTTGAACGATGCAAATTTCCAAAGTTTGATCACTTTGCTGAAGAGACCAGGCCACAGCCACAGCGGAGGGAGGGGGAAGTCAAGTCGGGAAACTTAAAGGAAAGGGAAAGTACAGGCAACGGCACCGGAAGTGGACCCGCCAAAATAAAAGTCTTAAATGCGGG
Source organism: Odontamblyopus lacepedii (assembly GCA_034769755.1). NCBI lineage: Eukaryota > Metazoa > Chordata > Actinopteri > Gobiiformes > Gobiidae > Odontamblyopus > Odontamblyopus lacepedii. The sequence goes on along the minus strand of CM068345.1, from coordinate 45,953,627 downwards.
TTACATTAATGTATTTCTATAGTTATAGGTCTGTCACAGGAGCTGAAAGCTGACTGACTCCACACTGTTTCCTGTCTTTTGTATATGCCCTGAAGAAGAGTTCAGGATTCAAACTTTTCAGATCAGTGGACAAACACTGTAGTGTGAGACTTAACCATTTCTCCCTGTGACAAAGAGGCCTTTGTCCCTGTGTATTCACTTTCATTTAATTTAATTTCAGTTAATTATCCATATTCAACTAAACTGCTAAAGACAACTATCCCGGGTTTGTTTTATTTAGTTTTGTTTAGTTCCTTTAAGTTAATCACCACACAAGTTCCTTTCAGCAGGGCCAGGTCAGTACTGAGATGGGAGACCACTGGGAAAATCAGGTGCCACAGGGGGGCGCCAGCCACAAAAACTGTCGTTGTGTCACCCACATTGCCTAGTATGAAAATGGTGTGTGTGTGTGTGTGTTGGTGGTGGTCGGAGGGGCTGATGGTGCAGATTGGAGCCTCACTTCCGTCTGTCTCTCCAGGGCAGCTTTAGCTACAATTGTAGTTTACACCACTGAGTGTGGAGTAAATGAATAATGAACTGTAAAGAACTTTGGGTGTCTTGAAAGGCGCTATAAAAGCAACGATCAACCTGTTGAGGCCCATTAAGTTAGAAAGAAAAAGAACCGAAACCGTCCCTGATCAGGGACGGTTTCGGTTCTTTTTCTTTCTAACTTAATTCATTCAATATCCCTTTAGTCAATATGAGCTTCCTATATGTCATTTGAAAGCTTACATTCACCCCAAAATGCACATTATGTTCATTTCTTTCCAAAACACATTCCAAAAACTTTGACCACAATAAAACTGTACCATAAGCAAATCAGAAATCTCGCATTTCTTACCTTTTGACTGCTACTCCAGCTTCAAATCACATTCAATCCAGAAGTGTTTGTGCTCTTTCTGTTCCTCATAGTCCACAGAATAAAAATATCCACTTGTTTTTTTTTCTTAAGACGCTCCGTGTAGTTGCTATCCAGCCGAAATCTCATTTTCTTCTTTGGAACGTAGCTAATACAACAATAAATCCATTTTTGCACATGGCTTTGTAAACATAGCTTCCATTTTGGCAGCTCACTTAGGGTATGTTTGTTTTCCCCCAAGTCTTAGCTTCAAAACAAGACATTCCGCGGAGTTTTCCATGAAAGTGTCCCGGAGTTAGACCCGTGTGGGTGAAGCCAGCGCCTCCATTTTGCAACATTGTTTACACTGACGGCAAAACTTAATGCATCATTGGAGAATCAGGTTGTCAATCACAAAATCTTGTAGCCAATCAGTAAAGCTTTCCAAAAAGAGGGCGGACAGTCAGATCTGAGGTCAGATCAGGGCACAGCTACTGTGCGTACTGGCGCCAAGCCGCCATTTTGTGGGTGCGCTATGGATGCTCTGGATCATTACGCAAAGCGTCTGCGCAGTTTTTCAGAGTTTTTCGATAAAGTGTAGCACTATTAGCACAAATTTTACGATTTCTAAGGCTAAGAAGCAAACAAAACAAAACAAAAATAATAATAAATAATAATAATAAATAATAATAATGGTTAATAATGGTTACAGTGCTAAAATATAATTATCTGAACAAACTTTGAAAATCCGGTTATAAGTGATATTTATAGTCCCCAAAGTGACAAAATAGGTTTTATATTGCTAGTAGAGTGATAAAATGCATGTAAAGTAATTTGGCACATTTGGCACAGATGTGCCAAATCTGTGACAGATGTACTATTTCATACAAAAAGGTCCACATTTTCAAAATAGTTGTATCTAGAGGTCTGAACTTTGGCACAGTTGTTGCCAAAACTATGGACAGTTGCTGTGGTGAGTTTGAAATGCATAGCATGAAGTATGTCTTCAGGAAGGCCTTTTATTTTTGCATTTTTTTTTCCGAGGCCAAAAAAACTACTTTTTGGGCATGTTTGAACAAGTGTACTGCAAGCTGTGAGTCATCTAGACACATCTGCATAAACTAGAAGGACTTAGCTTTCAAATGATGCATCCACAAAGCCTCTAGAGTGTAAGGTGCCCAAACAATAAGCTTTAATATTTGGGTATGCACAATTCGAGAAAAACAGCCAGTTTGAGGTGGGCCTCAACATTAAAATATGATTAATTTTATGGACTTCCCCAGCTTGAGTGTATCTGAAAGTTGGCAGTTAGAATCCTGCTTTTGACATGAACATCATTGGTAGAGTGATCAGATCCACTGACCCACAGGTTGGAGGTAAGATAACAGCTCGCACAGCTTTTTGTGTTCTTGGGCAAGACACTTAACCCCGTGTTGATATTTATTAGTTACTGCGATGGAAATGTATGATGTATATTTCTGCTGTGAAGAAAATATTAATATCACTCTTTGTGCAAATGTATTTGGTGTGTGTCAGAGAAACAGAGCAGTCTTTAACGTGTGTAAAGGCTCCGCACACACTGTCTCCAAGCTCCAGGAAACTACCTCAAGTGTGAACACTGATGAACTCATGTCTGTGAAACAAAAGTCACTCTGCTTTGATACATGTGATGTATGTAGTTTTGTCATTCTGAGCAGAAATACTCAAAGGACAGATGCTTAGAACAGAGGTCACCAGCCTTTTTGAAACTGAGAGCTACTTCATGGGTACTGAGTCATGCAAAGGGCACCGGTTTGATATGCTCTTCTGAAATAACAAAGTTAAGTTAAACTTCATGTATAATGTTTGCTGAATACATACATGCATATACTATATATATATATATATATATATTGCGGGATCCAACGATTTACATGTGGCATAGCCTATTCAAACGTCTCAATTCAACTTGCACCATATTTAGGGCCAATGATTTTCTGTTTCAGAAATTTTGAATTCCGTTTCATTGTGATACATTTGAGAATTGTGTTGACAGTGTTGGGAAGGTTATTTTCAACTGTATTCCCTACAGATTACAGATTACATACCCCAAAATGTAATTTGTAACGTAATCCACTAAATTACTTAAGTGAGTAACGTAATCTGAATACTTTGGATTACTTGATATTGTCATGATTTTTAAAACTACATGAATGTAGCAACCACCTCCTGCAAATTCGTGTTTGGTTTAGACCTGGTTTAGACCTGGTTGCAGTCCTGGGTTAGACCTGGTTTTAGTCCTGATTTAATGCTTGTTTAGTCCTGGTTTTAGATCCGGTTTAAACCTGCTTTAGACCTGGCTTAGTCCTGGTGCTAGTTTTGGTTTTGAGGTGCACAGGAGGAAGCACGGTCCACGCAACGTACGCGACAAGACATGATCCACGCGTGGTGTCCACACAGTACAAGAGGTGCGGCGCGCGCCGTACAAGAGTGCGAGGCACACTAGATATATACTTGGCTGCAGTGCTTTATGGGACCATGAGTGAGGAAGACCATGAGTGAGGAGGACGTGTTCAACATATAGTTCTACCCCTGGGCACTGACCCACTGGCCCATATGAATAATTTGGTTTTATGTATCAATGTATCTAGAGTGCGCCATCTATTGGGAAACGCCAGAATTGCAGGGAAAATAAAACTAATAACTTTTATTGTGGTTCATTCAAGTTTGGCGGGTGGTGCGGTGCGCCCTTTCTTCATGTCAGAGCAACTGCCCCTCAAAATTCCTGTGCACGTCCCTGACAAAGCTTAATATTGCAACTAAGGGGAAGGAAGAATGGGGTTGGTTTATGGAATACTGCACATTAAAAACTCTGCCTTTATTAGACTGATATACAGTACTGACTCACCCCCTATTTTCTTCTCTTCACTCCGCTATCTCTTCCTCTCTCTCTTTACCTTTTGGATTTTATTTTTCATCATAATTATTCTTGTCTTTTAATTGTTTGTCTCTATTACATTTTCGATGGTGAGTTTTTTTATAAGAAAAATGGGAAAAAAATTATTTGTAAATCTTGTGTGAATATATTGTGATTCCATAAGAATATATATACATATACATACACACACAAAAAAAAACACGTTTCTCACCTTCCACGGTGGTTGGTCTCTCACCCTCATCAGCTCGGGTTCTACCAGAGGCCTGGGAGCTTGAGAGTTCTGCGCAGTATCTTTGCTGTTCCAGTACTGCACTTTTCTGGACTGAGATGTCTGTTGTCCTTCCAGGGATCTGCTGCAACCACTCATCCAGTTTGGGGGTCACGGCCCCGAGTGCTCCGATCACCACAGGCACCACTGATGCTTTCACCTTCCAGGCCCTCTCCAGCTCTTCCTTGAGCCCCTGGTATTTCTCTAGTTTCTCGTGTTCCTTTTTCCTGACATTACCATCGCCGATATTGCAATGTCACCACCACGGCTTTGTTCTCTCACTTATCCAGAACCACGATGTCTGGTTGGTTCATCACTGTTCTGTCAGTCTGTATTTGGAAGTCCCACAGGATCTTGGCTCATTCTCCACAAACTTTGGAGGCGTTTCCCACCTTTATCCTGGGGTTTCCAGCCTGTACTCTGCACAGATGTTTCTGTACACTATGCCCGCTACTTGGTTATGTCGCTCCATGTACGCTTTCCCTGCAGCATCTTACACCCTGCAGTTATGTGCTGGACTGTCTCAGGCACTTCTTTGCTCAAGGCTCCTGTGCTCCAGGATGAGCCTCTGTGTCCTTCAGACCAGCCCTCTCCAGCCATTGGTAGGATTTCTTGATATCAGCCACTTCAGTTATGTTTTGGTGGTATGCCCCATGTAGGGGTTTGTCCTGCCATGATGGTCCCTCCAGCACCTCTTCCTCTGCCCCACTGTCTGAGACATTCTCTGAGCACGTCATCAGTCTGGGCCTTCAATTTATTTTTGTAGCACCCAAAATCACAACAACAGTTGCCTCTAAGGGAGGCAAGATTTTGATGAGTAAAACATACACACAGACATATCAAAACAGGAATAAACAACATTCATGTAAAACAGCAAATGAAACATGGTCCAGTCATCCCCTGTCCTTAGACCCTCCTTCTCAGCAAGGAAAAATTCCAAAAAACCCAGGGTCCTGGGAAAAAGAAGAAACCTCGGGGAGAACTACAGTGAAGGAGAGATCCACTCCCATGGACGGACAGGCTATAGATGTCCAGGCCCGTGGGCCAGTTCGGTATGACCACAGCTACCCAGGTGGGGAAGGAGCCGGGGAGGAGGAGGAGGAGGAGCCGGGCGAGGAGGAGGAGGCGGGCGAGGAGGAGGAGCCGGGCGAGGAGGAGGAGAAGCCGGGCGAGGAGGAGGAGGAGCCGGGCGAGGAGGAGGAGCCGGGCGAGGAGGAGGAGAGGGGTCCAGCTGCCATCAGGCGTCTGAAAGAGTTCCACTCCACAGGGGGAGTGGGACAGGGGACAACATGTGAATAGCAATGAACAAACTACAGATGAGAACATAGTGAGTGATGCTGATGAGAAAAAAGGAGGAAACAGAGGACAGTGCTCAGGTTGCCACACTTCCCCCAGCTTGTTATCTCCTGCAGCAGCTTATCTTAGTGACATCAACTAAGTAACCTGGTCATAAGCTATTCCGAAGAGGAAGGTTTTAAGCCTGGTCTTAAATAAAGAGACTGTGGAGCCTGTTTAACACCAACAGGGAGTTGATTCCATAACACAGGAGCTTGGTAACTGAAGGCTCTCCCCCCCACTGTACTTTTAGACACTCTAGGAACCACTAATAATCCTGCATTCTGAGAGCGAAGTGCTCTATTTGGCTGATAGGGGACAATGGCATCCTGAAGATATGATGGGGCCATATTGTTTAAGGCTTTGTATGTCAGGAGGAGAACTTTGAATTTAATTCTAAACTCGACAGGAAGCCAGTGCAGTGATTTTAACACAGGACTGATGTGATCACGTCTTTTAGTTCCTGTTAGGACCCTGGCCGCTGCATTTTGGACCAACTGGAAGCTTCTTAAAGTACCTTTAGCGCAGACGGTGAGCAGAGAATTACAGTAATCTAGTCTGGATGTAACAAATGCATGGATAAGTTTTTCAGCATCATTTTTAGGCAAAATTTTTCTGATTTTAGTTATGTTTCGCAGGTGAAAATATGCAGTTTTACAAGCTTGGTTTATATGAGCTGTGAATGAGAGATTTTGGTCAAATACGACTCCAAGGTTTTACAGTAGAGCTAGAGGCTATACTCACATTGTCAAGTGAGATTATCTGGTCTGACAGAGAATCTCTCTGACCTTTAGGACCGACAACAATGACCTCTGTTTTTCAGGGTTTAAGAGGAGGTAATTCAGGGTCATCCAGGTTTTGATGTCCTTCACACAGGCACTGAGCTTATCGATTTGATCGGTCTGATTAGGTTTCATTGATAAGTACAGCTGAGTGTCATCAGCATAGCAGTGGAAATTAATGCCATGTTTTCTGATAATGTTACCTAATGGCAACATATACAGAGTAAACAGGATTGGACCAAGCACAGATCCTTGTGGAACACCACAAGCTACTTTAGAGCAGGGAGAGGTGCACTGGTTTACACTAACAAACTGGTACCTATCTGATAGATAGGATTTAAAACCATTTGAGGGCGGTCCTCTGACACCTATGTCACATTCTAACCTCTGCAGTAGAATGTTGTGATCAATGGTGTCAAAGCGCTGCACTGAGGTCCAGTAGGACCAGGACTGAAGCCAGCCCGTTATCAGCAGCTAGTAGCAAATCATTTGTCACTTTAAGCAGAGCAGTTTCTGTGCTGTGGTGAGCTCTGACATTTTTCATATAAATTATTGTCCTGCAGATGGTGACAAAGCTATTTCACCACAACCCGTTCCAGAATCTTTGAGAGAAATGGAAGATTCGAGATAGGTCTGTAGTTGGCTAGTTCATCAGGATTTAAGCTAGGTTTTTCAAAAGCGGTTTAATTACAGCATATTTAAAGGACTGAGGAACAAAGCCATTTTCTAATGACATATTTATTATGTTATGGATGGAACCTATTATTAGGTGGAGAGCTTCTTTGAGGAGTTTGACTGGAATAGGGTCGAGCAAACAAGTTGATGGTTTGGACAACATGATGACTGAGGTAATCTCCGCCTCATCGACAGGAGTAAATTTGTCTAATTCTGTTAGAGGATTTATGTGGGATATTGGTGTTACAGACTGGATTTGCAGAATTTGCTCGGGGCTGATTTTTGGAGTGGCTTCATTGATCTTGTCTCTAATGGTTATAATTTTGTAATCGAAGAATTCAAGAAAGTCACAACTGAACTTCAAAGGGAGAAGAGACTCAGGGGCAGTGTGCGAGTTTGTCAGCCTGGCTACAGTGCTGAACAGAAATCTGGGGTTGCTTTTGTTTCCTTCTATTAGGTTTGAATAGTATCTGGTTTGTGCTTTTCACAGAGCGGCCTTATAAGAGAGCAGGCAGAGCTTCCATGCCTTCAGAGACTGCTCGGAGCGCGAGCGGCGCCAGAGCTTCTCTGTGCGTCTTACGTGTTGTTTGAGTGATCGCAGTTCTGGAGTAAACCAAGGAGCCGGAGGTCTTGGTTTAATGCTTTTCTGTTTTAGCGGAGCTGCAACATCGAGAGCAGATTTTAAGGTGAGCATTGTCCTATCAACAAACTGATCCATGATAATTGGATTAAAGTTGTTCTCATTGTCACATGGCATATCATTTAATACTGGCTCGATTATTTCTTTGAACTTGGCTACCGATTTTTCTGATATTGTTCTTTTCATTATAGTTTTCTCCTGCTGAGCTGGATAGTCTTTTAGTACGAATTGAAAGGTAATTAAAAAATGGTCAGAGAGTATAGGGTTTTGAGGAATTACAAGTAAATCACTAATCTCAATACCATAAGTTAGGACGAGATCGAGAGTGTGATTGTGACAGTGAGTCGGCTTGTTCACACTCTGGGTAAAACCGACCCCATCCAGGAGAGCACCAAAAGCACTGCTGAGGCTCACTGCTGTTATCAACATGAATGTTGAAATCTCCAACTATAACAATCCTTTCCCATTCCAAAACTAAACTTGAAATAAAGTCAGAAAACTCTGTCAGAAACTCGGCATAAGGACCAGGAGGTCGGTAGATTGTTATGAATATAACAGCTTTCTGGTTTTTCCAGTTGGTGCACGTAATAGATAGTGCGAGGCTTTCAAAGGAGCGGAATGTATAATTAGATTTGAGGCTGAGAATTAGGCTGGAGTGAGAAATGACGGCCACACCGCCACCTCCACCTGTGCTCCTGGCACTTTGAAAGTTCACGTGACTTGGAGGTGTAGATTCGTTTAGTCTAACATAATCATTTTCCTGAAGCCATGTTTCAGTTAGAGCTAGAAGATCAATATTAAAGTCGCCAATTAATTCATTTATTAAAAGAGATTTAGAGGAGAGGGACCTGATGTTTAGCAGTCCACATTTTACACACTTATCATTTTGTTTATTTGCGACACATGTATTTATTTTTATTAAGTTATGAGATCTGACGCCTTTCCTATCAGAGTTCAGTTGACTTTTATTTGTGTTTTTTACATGCTTAATTTGTTTATTTGCAACACAATACTTATTTTTATTAAGTTATGAAACCTGACGCCTTTCCTATCAGACTTTAGTTGAGTTTTATTTGTGTTTTTTATACATTTATTTTGTTTATTTGCGATGCATGTATTTATTTTTATTAAGTTAGGAGATCTGATACCTTTCCTATCAGAGTTTAGGTATGTTTTGTTTGTGCTTTTTGTGCGTGGGACATACACAACCTCAGCCGGTCTGGGAGAATTGTTCATGCAGGGTGGCTCAGAGGAGGCCCCTGTACGTGGGGCACACACAGTCTCAGCCTGTTTGGAGCTGTTCTCGCTAACAGAGCAGTGCCTCACTAGTCTACTCTGCTCCCTAGCGTCACTGACACTCCCTGAGCTATTCTGTGTGCTAGTCTTACCTGATGGTCATCTAAGGCTAGCCATTATATTCTGCGCTAAGAGGGAGGAGCCAGCCGCTGTGGGATGGATGCCGTCGCTACGTATAAGCCTGGACTTCCCCTCAAATGCCCTCCAGTGTCTATGAAGACGACACCATTCTGCGGGCACCAATTGGACAACCACTGGTTGACAGCAGAAAAGCGGCTGAACATTTCACAATTGGCATAATTTGGAAGGGGCCAGAGAAGTACATGGACTCCGACATCGACTTAGCCAAATCACAAACTGCCGCTATCTGCAACTTCACCACCTCTGACTGACCGCGCCGAGTATCGTTACCCCCCGCGTGTATAACGATCCGGCGGTACCTGTTCTTACTTCTCTTTAAAAGCCTAAGATTCCCCTCGATGTCGCCCAGTCTGGCTCCAGGGTAACACCGTGTGGAAGCTGCAGGCAGTTCCACGTCCCTGACTATGGAGCTCCCTATGACTAGAGTGTCCCGCGTCCAGCTCAAGGGGGCGAACCTGTTCTGGACGGGAAGCTCCCTGCTCTCAGCCCTGTGTCCCTCGTCTCCTGGAGTCCTGCACTCAGCTATGTGTCCCTGATCTGCAGTCCTGGTCTTAGCCCTGCGCCTGCGTCTAACTGTCACAAACCTGTCCTGGTCTGGTCCCGGCTGCACGGGATGCACCGGGGGGCTGCTCTCGCTAGCTGCGCTCAAGCTAATGCGGTCCGCGGTCCCTGCTACTGCCTGACTATAACTCGGCTTCAGCGCCTCCAATGAGCGGATCAGCGTTTCTAACTCTGTAACCCTGGCCCCGAGGACTGCCACTACGCTGCACTTAGCGCAACTATCCCTGTCACTATCAAATAAGCCAGGGTTCTCACTCCACATGTGGCAGCTAGAACAGGAAAAGGGGGCAAGAGTTTTAGCCATGATGCTAGGCTAGGCTAGATCAGGCTGAAACTACAAGCTGAAACTACAGAGAGAGAGAGGCTTAGACCACGAATTACGGAGCACTAGATGCTGAATAAACTTCGATGGTTTGACGAAGTACTCAGGCACTAGTTTAGATGTTGGATTCGTGGATTAACAGATTCAGTAGAGAGACGCTAGTAACAGTGCTGCAAAACAGTGCTCGCAAACAGCTCGCAAACAGAATTCACTCACCCGGAAGTGACGTCACCGGAATCTCACCATGAGATTCCTTCTGCCTTTGATAAAAGGCAGAAGGAATTTAGCCTATTTTAGATGTATTGGAGAAACGGCAATATTTTAGCCATAAAATGTGAATTAGAATTATTAGAATAACTTGTTCTCAAAATGTGACAGTTTGATTACCCGTGCATAATCTTTGTTAATGATCTGTGCGCGTAATCTGCAGGTGCGTGTTGTTAGCATTAGCATTAGCAGCGTGTCTCGGTTGCTGGGCGACATGCGCGGCTCCGTGGGCTGGACCTGTCCCGTTTCGACACGGCCATGCGGTCCGCGGTGGTGTGTTCGAAGGCTACAGCCTATGCGGCTTCATGAGGCTGCAGCCTTCTGAATTGGGACACGGCTACAGCTTTCCATCTCGTAGCGGCTCTTCCGCTGCGCGCGCATTGCTCCCAGTAAAGGTTCACTTCCAGTTTACGCAACTTGCTCAAGGATCAAATTTGGACAAAACGGGAAACGGCCGTTATCTGTTTTTTCCATTTTTCATTTAAAAACAAAATCGAAAACTGAAAAAACAAATCGTTATCCGTTTTTTTTCATTTTGGTTTTGGAGACAAATAATGAAAAAACTGTTGTTTTTTCGTTTTCTTATTTTTGGTTTTATATTGAAAAACGAATGAACGAATGATACATGGATTTTTGAACACAGTGTTTTTCGTTTGAGAGAAAAACACAGGGTTCCATGTGTCTTAAAAGTCTTAAAAGCATTGAATTTAAGAATTTGGAAATAAAACCTTAAAAATACTCGAACCTCCCCCTATCAACCCAAAACATGCTACACAGGTCTAAACACTAAATACTGATAAAATACAATACTAAATACAGTCAATCAATTAAATACTGTCCTAAATACTGTTAACTGTAGCGTTTAACTGTATGTTTTAATCATATTTAATTTGTTTATGTTGCTGTAAGGCCACCTTGAGCGTCCAGAAAGGTGTCTAATAAATAAAATGTATTTATTTTTTTTATTTTTATGTCTGGATCTTAATTTTTTTGCAGCACGTAACTTCTCCGTATCGCATTTCTCATCACAAGTTTAATTTGTCAACCTCCATTATTTGGTTAAATAACGTAGCCTAAATAAAGAGCGGCGGAAACTCAAAATACTCCGAACACGTCACTGAAGATCACACACTACAGCAACACGAGCAACAAGCTGAGCAGAAGCTCGTAAAAGCCAAGAAAATCTCAGCAGAACACAAAGTTTGATTACCACCGTTATGTTCTTTTTATACGCCCGTTGGAAGACGGGACGTATTATGGTATGGCGCTGTCCGTCCGTCCGTCCGTCTGTGGACACTTCAAAGCTTTGAAGTCTTTGAAGCTTTGTCTTCATGAAGAGGCAAAACATGTGGGGCATGCGCCGATATATATATAAGGTATATATATATCTAATATATATATAAGGTATACTGTATTTGTGTATTTTATTGTATATTTTTGTATCGATCCATGCTGTAGGTCAGTGGTATCAATTTTATGTGACTTCAGGTTTTTTCACACTTGTTCTTTGATTTTATCTCCCAGATACCAAATACAGAAATTGTTCTAACACATAAATTTTCTCTTAAACAGCGATCTGTGCCCTGTGTCTCACCGGGTCCTTCCACTAGCACACCCATGCCAGGGGTTTCACCTCTGCTGGTTTCCTGTACATCATCCACAGCTACATGCACAGATGCGACTCATCGAAAACTCTAGACAGCTAGAAGTGAGGAAGAGTACAGAGAGAAGGAGAAAGGCAGAGAGACACCCACTAGAAAGAGAGCTAGACTTGATGAAGAATACAGAGAGAAGGAGAAAGGCAGAGAGACAACCACTGGAAAGAGAGCTAGAAGTGAGGAAGAGTACAGAGAGAAGGAGAAAGGCAGAGAGACAACCACTAGAAAGAGAGCTAGACTTGATGAAGAGTACAGAGAGAAGGAGAAAGGCAGAGAGACAACCACTAGAAAGAGAGCTAGACTTGATGAAGAGTACAGAGAGAAGGAGAAAGGCAGAGAGACAACCACTAGAAAGAGAGCTAGACTTGATGAAGAATACAGAGAGAAGGAGAAAGGCAGAGAGACAACCACTAGAAAGAGAGCTAGAAGTGAGGAAGAGTACAGAGAGAAGGAGAAAGGCAGAGAGACAACCACTAGAAAGAGAGCTAGAAGTGAGGAAGAGTACAGAGAGAAGGAGAAAGGCAGAGAGACAACCACTAGAAAGAGAGCTAGAAGTGAGGAAGAGTACAGAGAGAAGGAGAAAGGCAGAGAGACAACCACTAGAAAGAGAGCTAGACTTGATGAAGAGTACAGAGAGAAGGAGAAAGGCAGAGAGACAACCACTAGAAAGAGAGCTAGACTTGATGAAGAGTACAGAGAGAAGGAGAAAGGCAGAGAGACAACCACTAGAAAGAGAGCTAGACTTGATGAAGAGTACAGAGAGAAGGAGAAAGGCAGAGAGACAACCACTAGAAAGAGAGCTAGACTTGATGAAGAGTACAGAGAGAAGGAGAAAGGCAGAGAGACAACCACTAGAAAGAGAGCTAGACTTGATGAAGGGTACAGAGAGAAAGAGAAAGGCAGAGAGACAACCACTAGAAAGAGAGCTAGACTTGATGAAGAGTACAGAGAGAAGGAGAAAGGCAGAGAGACAACCACTAGAAAGAGAGCTAGACTTGATGAAGAGTACAGAGAGAAGGAGAAAGGCAGAGAGACAACCACTAGAAAGAGAGCTAGACTTGATGAAGAGTACAGAGAGAAGGAGAAAGGCAGAGAGACAACCACTGGAAAGAGAGCTAGAAGTGAGGAAGAGTACAGAGAGAAGGAGAAAGGCAGAGAGACAACCACTAGAAAGAGAGCTAGACTTGATGAAGAATACAGAGAGAAGGAGAAAGGCAGAGAGACAACCACTAGAAAGAGAGCTAGAAGTGAGGAAGAGTACAGAGAGAAGGAGAAAGGCAGAGAGACAACCACTAGAAAGAGAGCTAGAAGTGAGGAAGAGTACAGAGAGAAGGAGAAAGGCAGAGAGACAACCACTAGAAAGAGAGCTAGAAGTGAGGAAGAGTACAGAGAGAAGGAGAAAGGCAGAGAGACAACCACTAGAAAGAGAGCTAGACTTGATGAAGAGTACAGAGAGAAGGAGAAAGGCAGAGAGACAACCACTAGAAAGAGAGCTAGACTTGATGAAGAGTACAGAGAGAAGGAGAAAGGCAGAGAGACAACCACTAGAAAGAGAGCTAGACTTGATAAAGGGTACAGAGAGAAAGAGACACAAAGGGAAACACCATCAAGAATGAAACAAAGACACCAGTCCAAGCCAGGATAGCCCTATGGCTTCTATGCGTTCTGAAAGATTGAATTTGAGAAGAAACTGTTCATAGCTGATTTGTTCATCCTCATCTTCGTACAAAAAGTCTTCTATGTCTTTGTAAATGTTCTTGTACTTTTCCTGTTCCTTTCTTGTGAATTCTGGCTCTGTGAGGGGTTGAAGTATCATGGTTTGTTTCATGGGTGGCTTAGGATATCCAAACCTGCATTTTTTGTCTCTCTTTGTCTTACAGGTGTGGCTGTGTCGGTGAGTTTGAAGAGATACAAGGTCTGCTAACACAGAGTCTTCTTCCTCGTCAGGACAATGGCATGTATAATTCTTGTCTATGTATTCACATATCTCCTCATCAGAATCTCTGCCATACTGTGGGGCATCTTTGCACCACACAACCATGTGCACGTGGGGTGATCCCGTTGTTGGAACTTCGATCCTAGAGAAGTAATCGGTCACATTTCCAATGGGACAGCACTGTAAGAGGATCTCAGAAAAGAAGTTGGAGACTGAATGATCATAATGTCTTGCACAAGTAATAGGATCAGTCTGTATTAGGCGGCACTTCTCATCCCAGGACATGTTTGTCAGTTCTTCATCTGTGTATTCACGTTTGTCTACAATTTGTCCCAGAATCTTCAAAAGATGAAGCCATTTTGTTTCTGCTGCTGACAGAGTCAAAAAGAATGTTGCGGGGCCCAACTGCCTGATCATGGCGAATAAGTCCTTACTCACTTTTTCAAAGTATGGTGGAGATCCCCTAAGGTTGGACATGAATTTGTAAGCCTTGTCTTCATGAATGAGGTCTGCTGCAGCAGAGCCTTTGACATCCTTCGCTGTTAATCGTTGATTCTGAGTTTTAACCTTTCTAACAGCAATCTGACTTTGATCTATGAGAGATTTCATCTGCAGTTTTTTTGTTTTGAAGAAAATGTTCTCGACATTGCATGCAGCTCGTCTATCACTGGATCTCAGTTCAGATTTGACAATATCACCATATGTCACTTTAACATCTCTCTCACTATTGGTTGGACGCCTTTGACCACAGAAAATACCCGGGAAAGCTCACTCTTCTGAGTCCTTCTCCAAGAAAACACTGATCGGGACACTGCCTTCACCAGGTGCAAAGTTGTATACCAAATCCCTCTCTTCTGGTTCGATGAAGTCTTGTGTTGTGAGTAATGTGTCAGCTTGACCAGATATTAACTCTGTGTCATCTACCTCACTCCAGCTATCTTCATCTTCTTTTGTGGTAGCAGACGGAGTCTCTTCCGCTGTAACGACTTCTTTGCCAAAGCCTTTCTCTTTTGCAGTAGAAGATGGATTCCTTTTGTCATTAACAACTTCTTGATCAATGTCATGATCTTTTGTTTCAATATCATCAGGATGTGCATGATTGTCAGTTTGCACATTCTCTTCTTCTCCATCAAGAACTGTTTCTGTATCACTGTCAGTAACATTCCATTGATTATCGAAGGTCACATGCTCTTTATACAATGGCGTTTGCGACAGGAATTCTGCAGCCTGCCTTACCTTTTGAGGACGAATATTCAGACAGTAAACATGATGTTTGAATCTTAACCGTCTCTTCAGTGTGGCTTTGATGGTTGCAGTGTGTGATGGTAGACGAGGCAACTGAGTAACAGTATTACTCACATCAGCGGGCACAAGAACCATATTACCACATATCTTTTTCTGTTTTCCTCTTGGTGCTTGATGGAGTTTCATGAAAGGAAGGCGAACCGCAAGTAGTGTGAGCTCAAGTGGATTCAATCCCTGTAGTGAATGGTCTTGGTCGGGGAACTTCATACCATTGATCACAGACATTGGAGGTATTTCCCTTTACTGATGTAAGTCCTGCAGGTTCTGCATATCCATATCTTCTTTCCAACACTAGTTATTTTTGGACAACGACACAAAATCTGGTGGACTCGCATGTTACTACTTGAAGGCAGAGATGTCACACTGTGTGAGTACCAGAGCTGATTACAACTGGTACAGATATACAAGGGTCCCTCAGAGACTTTGTTGTGGAACCTAGTAATCCAACCAGCTGTAGAAGATGGCTTGGACTGGTGTCTTTGTTTCATTCTTGATGGTGTTTCCCTTTGTGTCTCTTTCTCTCTGTACCCTTCATCAAGTCTAGCTCTCTTTCTAGTGGTTGTCTCTCTGCCTTTCTCCTTCTCTCTGTATTCTTCATCAAGTCTAGCTCTCTTTCTAGTGGTTGTCTCTCTGCCTTTCTCCTTCTCTCTGTATTCTTCATCAAGTCTAGCTCTCTTTCTAGTGGTTGTCTCTCTGCCTTTCTCCTTCTCTCTGTACTCTTCCTCACTTCTAGCTGTCTAGAGTTTTCGATGAGTCGCATCTGTGCATGTAGCTGTGGATGATGTACAGGAAACCAGCAGAGGTGAAACCCCTGGCATGGGTGTGCTAGTGGAAGGACCCGGTGAGACACAGGGCACAGATCGCTGTTTAAGAGAAAATTTATGTGTTAGAACAATTTCTGTATTTGGTATCTGGGAGATAAAATCAAAGAACAAGTGTGAAAAAACCTGAAGTCACATAAAATTGATACCACTGACCTACAGCATGGATCGATACAAAAATATACAATAAAATACACAAATACAGTATACCTTATATATATATCGGCGCATGCCCCACATGTTTTGCCTCTTCATGAAGACAAAGCTTCAAAGACTTCAAAGCTTTGAAGTGTCCACAGACGGACAGACGGACAGACGGACGGACAGACAGACGGACGGACAGCGCCATACCATAATACGTCCCGTATTGAAACGGGCGTATAAAAATGTTTTCAAATCTTGCCACCTGAGTTTATTCTGTTTAATGAATCCAGAGACAGGTGTTCTCAGCGTTGAGTCAGATCAGTAAGCATTCCTACAGTCTGGCTGAGATGGTGATCGAGGCGGAGATTTTCCCTGCAGCAATCGCCTGCCTGAAAGACCCAGACGAGTATGTAAGGAAAAATGTCACTACGCTTATGAGAGAGATAGTCAAGCATACACCAGAGGTACAGCATGATACACACTATATTATTGGATGCATACATTGAGCTGACATGATAATGTACAGTGTTTATGTAACTTTCCAGTTAGCTCAGTTAATAGTGAACTGTGGAGCTCTGGCAACTGTTATTGACTACTTGGGCAACTGCCGTGGACAGATGCGTCTGCCTGGGATCATGATGCTGGGATACATAGCAGCACACAGTGAGAATCTAGCTATGGCTGTCATTCTTTCTAAGGTGCGTGTGTGTAAAATTTCCTAATCACCATAAGACCAGCGGCATCTAAAAGTGGAGGCATTCTTCGAGGGTTTGGTATGTAGGTCATATAAACGGATTGAACCTTAAGTGCGTACCTGCCCTCTCCTCTAGGGGGTGCCTCAGCTTGCCTTATGCCTGTCGGAAGAGCCTGAGCACCACATCAAAGCTGCAACAGTGTGGTCCATAAACCAGATTGGACAACACACTCCAGAGCACGCCAAAGCTGTAGGCATATCCTGGGGCATCCTGGGGTAGCATCCGGACCATACCAGAGACACCCAGCGAACGGTGTCAATTTGAGGCAACAACAGCATCCTGGAGCAGTGTCCGGACCAAGCTCCCAGAGACACCCAGAGAATGGTCTCAATTCGAGGCCACAGCAACGTCATGGAGCAGCGTCCGGACCAACCTCCCAGAGACACCCAGAGAATGGTGTTAATTGGAGGCCACAGCTGCATCACAGAGCAGCGCACAGAGCAGCATCCGGACCATACCAGAGACATCCACAGAATGGTGTCAATTTGACGCAACAGCAGCATGACGGGGCAGCGTCCGGACCAAGCTCCCAGAGACACCCAGAGAACGGTGTCAATTTGAGGCCACAGCAGCGTCATCCCACATCTAGAGAAGCCCAGCATGATGATACGTTCAGAGTCTACTCCACTTCACTATCGCCCTTGGCGGCTCTATTTCAACAACTTTCCATTTGAATTCACACCCCTTATGCACGTCTTGGACGCTGCGCAAAATTGGGAGAAAAATACTTGACATGTGTCCAGGGTGTGAGCCTGCCAAGCACTGATGTCTATGTTAGATGATGTTTCCACTTCAATATTTTCAGAAGGAAAAGCTTTCATCCCAAAAACTTTTTGATGAAAAGTTTTTGATGACTCTTAAGAAAAAAAAAAAAAAAAAAAAAAAAAAAAAGTTTACCCCTCCTCGAACCGCCACCTTAACGTGGTGGAGGGGTTTGAGTACCCGAATGATCCCAGGAGCTATGTTGTCGGGGGCTTTATGCCCCTGGTAGGGTCACCCAAGGCAAACAGGTCCAGGGGGACGGGTCAGACGAAGAGCGGTTCAGAAGCCCCATATGATGAAGAACATTCAGAGGCAAGATACGTCGCCCGGATCGGCGTCACCGGGGCCCCACCCTGGAGCCAGGCCTGGGGTGGGCGCTCGATGGCGAGCGCCTGGTGGCCGGGCCTTCTCCCACGGGGCCCGGCCGGGCGCAGCCCGAAGGGACGACGTGGGACCGCCCTCCCCTGGACCCACCATCCGCGGGAGGAGCCATAGGGGCCGGGTGCAGAGAGATCTGGGCGGCAGTCGAAGGCGGGGGCCTCGGCGACCAGATCTCCGGACATGGAGACTAGCTCTGGGGACATGGATTGTCACCTCGCTGGGGGGGAAGGAGCCTGAGCTTGTGCGGGAGGTCGAGCGTTACCGGCTAGATATAGTCGGCCTCACCTCCACGCACAGCTTGGGCTCTGGAACCCAACTCCTTAAGAGGGGTTGGACTCTGCATTTCTCTGGCGTTGGCCGCGGGGAGCGGCGGCGAGCTGGTGTGGGCTCATCGCCCCACAGCTCAGCCGCTGCATGTTGGAGTTTACCCCGGTGAACGAGAGGGTCGCGTCCCTGCGCCTTCGGGTCGGGGACAGGTCTCTCACTGTGGTGTCGGCCTACGGGCCGAACAGCAGTGCAGAGGACCCGGCCTTCTTGGAGTCTCTGGGAGGGGGACTGGACAGTGCACCGACCGGGGACTCCGTTGTTCTACTGGGGGACTTCAACGCCCACGTGGGCAATGACAGTGACACTTGGAGAGGGGTGATTGGGAGGAACGGCCTCCCTGATCTGAACCCGAGCGGTCTTCTGTTATTGGACTTCTGTGCTAGTCACAGTTTGTCCATAACGAACACCATGTTTGAGCACAAGGGGGTCCATCGGTGCACGTGGCACCAGGACTCCCGAGGCCGGAGGTCGATGATCGACTTTGTTGTCGTGTCATCTGACCTCCGGCCGTGTGTCTTGGACACTCGGGTGAAGAGAGGGACAGAGCTGTCAACTGATCACCACCTGGTGGTGAGTTGGGTCCGCTGGCGGAGGAGGAAGCCGGAAAGACCTGGCAGGCCCAAGCGTATCGTGAGGGTCTGCTGGGAACGTCTGGCGGAACCTTCTGTCAGTGGGGCCTTCAACTCACACCTCCGGGAGAGCTTCTCCCAGATCCCGGGGGAGGCTGGGGACATGGAGCCCGAGTGGGCTTCGTTCTCGGCCTCCATTGTCGATGCGGCCGTTCGTAGCTGTGGCCGTAAGGTCTGCGGTGCCTGTCGCGGCAGCAATCCCCGAACCCAGTGGTGGACACCGGAAGTAAGGGATGCCGTCAAGCTGAAGAAGGAGTCCTACCGGGCCTTCCTGGCCCGGTGGACTCCTGAGGCAGCTGACGGGTACCGGCGGGCCAAGCATGCTGCAGCTCGGGCGGTTGCAGAGGCAAAAACTCGGGTCTGGGAGGAGTTCGGGGAGGCCATGGAGGAGGACTATCGGACGGCCCCAAGGAAATTCTGGCAAACCGTCCGGCGCCTCAGGAGGGGAAAGCGGTCCTTTCTGAGTGGAGTTTGAATATTTCTCTCTGTGATGTGTTGGCTTTTCTCCAGGCCCTCCAGTTTCCCCCATCAACCCAAAACATGCTCCATAGGTCCCAGGTCGTCATTGTAAAGGAGAAGCTGTTCTCAATTCTAGTCTATTTGGAATCACTGAGTGTCTATCAATTTTGTTAACATAGTTTAGTGAAACTAAACAACAGTAACAGCTCCCCTCCCACTCAGTGAGCACTCTTGGTCTACTCCACTCACATGAAAAGCTTTGATAGATAAAATGAATTTGATTTGAATGGATCTGATCGTATTTTGAGGGTGTTTTCTTGTTTTCTTCAGGTCCAGGATGTCGTCAACGTATTCTGCAAAAATGGACAATCATCTGCTACTTTTACCTGTTTGACTGTTTCAAATATTCTATTGATAATGTGTCTGTATATACATTTTCTAAATTTTGGAGTTGATATTATTTATGGTACAGAGATTTTGTATTCCTGCTTTGCAAGTTATTTGTGACATTTGATATTTGTTGTTTTGTATAGCTGTAATTAAAATATTGCATATATGGCACAGTACTATATAGTTTGTGATGATAAATTTTGGGACACAAAATTAATTAAAAACAGAGCAATTACTTAAGAAAAGTAGCCACAGTTTTGAGGGGCCTTGCGATGCCTTCTCCCTTTTTATACTTTGGGTAAAACACCCTGGACATGTATTCGCCAGTTGCTTTTGTAGCTTTTTCACGTCCGGTGTTCTCATTGAAATGCATAGCTGCCAGGTACAGTATAAAACAAGAGCTCCGCCAGCGGGGCAAAATACGCCCGTACTTTGAATTATTGTATATAGAATTAAGTTAGAATTTGTCAAACCTAGTTAAAGATGAATTGTTGGTGCAGTTTGGAAGTTTGACATTCCTAGGTGAGACGGTTGTCGAGTTAGAGCGCGGACAAGAAATTGTCCACAGACAGACGGACGGACGGACAGCGCCATACCATAATACGTCCCATCTTACAACGGGTGTATAAAAAACCTGAAGTCACATAAAATTGATACCACTGACCTACAGCATGGATCGATACAAAAATATACAATAAAATACACAAATACAGTATACCTTATATATATATCGGCGCATGCCCCACATGTTTTGCCTCTTCATGAAGACAAAGCTTCAAAGAGGCAAAACGTGTATTTAGCTCGCTTGGAATCGCGTGTAGCGTCGAGTAATAATAGTACAGACCGACAACGCAAAGTTTATTCTCTTGTTTTGATATCACGATGGAGAAGCTTCTTCCTAAATCTTAATTTTAAAACAGAATACCTGATGGATCCTAAAGAAATGTTGCTTATCGATTGCATATTGTAAAATTAGCATGTTGTTTAGGGAACTTCCAGTGCAGCCCTCGTTTGTTTCAATGGGCTGTCAGACCGAAATGATAACAACATGTACAACTGGGACACAGCTGTCTATGAAAACCCTCCAGAATCATTTCAGGAGTACAGGTATGTGACCATTTATACTATAAAGAGGTAAAAACGTGAATGGAAGTGTGTGTGTTTTATGTGAGTTTGAGTAGAGTATAGATCTTGGGCTGAAATAACTAATATAACTAATATTATTATTGTCTTTTTATTTTTCTTCTACATAGGAACTCAGACAACCCCACAATGAAGATGAGCCCACACTTGCAAACTTAAGCAGTGGAATCATTCCACAGTGTGATTCTGCGCTTTGCACCAAAAAGTGCATCTTTTCCTTTCCAGGGAATGCTTTGCAGGTAGATGAGTATTTGAAAGTACTTTGTTTAATTATGTAACAACAGTACTGCTATTTTTTATACGCCCGTGATAAAACGGGACGTATTATGGTATGGCGCTGTCCGTCCGTCCGTCCGTCCGTCCGTCTGTGGACACTTCAAAGCTTTGAAGTCTTTGAAGCTTTGTCTTCATGAAGAGGCAAATTCCGATTCTAGAATGTGATGATGTCATACTCATACTCCTACTGCAAGAGCCAGATTTCCCTATTGATTATCCGTCCGTCTGTCTGTCCGTCTGTCTGTGGACAATTTCTTATCCGCGCTCTAACTCGCCAACCGTCTCACCTAGGAATGTCAAACTTCCAAACTGCACCAACAATTCATCTTTAACTGGGTTTGACAAATTCTAACTTAATTCTTAACTTAATTCTAATTCTAATTCTAACTTAATTCTTAATTCAAAGTACAAGTAGTAAGTAGTAAAACGCTGTTTTCGCCGTTTACTTTGCGACGGGGGATTCAAACCATCGCATCCTGCCTCCTCAATGGGAAAGCAGGCGCCCCCCGAATCCGCGCCGTTTCCTTGGCGACGGGGGATACAAACCATCGCATCCTGCCTCCTCAATGGGAAAGCAGGCGCCCCCCGAAACGGCGCCGTTTCCTTGGCGACGGGGGATTCAAACCATCGCATCCTGCATCCTCATTGGGAAAGCAGGCGCCCCCCGAAACGGCGCCGTTTCCTTGGCGACGGGGGCTTCAAACCATCGCATCCTGCCTCCTCAATGGGAAAGCAGGCGCCCCCCGAAACGGCGCCGTTTCCTTGGCGACGGGGGCTTCAAACCATCGCATCCTGCCTCCTCAATGGGAAAGCAGGCACCCCCCGAATCCACGCCGTTTCCTTGGCGACGGGGGCTTCAAACCATCGCATCCTGCCTCCTCAATGGGAAAGCAGGCGCCCCCCGAATCCACGCCGTTTCCTTGGCGACGGGGGCTTCAAACCATCGCATCCTGCCTCCTCAATGGGAAAGCAGGCGCCCCCCGAAACGGCGCCATTTCCTTGGCGACGGGGGATTCAAACCATCGCATCCTGCCTCCTCAATGGGAAAGCAGGCGCCCCTTGAAACGGCGCCGTTTCCTTGGCGACGGGGGATTCAAACCATCGCATCCTGCCTCCTCAATGGAAAAGCAGGCACCCCCCGAATCTGCGCCGTTTCCTTGGCGACGGGGGATTCAAACCATCGCATCCTGCCTCCTCAATGGGAAAGCAGGCGCCCCCCGAAACGGCGCCGTTTCCTTGGCAACGGGGGCTTCAAACCATCGCATCCTGCCTCCTCAATGGGAAAGCAGGCGCCCCCCGAAACGGCGCCGTTTCCTTGGCAACGGGGGCTTCAAACCATCGCATCCTGCATCCTCAATGGGAAAGCAGGCGCCCCCCGAAACCGCGCCGTTTCCTTTCGCGACGGGGGATTCAAACCATCGCATCCTGCCTCCTCAATGGGAAAGCAGGCGCCCCCCGAAACGGCGCCGTTTCCTTGGCGACTTGGGATTCAAACCATCCCATCCTGCCTCCTCAATGGGAAAGCAGGCGCCCCCCGAAACGGCGCCGTTTCCTTGGCGACTTGGGATTCAAACCATCCCATCCTGCCTCCTCAATGGGAAAGCAGGCGCCCCCCGAAACCGCGCCGTTTCCTTGGCGACGGGGGCTTCAAACCATCGCCTTCTAACCCTAACCCAGGCCACTAACCCTAACTTTAAAAACAAAACAAAATAAAAAAAATAAGAAAATAAATTTAAAAAATAAGAAAATAAATAAGAAAATAGTCATAAATAATGTTTTCAGTTCATATCGTTAAAAAAAACCAAGAGCTCCTCCAGCGGGGCAAAATACGCCCGTACTTTGAATTATTGTATATAGAATTAAGTTAGAATTTGTCAAACCCAGTTAAAGATGAATTGTTGGTGCAGTTTGGAAGTTTGACATTCCTACGTGAGACGGTTGTGGAGTTAGAGCGCGGACAAGAAATTGTCCACGGACAGACGGACAGACGGACGGACGGATAATCAATAGGGAAATCTGGCTCTTGCAGTAGGAGTATGAGTATGACATCATCACATTCTAGAATCGGAATTCCACCAATCAGATTGCAGCAACAGAACTTAAAGACACTACAAAGCTTTGAAGTGTCCACAGACGGACAGACGGACGGACGGACAGACGGACAGACAGACGGACGGACAGCGCCATACCATAATACGTCCCGTCTTGTTGAACGGGCGTATAAAAACAATTTATTTGCTAGTTCATAGGTGGGACATGTCTGGGCAAAACGCCTAGTCCTCCTTTCTCTCCCCCCTCCCTCCCCTGAAGTATAAAGGGAGAGACGGGGCAGAGAGCTCATTTCAAAAGTGATTCTCTACAGACACACATCAGAGCTCTTTTTGTGCTTCGGTTTTGATAAAGGTCAGAATACTGACGGAAACGCATTTTTCAAAAAAAAATTTTTTGTTAAATCGGTTTGTTAAAATTTTTTTAGCCTGAGGCACATTTTTAAAGTTTTTTGTTAAATCGGTTCGTTTTGTCTTGTTTTGGAGGCGGCATCATGGGACAAAATGTCCTCCAGGACCGTACCACACCACCGTGACTATGTGAAGTATAGGACATGGGACAGTTCACCCTGTGGATATGTGGGCACACGGTTTGAGAGAGACAGATTCAGGCCACGGGACAGATCACCGTTTGCAGATTTGGGCACACGGCGTGGGAGGGACAGGAACAGAGGGGAACAGAAGCGATCAGAACAATGGGATGCACGGGGTTTTGGGAGCAGGGAGAGAGCCAGAGCATACACGTTTTCTCCGGAGAGACGAGCACCTGACACTGACCCTAACTCTAACCCTAAACCCTAACCCAAACCCTAACACCCTAACCCTAAACCCTAACCCTTGAAGGTAAAGGTGACCTCACCCTCCCTGCTCTGCGAAGGATCTTGAGGTCTCATTATCAGGAGAGAGGGGCCACTGAACTGTACAAGCAGCTCTCCTCTGAAGTGCAAAGCAGTAAGGAGACACCACAGAACTTCCTTTTGAGAGCCATGGACCTTAGGCAGAAGATTCTCTTTGCATCTCAGGAAGCGGAGTCGGGTCTGAAATATGATCCAGCCTTGGTTCAAAGTTTATTCATGCACACAATCCTGACTGGTTTGTAGAGTGACAATATCAAGAGTGATATGCAGCCCTACCTCCTCCAGGCAACCACATCTGATGAAGTGTTGTTGGAGAAAGTGAATATAGCATGCACAAATGAAAAGGAAAGACAAGACAAGAAGAAACATGGTGTTTCCCTGCAAGCAACTACAGTTAATACAATTCAGCCCAGTGACACACCAGCCCCTGCCGAGAAGAAGGTAGTCCAAAAATAAAGCACTGCCGTCATGCCCCCAGAGCTCCTGTCTGAGATTAAGGAGATGCGTTCTGAGATGGTGCTTTTGAAGGACTTGAAAGCCGAGGTGTCCCACATCATAGAGAACATGCAGAGATCTACAGCACCCGTCAGAGAAGGATTTGGGGACAATTGCCCAGCACCGACCTTCACGCCGTGTCCACTGTACCAGGAGCAACACCCACCATACCAACTGGAGCCATCTGCCAGGGCCTTCTACCCTCAGCGCTCCCAAGCAGCTCGTCGGCCATATTACCCTTCACCAGGCCCGGGACCAACGAGAGAGACCGCCCAGTTCCAGCAGCACTTCGCCCCTCAGCGGTACCATATGCCCCACCCGCCACCCAGGTGTTACTCTTGCATTCAGACAGGAGAAGAGTTCTGTCAGCACTGTTTTAGATGTGGAAGTGGTGAGCATTTTAGGTCAGGCTGTAGAGCACAGAGGCCAGCAAGACAAGCCAGGGGTAGTACTTTAAACTAGGAGGGGTCGCTCCAATGGGACGTGGTGTGACCATAGAGACAGACAGGTCCCAGTGTTATGGTTGTACAACTAAAAGTGACACTCAGACTTTAAAATGCTGCTCAGTGTGTAAAAGTGCCTGTTACTGTTTCAAACAGTGTCAAGGGGAACACTGGCCTATGCACAATTTCAGATGTAAGTCCTACTGGGGTAATGTTCGAAAGGGGGATGGGTCAACCGTTGAGGGACCATACAACAAAAAACATTACGAAAAAGATAAAATACCGTCTGTCAGAGAGTTAGTGGGGAGAAAATGTCTCATTAGGTGCTTTTTAGGAAACAAAAAGGTTGAAGCACTTTGGGACTCTGGCTCACAGGTTTGTACTGTAGATGAGGTTTGGAAAGAGACTAACTTACCTGAGGTACCACTGAAAAATGTGAATGAGATTATAGATCCAAATGTGCCCCTACATCTTGAGGCAGCCAATGGCACAGATATGCCGTATGTGGGATGGCCCGAGGTTTCATTTAAACTAACTGCCAATGACCCTGAGTTACTCATACCAGTTTTAGTCCTTAAAAGTAACCAGCAGCGATGTCCAATTATTGGATTTAATGTTAGCGAGCACTTGGTCTTAGATAGTCTGAAGGGTGGGACTGGCTCAGGGGAAAAAGATAAACTTCTGAGGGCCGTTAAACTAGCTTTTCCACACCTGAGGGAAAACAAGGCTTCCACTTTTATTAAAGCAGTGAGTGTGGGACAAACACGAGTATAATGTAAAATCTACAAATGAGAGTGTGACTGTACCCAGCCATAGTTCACTTTTTATCGAGTGCAGGGTGCAGGCTAAGACATTCAGGGAAGACGTCACACTGATATTTGCACCCTCTGAAAACCCACAGTGGCCTGATGGACTAGAATTTTGTGACACTTTAGTTTCAGTAAAAGCAGGGTCTGTCCCTAAGATTGTTGTGACTGTGCAAAACCCAACCAATCACAACATTACTCTATCAGGCCGGACCACTGTTGGTACTGTGCAGTTAGTGGGATCTGTCTATCCTGCCAACATCTTCAAGAAAGACCTCCCGCCTGTAAGTGCAAAGACACAGAACACAAGAAAAAAATGGACAGTGAAACAATCGAACAGTGTCCCCTCCAGTACAACTATTTAGTGGAGTGATGTACATCAGTCAGTGTTAGAGCAGCTGATTGACTGTTTAGTTCAGCCTCCTGTTTTAGGTTTTCCTGACTTCTCACAACCATTTATCTTGCATACAGATGCCTCTAGTCGGGGATTAGGCGCTGTCTTGTATCAAAGGCAACATGGCAAACTTCGTGTAATAGCTTATGGGTCAAGAACGCTAACCACAGTCGAGAAAAACTATAACTTACACTCAGGCAAGCTAGAATTCTTAGCTCTTAAATGGGCAATCATGGACAAGTTTCGTGATTACTTGTATTACGCACCCTTCTGTACAGTGTATAGTGACAATAACCCACTTACTTATATACTGTCAACCGCCAAGTTGAATGCAACAGGGTGCAGATGGGTTGCAGAACTTGCCGATTTCCATTTTGCTGTAAAGTACCGCCCGGGTAAAGAGAACATAGATGCGGACAGTTTATCTAGGATGCCCTTAGACATGGAGACTTATATGGAGGAATGCTCAAAAGAGATGTCATATGATGCTGTAGGTGCAGCCACACAGGCAGTGGACCATCAGAGTGAGTCAAGTGCAGCCTGGTCTATGGGTATCTCTGCCAAGTGTGCCACTGTGTCAATAAGCACACCCATAGCTCCACTCACTGTTGGACAGATCAAGCGAGACCAAGAGGCTGATCCTTTTATTGGACAGATTGTTAGATACAAACTGACAGAGACAAAACCTTCAGGTTCAGATCTCAAACGGCTTAGACCCCAGGTTGTGTGTCTCTTGAGACAGTGGGACAAGTTACAGTTTAATGACAGAGGGGTTTTGTACAGAAAAACTACAAATAGAACACAACTGGTACTCCCTGAAAAGCACAGGCCAATGGTGTTAAAAGAACTGCATGATGAGATGGGTCACCATGGTGTAGAAAGGACTGTTTCTTTGATACGGGACCGTTTTTACTGGCCCTTCATGCAAAACGAAATAGAGGACTATGTCATGAGAAAATGTGTGTGCCTTAAAACCAAACCTCGGTTACCAGTGGACATGTTATTCAGTTTAACCCCAGTCCAAGACCAAGGTGACAGTAACCACCAGAGCTATGTGCAGAGGTGGAAACAGGGTATGAGAGATGCTTATGAGGTCACACGAGAGAATTCTAACAAAGCTGCTGTTAAGAGCAAGAGACTGTATGACAGTAAACTGAGGTATTCTACTCTGTTACCTGGTGATCGTGTCTTAGTCAGGAACTTGACTCCGCGTGGGGGTCCGGGCAAATTGAGAAATCACTGGGAGGATGTTGTGCACACAGTGGTTCGTCAAGTGAGCAAGGACATTCCTGTCTATGAACTGAAACCTGAGAGAGGCAAAGGCAGATCCAGAACATTACACCGTAATCTCCTACTGCCATGCGACCACCTGCCTCTAGAGACTTCATTACAGCCAAAGAAAAAGATGACTACCAGACAATCAGAGACAACACCTCAGATGATCCAGTCAGAAGAGGATGATGATGAGGATGAATAATATCCAGTGCCATTTCTCCCTGATTCAGACACTGCTCTTCATGACAACCACCAGCCTACAGATGTGCTGCCTGAGACAGAGCCGAGGGCTACAGAGGACTACCCACAAGAGAGTGACAATGGCCAGGTAGAAGACCCACCTGAAGAGGAACCTTACCCGCCACCTTCTCCTGCCCACAGTAACACTGTTGATGAAGAGAATCAGCGACCAAGACGAAACCATAGGAGACCAAAGCTACTCACCTATGACAGACTTGGTACTCCAACCTGCCACAACATTATGACCTTTCCCTATTATGCAGAGCATAATATGCCTTGGCTGTATGGTGTGCATCCCTATTATTTTCAAGAGCTTTATGCACAATGTTAAGACACGTAAATTGATTTTGTTTTGGTTACTTACCTGAAGTTGAGTCGATGTACTTACATTGGATTCATACTGAAATATTGACTTTGAGCTCACTTCTCATCATTATTGAAGCTGTAATTACAGTTATCTTGCTATGGCTGCAATGGACTAAAATGTACTGTGTTAGTGTTTTTTCCAGTATGCACAGGGGTAAAATGCACTTAGAGTGGAAAAAAAAAAAAGACTTCATGAGTTTCTACTCAAAGAATGTATTAAAAGAGTTCCAGTCTGTAAAATATTTGATTTAGTTGATGGTTGCATTTCTAGTGTTATACTATGGCTTTGTAATTGTGGTAATTACCCAGTGAGTGTGTTCAGACGGTGATGTTGGGGACAACATCTCTTTTGACGGGGAGTATGTGACAGATTAAAAAAAGGGGGGTTAAAGATTTAAACTATTATTAAAACATGATCATTTCAGACTATTTTGTTGAATTTAAAAAAGAGAATTAATTTGGTACAAGAAGTATAAATACTAAAAAGTGTACTATTTACATATTAAAAACTGTTATTTACGGTTATTATACGGTAACTTGTGTTATGCGCACGCGCACGAGGGTTGTTTTTTGAAATGAAGTACGGAGTGAGGACGTGCGCTGCGTCTCTGTTCTTTTTTCTTCACAAAAAGTAACCACGCACCCCTCTTAAACTGTCGGAGTAGAGGGCACAACATGATGTCCTGCTGACTTGAACTGTCTGATGTTGAGGCTGATCCGGAACTGGATGCGAAAAGCTGTTTGTTTGTTTGGAACACATGCCACTTGGTGATGTTAATATGTGGACAGGAAGTCCGTGGCTTTCTACAGGGGCAATGCCAGGTGTTTTGGCACAGTTGAATGTCACCATCAGCCTTCTAAGCCGACAGAAGCTATGAATTGTGGGCTCATATACGGACATCCAAATTTGGGATGATGACCCACCAAAATTTACACTCACACAAAACGGAACCCACAGGCAGCCCCACAGGCAGCCCCACAGGCAGCCTTCTGCCTCCTCAGGCACACTGCTGCTTTTGCCTCCCCAAAGAACTTTAACTGACCCATTTTGTGCAGGACATCCTCGTGCAGAAATGGCTCTCTGCCTGTTGCTCCACAGTAATCTACGGATTGTAAGTGTTTACATAAGCTGTGGCTCAAGCCACTCCGCTGAGCCAGCAATTGAAACTGTTGGCACTTATCCAGCTCACATGACACCTTGTGGGTTTTGCCCCAGGTTTTTCTCTGTACATGCACCGGAACAGAAAAACCATGACCAATTCTTCTTACTGCAAATATGCCATTCGTTTGATCCACAAGAACACTTGGCAGATGAAAAGCCATAGTGATGTCTGCTGATAAATTTGAATGCTTCCTCAGCAAGTGTGTGGAGAAATTTTTCCTCAACATGCTGAGGCTGAAGTGTGGGCAAATCTACAAATTAACTTCATTACACAAAATCCATTAGACCAGGGGTCCCCAACTAGAGGTCTGCGTGGGACAGAATTTTCAGTACCGCTCCCGTCCGCATCTGTAATATTTTGTCCTGCTCCCGTCTGCATCTGTAATATTTTGTCCTGCTCCCGTCCGCATCTGTAATATTTTGTCCAGCTCCGCCTGCATCTGTAATATTTTGTCCTGCTCCCGTCGCATCTGTAATATTTTGTCCTGCTCCCGTCCGCATCTGTAATATTTTGTCCTGCTCCCGTCCGCATCTGTAATATTTTGTCCTGCTCCCGTCTGCATCTGTAATATTTTGTCCTGCTCCCGTCCGCATCTGTAATATTTTGTCCCGCTCCCGTCCGCATCTGTAATATTTTGTCCTGCTCCCGTCCGCATCTGTAATATTTTGTCCTGCTCCCGTCCGCATCTGTAATATTTTGTCCTGCTCCCGTCCGCATCTGTAATATTTTGTCCTGCTCCCGTCTGCATCTGTAATATTTTGTCCTGCTCCCGTCCGCATCTGTAATATTTTGTCCCGCTCCCGTCCGCATCTGTAATATTTTGTCCCGCTCCCGTCCGCATCTGTAATATTTTGTCCCGCTCCCGTCCGCAAATCCCGCAAGATGCGAACGAAATCATTGGCCAGGAGAAAAAAAACATGCGCGCACATAATTCCTTAAGTGTAACTGTAACATGTATTGTTCAGCCATACAAACATTAAATAGGCCATGGGCCATGAACATTCCTAAAATTAGCCTATTTAGGCTTGAGTCTCCCTTGTTCACTGTTGTGATTCTGGGCTATATAAATAGAATTGAATTTAATTGTTTAGTACGTCTCTCCTCCAGTCTGTGACTACATACGCTGAACGCCCTTAGATGGTGCTGGAGCCTGGGACACATAGCGCGTTCCATGGACTGTATATTTTACTTATATACTTACTTTTTATCTGACTTTTATTTGACTCAATTTAGTGTGCAGCACTGCTGTTTATCGTCCCACCCGCCCGCTCCCGCATCGTGTGGTCGCGTTCCCGCCCGCGCGTGCAAAAGGTTTCAGAATGTGTCCCACACCACATTGTATTGTCGGGAATTAAAGCAAAAAGAACAAACAAAAAAAACAACATTTTTTTTTAAACTAAATACTATTTATAAATCATCTATATTCTCTACAAATCTAGACGCTTCCGCATTTGCTTTGAAATCACCTGATATGGTACTTTGCATCTAAAATAGTATTATATTCTACCCGATAACTATAGATAAACTAAATAGATAAACTAATAGATAAACCAAGTGTTTTACCTCCGTTCAATCAATTTTTTGTTCTCTTCAAGAGGACTCTCCACTCGGTCAATCGGCAAATTCTGATTACATTCAGTCTGTCTGAGGCTGGAGAGGGAGAGGGAAAGGCGGTCATCATTGATGTGTTTCCGTTGGAGGTCACCTGTTTCCGGTCTGTGGAGTGGAGCTACACTTTCCCCATGCGTCTGCAGCCAGACCCCTCTCGGGTGCGCTGATTGGTCAAAACTGCGTTTCTGACGTCATATCTATAAAGATAAGGATTATAAAATAAAATAAAATTCTATATACAATAAATTGCTATCTGAATACAGTGGCTACAGTTTGTACAGTGTAAATATTGTTAAATATTTAAAGTGGCTACAGTATCTTACGATAATAAATAAATTTGTAATGGGTAAAGTGACTGCTGGACATCTTATGAATTGCACATGGTCCCAGTATTGCACAGGCAGCAGAGTTAGCAGTGTTCGTTGTAAAGTCTGACAGCAGCAGGAAGGAAAGACCTGCAGAACCTCTCCTTCACACAGCGAAGGTGGATCAGTCTGTCACTGAAACTGCTCTGCAGAGCAGACAGGTCCTGAAGAGGGTGAGACTCCAGGTCCAGAGCAGACAGGCCCTGAAGAGGGTGAGACTCCAGGTCCAGAGCAGACAGGCCCTGAAGAGGGTGAGACTCCAGGTCCAGAGCAGACAGGGCCCTGAAGAGGGTGAGACTCCAGGTCCAGAGCACAGGGCCCTGAAGAGGGTGAGACTCCAGGTCCAGAGCACAGGGCCCTGAAGAGGGTGAGCCTCCAGGTCCAGAGCAGACAGGGCCCTGAAGAGGGTGAGACTCCAGGTCCAGAGCACAGGGCCCTGAAGAGGGAGAGACTCCAGGTCCAGAGCAGACAGGGCCTGAAGAGGGTGAGACTCCAGGTCCAGAGCAGACAGGGCCCTGAAGAGAGTGAGACTCCAGGTCCAGAGCACAGGGCCCTGAAGAGAGTGAGACTCCAGGTCCAGAGCAGACAGGCCCTGAAGAGAGTGAGACTCCAGGTCCAGAGCACAGGGCCCTGAAGAGGGTGAGACTCCAGGTCCAGAGCACAGGGCCCTGAAGAGGGTGAGACTCCAGGTCCAGAGCAGACAGACCCTGAAGAGGGTGAGACTCCAGGTCCAGAGCAGACAGGGCCCTGAAGAGGGAGAGACTCCAGGTCCAGAGCAGACAGGGCCCTGAAGAGGGTGAGACTCCAGGTCCAGAGCACAGGGCCCTGAAGAGGGTGAGACTCCAGGTCCAGAGCACAGGGCCTGAAGAGGGTGAGACTGCAGGTCCAGAGCAGACAGGGCCCTGAAGAGGGTGAGACTCCAGGTCCAGAGCAGACAGGGCCCTGAAGAGGGTGAGACTCCAGGTCCAGAGCACAGGGCCTGAAGAGGGGGAGACTCCAGGTCCAGAGCAGACAGGGCCCTGAAGAGGGTGAGACTCCAGGTCCAGAGCAGACAGGGCCCTGAAGAGGGTGAGACTCCAGGTCCAGAGCACAGGGCCCTGAAGAGGGTGAGACTCCAGGTCCAGAGCAGACAGGGCCCTGAAGAGGGTGAGACTCCAGGTCCAGAGCAGACAGGGCGTGAAGAGGGGGAGACTCCAGGTCCAGAGCACAAGGCCTGAAGAGGGTGAGACTCCAGGTCCAGAGCAGACAGGGCCCTGAAGAGAGTGAGACTCCAGGTCCAGAGCAGACAGGGCCCTGAAGAGGGGGAGACTCCAGGTCCAGAGCAGACAGGGCCCTGAAGAGGGTGAGACTCCAGGTCCAGAGCACAGGCCCTGAAGAGGGTGAGACTCCAGGTCCAGAGCACAGGGCCCTGAAGAGGGTGAGACTCCAGGTCCAGAGCACAGGCCCTGAAGAGGGTGAGACTCCAGGTCCAGAGCACAGGGCCCTGAAGAGGGTGAGACTCCAGGTCCAGAGCACAGGGCCCTGAAGAGGGTGAGACTCCAGGTCCAGAGCAGACAGGGCCCTGAAGAGGGTGAGACTCCAGGTCCAGAGCACAGGGCCCTGAAGAGGGTGAGACTCCAGGTCCAGAGCACAGGGCCCTGAAGAGGGTGAGACTCCAGGTCCAGAGCACAGGGCCCTGAAGAGGGTGAGACTCCAGGTCCAGAGCAGACAGGGCCCTGAAGAGGGGGAGACTCCAGGTCCAGAGCAGACAGGGCCCTGAAGAGGGTGAGACTCCAGGTCCAGAGCAGACAGGGCCTGAAGAAGGTGAGACTCTAGGTCCAGAGCAGACAGGGCCCTGTAGAGGGTGAGACTCCAGGTCCAGAGCAGACAGGGCCTGAAGAAGGTGAGACTCCAGGTCCAGAAGAGACAGGGCCCTGAAGGGGGTGAGATTCCAGGTCCATAGCAGACAGGGCCTGAAGAGGGTGAGACTCTAGGTCCAGAGGAGACAGGGCCTGAAGAGGGTGAGACTCCAGGTCCAGAGCAGACAGGGCCCTGAAGAGGGTGAGACTCCAGGTCCAGAGCTGACAGGGCCCTGAAGAGGGTGAGACTCCAGGTCCAGTGCAGACAGGGCCCTGAAGAGGGTGAGACTCCAGGTCCAGTGCAGACAGGGCCCTGAAGAGGGTGAGACTCCAGGTCCAGTGCAGACAGGGCCCTGAAGAGGGTGAGACTCCAGGTCCAGAGCAGACAGGGCCCTGAAGAGGGTGAGACTCCAGGTCCAGTGCAGACAGGGCCCTGAAGAGGGTGAGACTCCAGGTCCAGAGCAGACAGGGCCCTGAAGAGGGTGAGACTCCAGGTCCAGTGCAGACAGGGCCCTGAAGAGGGTGAGACTCCAGGTCCAGAGCAGACAGGGCCCTGAAGAGGGTGAGACTCCAGGTCCAGTGCAGACAGGGCCCTGAAGAGGGTGAGACTCCAGGTCCAGTGCAGACAGGGCCCTGAAGAGGGTGAGACTCCAGGTCCAGAGCACAGGGGCCTGAAGAGGGTGAGACTCCAGGTCCAGTGCAGACAGGGCCCTGAAGAGGGTGAGACTCCAGGTCCAGAGCAGACAGGGCCCTGAAGAGGGTGAGACTCCAGGTCCAGAGCACAGGGCCCTGAAGAGGGTGAGATTCCAGGTCCAGAGCACAGGGCCTGAAGAGGGTGAGACTCCAGGTCCAGAGCACAGGGCCCTGAAGAGGGTGAGACTCCAGGTCCAGAGCACAGGGCCCTGAAGAGGGTGAGACTCCAGGTCCAGAGCAGACAGGGCCCTGAAGAGGGGGAGACTCCAGGTCCAGAGGAGACAGGGCCCTGAAGAGGGTGAGATTCCAGGTCCATAGCAGACAGGGCCTGAAGAGGGTGAGACTCTAGGTCCAGAGGAGACAGGGCCCTGAAGAGGGTAAGATTCCAGGTCCATAGCAGACAGGGCCTGAAGAGGGTGAGACTCCAGGTCCAGAGCAGACAGGGCCCTGAAGAGGGTGAGACTCCAGGTCCAGTGCAGACAGGGCCCTGAAGAGGGTGAGACTCCAGGTCCAGAGCAGACAGGGCCCTGAAGAGGGTGAGACTCCAGGTCCAGAGCTGACAGGGCCCTGAAGAGGGTGAGACTCCAGGTCCAGTGCAGACAGGGCCCTGAAGAGGGTGAGACTCCAGGTCCAGTGCAGACAGGGCCCTGAAGAGGGTGAGACTCCAGGTCCAGTGCAGACAGGGCCCTGAAGAGGGTGAGACTCCAGGTCCAGAGCAGACAGGGCCCTGAAGAGGGTGAGACTCCAGGTCCAGTGCAGACAGGGCCCTGAAGAGGGTGAGACTCCAGGTCTAGAGCAGACAGGGCCCTGAAGAGGGTGAGACTCCAGGTCCAGTGCAGACAGGGCCCTGAAGAGGGTGAGACTCCAGGTCCAGAGCAGACAGGGCCCTGAAGAGGGTGAGACTCCAGGTCCAGTGCAGACAGGGCCCTGAAGAGGGTGAGACTCCAGGTCCAGTGCAGACAGGGCCCTGAAGAGGGTGAGACTCCAGGTCCAGAGCACAGGGCCCTGAAGAGGGTGAGACTCCAGGTCCAGTGCAGACAGGGCCCTGAAGAGGGTGAGACTCCAGGTCCAGAGCAGACAGGGCCCTGAAGAGGGTGAGACTCCAGGTCCAGAGCACAGGGCCCTGAAGAGGGTGAGATTCCAGGTCCAGAGCACAGGGCCTGAAGAGGGTGAGACTCCAGGTCCAGAGCACAGGGCCTGAAGAGGGTGAGACTCCAGGTCCAGAGCAGACAGGGCCCTGAAGAGGGGGAGACTCCAGGTCCAGAGCACAGGGCCCTGAAGAGGGTGAAAGTCCAGGTCCAGAGCAGACAGGGCCCTGAAGAGGGGGAGACTCCAGGTCCAGAGCAGACAGGGCCCTGAAGAGAGTGAGACTCCAGGTCCAGAGCACAGGGCCCTGAAGAGGGTGAGACTCCAGGTCCAGAGCACAGGGCCTGAAGAGGGTGAGACTCCAGGTCCAGAGCAGACAGGGCCCTGAAGAGGGTGTGATTCCAGGTCCAGAGCAGACAGGGCCTGAAGAGGGTGAGACTCCAGGTCCAGAGCAGACAGGGCCCTGAAGAGAGTGAGACTCCAGGTCCAGACCAGACAGGGCCCTGAAGAGGGGGAGACTCCAGGTCCAGAGCAGACAAGCCCTGAAGAGGGTGAGACTCCAGGACCAGAGCACAGGGCCTGAAGAGGGAGAGACTCCAGGTCCAGAGCACAGGGCCCTGAAGAGGGTGAGACTCCAGGTCCAGAGCACAGGGCCCTGATGAGGGTGAGACTCCAGGTCCAGAAAAGACAGGGCCCTGAAGAGGGTGAGACTCCAGGTCCAGAGCAGACAGGGCCTGCAGAGGGTGAGACTCCAGATCCAGAGCACACAGGGCCCTGAAGAGGGTGAGACTCCAGGTCCAGAGCACAGGGCCTGAAGAGGGTGAGACTCCAGGTCCAGAGCAGACAGGGCCCTGAAGAGGGTGAGACTCCAGGTCCAGAGCAGACAGGGCCTGAAGAGGGTGAGACTCCAGGTCCAGAGCAGACAGGGCCCTGAAGAGGGGGAGACTCCAGGTCCAGAGCACAGGGCCCTGAAGCGGGTGAGACTCCAGGTCCAGAGCAGACAGGGCCCTGAAGACGGTGAGACTCCAGGTCCAGAGCAGACAGGGCCCTGAAGAGGGTGAGACTCCAGGTCCAGAGCAGACAGGGCCCTGAAGAGGGTGAGACTCCAGGTCCAGAGCAGACAGGGCCTGAAGAGGGTGAGACTCCAGGTCCAGAGCACAGGGCCCTGAAGAGGGTGAGACTCCAAGTCCAGAGCACAGGGCCCTGAAGAGGGTGAGACTCCAGGTCCAGAGCAGACAGGGCCCTGAAGAGGGGGAGACTCCAGGTCCAGAGCACAGGGCCTGAAGAGGGTGAGACTCCAGGTCCAGAGCAGACAGGGCCTGAAGAGGGTGAGACTCCAGGTCCAGAGCAGACAGGGCCCTGAAGAGGGAGAGACTCCAGGTCCAGAGCAGACAGGGCCCTGAAGAGGGTGAGACTCCAGGTCCAGAGCAGACAGGGCCTGAAGAGGGTGAGACTCCAGGTCCAGAGCACAGGGCCCTGAAGAGGGGGAGACTCCAGGTCCAGAGCAGACAGGCCCTGAAGAGGGTGAGACTCCAGGTCCAGTGCAGACAGGCCCTGAAGAGGGGGAGACTCCAGGTCCAGAGCAGACAGGGCCCTGAAGAGGGGGAGACTCCAGGTCAAGAGCAGACAGGCCCTGAAGAGGGTGAGACTCCAGGTCCAGTACAGACAGGCCCTGAAGAGGGTGAGACTCCAGGTCCAGTGCAGACAGGGCCCTGAAGAGGGTGAGACTCCAGGTCCAGAGCAGACAGGGCCCTGAAGAGAGTGAGACTCCAGGTCCAGAGCAGACAGGGCCCTGAAGAGGTTGAGACTCCAGGTCCAGAGCACAGGGCCTGAAGAGGGTGAGACTCCAGGTCCAGTGCAGACAGGGCCCTGAAGAGGGTGAGACTCCAGGTCCAGTGCAGACAGGGCCCTGAAGAGGGTGAGACTCCAGGTCCAGAGCAGACAGGGCCCTGAAGAGGGTGAGACTCCAGGTCCAGTGCAGACAGGGCCCTGAAGAGGGTGAGACTCCAGGTCCAGAGCAGACAGGGCCCTGAAGAGGGTGAGACTCCAGGTCCAGTGCAGACAGGGCCCTGAAGAGGGTGAGACTCCAGGTCCAGAGCAGACAGGGCCCTGAAGAGGGTGAGACTCCAGGTCCAGTGCAGACAGGGCCCTGAAGAGGGTGAGACTCCAGGTCCAGTGCAGACAGGGCCCTGAAGAGGGTGAGACTCCACGTCCAGAGCACAGGGCCCTGAAGAGGGTGAGACTCCAGGTCCAGTGCAGACAGGGCCCTGAAGAGGGTGAGACTCCAGGTCCAGAGCAGACAGGGCCCTGAAGAGGGTGAGACTCCAGGTCCAGGGCACAGGGCCCTGAAGAGGGTGAGATTCCAGGTCCAGAGCACAGGGCCTGAAGAGGGTGAGACTCCAGGTCCAGAGCACAGGGCCTGAAGAGGGTGAGACTCCAGGTCCAGAGCACAGGGCCTGAAGAGGGTGAGACTCCAGGTCCAGAGCAGACAGGGCCCTGAAGAGGGTGAGACTCAGGTCCAGAGCAGACAGGGCCCTGAAGAGGGAGACTCCAGGTCCAGAGCACAGGGCCCTGAAGAGGGTGAGACTCCAGGTCCAGAGCACAGGGCCCTGAAGAGGGTGAGACTCCAGGTCCAGAGCAGACAGGGCCCTGAAGAGGGGGAGACTACAGGTCCAGAGCACAGGGCCCTGAAGAGGGTGAAACTCCAGGTCCAGAGCAGACAGGGCCCTGAAGAGGGGGAGACTCCAGGTCCAGAGCAGACAGGGCCCTGAAGAGAGTGAGACTCCAGGTCCAGAGCACAGGGCCCTGAAGAGGGTGAGACTCCAGGTCCAGAGCAGACAGGGCCCTGAAGAGGGTGTGACTCCAGGTCCAGAGCAGACAGGGCCTGAAGAGGGTGAGACTCCAGGTCCAGAGCAGACAGGGCCCTGAAGAGAGTGAGACTCCAGGTCCAGACCAGACAGGGCCCTGAAGAGGGGGAGACTCCAGGTCCAGAGCACAGGGCCTGAAGAGGGTGAGACTCCAGGTGCAGAGCAGACAGGGCCCTGAAGAGAGTGAGACTCCAGGTCCAGACCAGACAGGGCCCTGAAGAGGGTGAGACTCCAGGACCAGAGCACAGGGCCTGAAGAGGGAGAGACTCCAGGTCCAGAGCACAGGGCCCTGAAGAGGGTGAGACTCCAGGTCCAGAGCACAGGGCCCTGATGAGGGTGAGACTCCAGGTCCAGAAAAGACAGGGCCCTGAAGAGGGTGAGACTCCAGGTCCAGAGCAGACAGGGCCTGCAGAGGGTGAGACTCCAGATCCAGAGCAGACAGGGCCCTGAAGAGGGTGAGACTCCAGGTCCAGAGCACAGGGCCTGAAGAGGGTGAGACTCCAGGTCCAGAGCAGACAGGGCCCTGAAGAGGGTGAGACTCCAGGTCCAGAGCAGACAGGGCCTGAAGAGGGTGAGACTCCAGGTCCAGAGCAGACAGGGCCCTGAAGAGGGTGAGACTCCAGGTCCAGAGCAGACAGGGCCTGAAGAGGGTGAGACTCCAGGTCCAGAGCAGACAGGGCCCTGAAGAGGGTGAGACTCCAGGTCCAGAGCAGACAGGGCCTGAAGAGGGTGAGACTCCAGGTCCAGAGCACAGGGCCCTGAAGAGGGTGAGACTCCAAGTCCAGAGCACAGGGCCCTGAAGAGGGGGAGACTCCAGGTCCAGAGCACAGGGCCTGAAGAGGGTGAGACTCCAGGTCCAGAGTAGACAGGGCCTGAAGAGGGTGAGACTCCAGGTCCAGAGCAGACAGGGCCCTGAAGAGGGTGAGACTCCAGGTCCAGAGCAGACAGGGCCTGAAGAGGGTGAGACTCCAGGTCCAGAGCACAGGGCCCTGAAGAGGGTGAGACTCCAAGTCCAGAGCACAGGGCCCTGAAGAGGGGGAGACTCCAGGTCCAGAGCACAGGGCCTGAAGAGGGTGAGACTCCAGGTCCAGAGTAGACAGGGCCTGAAGAGGGTGAGACTCCAGGTCCAGAGCAGACAGGGCCCTGAAGAGGGTGAGACTCCAGGTCCAGAGCAGACAGGGCCTGAAGAGGGTGAGACTCCAGGTCCAGAGCACAGGGCCCTGAAGAGGGTGAGACTCCAGGTCCAGTGCAGACAGGGCCTGAAGAGGGTGAGACTCCAGGTCCAGAGCACAGGGCCTGAAGAGGGTGAGACTCCAGGTCCAGAGTAGACAGGGCCTGAAGAGGGTGAGACTCCAGGTCCAGAGCAGACAGGGCCCTGAAGAGGGTGAGACTCCAGGTCCAGAGCAGACAGGGCCTGAAGAGGGTGAGACTCCAGGTCCAGAGCACAGGGCCCTGAAGAGGGTGAGACTCCAGGTCCAGTGCAGACAGGGCCTGAAGAGGGGGAGACTCCAGGTCCAGAGCACAGGGCCTGAAGAGGGTGAGACTCCAGGTCCAGAGCAGACAGGGCCCTGAAGAGGGTGAGACTCCAGGTCCAGAGCAGACAGGGCCTGAAGAGGGTGAGACTCCAGGTCCAGAGCACAGGGCCCTGAAGAGGGTGAGACTCCAGGTCCAGAGCAGACAGGGCCCTGAAGAGGGTGAGACTCCAGGTCCAGTGCAGACAGGCCCTGAAGAGGGGGAGACTCCAGGTCCAGAGCAGACAGGGCCCTGAAGAGGGGGAGACTCCAGGTCAAGAGCAGACAGGCCCTGAAGAGGGTGAAACTCCAGGTCCAGAGCACAGGCCCTGAAGAGGGAGACTCCAGGTCCAGAGCACAGGGCCTGAAGAGGGTGAGACTCCAGGTCCAGAGCACAGGGACTGAAGAGGGGGAGACTCCAGGTCCAGAGCAGACAGGGCCCTGAAGAGGGTGAGACTCCAGGTCCAGAGCAGACACGCCCTGAAGAGGGAGACTCCAGGTCCAGAGCACAGGGCCTGAAGAGGGTGAGACTCCAGGTCTAGAGCACAGGGCCTGAAGAGGGTGAGACTCCAGGTCCAGAGCAGACAGGGCCCTGAAGAGGGTGAGACTCCAGGTCCAGAGCAGACAGGGCCCTGAAGAGGGTGAGACTCCAGGTCCAGAGCAGACAGGGCCTGAAGAGGGTGAGACTCCAGGTCCAGAGCAGACAGGGCCTGAAGAGGGTGAGACTCCAGGTCCAGAGCAGACAGGGCCTGAAGAGGGGGAGACTCCAGGTCCAGAGCAGACAGGGCCTGAAGAGGGTGAGACTCCAGGTCCAGTGCAGACAGGGCCTGAAGAGGGTGAGACTCCAGGTCCAGAGCTGACAGGGCCCTGAAGAGGGTGAGACTCCAGGTCCAGAGCAGACAGGGCCCTGAAGAGGGTGAGACTCTAGGTCCAGTGCAGACAGGGCCCTGAAGAGGGTGAGACTCCAGGTCCAGTGCAGACAGGGCCCTGAAGAGGGTGAGACTCCAGGTCCAGTGCAGACAGGCCCTGAAGAGGGGGAGACTCCAGGTCCAGAGCAGACAGGGCCCTGAAGAGGGGGAGACTCCAGGTCAAGAGCAGACAGGCCCTGAAGAGGGTGAGACTCCAGGTCCAGTACAGACAGGCCCTGAAGAGGGTGAGACTCCAGGTCCAGTGCAGACAGGGCCCTGAAGAGGGTGAGACTCCAGGTCCAGAGCAGACAGGGCCCTGAAGAGAGTGAGACTCCAGGTCCAGAGCAGACAGGGCCCTGAAGAGGTTGAGACTCCAGGTCCAGAGCACAGGGCCTGAAGAGGGTGAGACTCCAGGTCCAGTGCAGACAGGGCCCTGAAGAGGGTGAGACTCCAGGTCCAGTGCAGACAGGGCCCTGAAGAGGGTGAGACTCCAGGTCCAGAGCAGACAGGGCCCTGAAGAGGGTGAGACTCCAGGTCCAGTGCAGACAGGGCCCTGAAGAGGGTGAGACTCCAGGTCCAGAGCAGACAGGGCCCTGAAGAGGGTGAGACTCCAGGTCCAGTGCAGACAGGGCCCTGAAGAGGGTGAGACTCCAGGTCCAGAGCAGACAGGGCCCTGAAGAGGGTGAGACTCCAGGTCCAGTGCAGACAGGGCCCTGAAGAGGGTGAGACTCCAGGTCCAGTGCAGACAGGGCCCTGAAGAGGGTGAGACTCCACGTCCAGAGCACAGGGCCCTGAAGAGGGTGAGACTCCAGGTCCAGTGCAGACAGGGCCCTGAAGAGGGTGAGACTCCAGGTCCAGAGCAGACAGGGCCCTGAAGAGGGTGAGACTCCAGGTCCAGAGCACAGGGCCCTGAAGAGGGTGAGATTCCAGGTCCAGAGCACAGGGCCTGAAGAGGGTGAGACTCCAGGTCCAGAGCACAGGGCCTGAAGAGGGTGAGACTCCAGGTCCAGAGCACAGGGCCTGAAGAGGGTGAGACTCCAGGTCCAGAGCAGACAGGGCCCTGAAGAGGGTGAGACTCCAGGTCCAGAGCAGACAGGGCCCTGAAGAGGGGGAGACTCCAGGTCCAGAGCACAGGGCCCTGAGAGAGGTGAGACTCCAGGTCCAGAGCACAGGGCCCTGAAGAGGGTGAGACTCCAGGTCCAGAGCAGACAGGGCCCTGAAGAGGGGGAGACTACAGGTCCAGAGCACAGGGCCCTGAAGAGGGTGAAACTCCAGGTCCAGAGCAGACAGGGCCCTGAAGAGGGGGAGACTCCAGGTCCAGAGCAGACAGGGCCCTGAAGAGAGTGAGACTCCAGGTCCAGAGCACAGGGCCCTGAAGAGGGTGAGACTCCAGGTCCAGAGCAGACAGGGCCCTGAAGAGGGTGTGACTCCAGGTCCAGAGCAGACAGGGCCTGAAGAGGGTGAGACTCCAGGTCCAGAGCAGACAGGGCCCTGAAGAGAGTGAGACTCCAGGTCCAGACCAGACAGGGCCCTGAAGAGGGGGAGACT
This sequence comes from Odontamblyopus lacepedii, assembly GCA_034769755.1. Classification (NCBI taxonomy): domain Eukaryota; kingdom Metazoa; phylum Chordata; class Actinopteri; order Gobiiformes; family Gobiidae; genus Odontamblyopus; species Odontamblyopus lacepedii. The sequence continues at coordinate 45,912,046 of CM068345.1, read as the reverse complement.
CCAGGTCCAGAGCACAGGGCCTGAAGAGGGAGAGACTCCAGGTCCAGAGCACAGGGCCCTGAAGAGGGTGAGACTCCAGGTCCAGAGCACAGGGCCCTGAAGAGGGTGAGACTCCAGGTCCAGAGCAGACAGGGCCCTGAAGAGAGTGAGACTCCAGGTCCAGACCAGACAGGGCCCTGAAGAGGGTGAGACTCCAGGACCAGAGCACAGGGCCTGAAGAGGGAGAGACTCCAGGTCCAGAGCACAGGGCCCTGAAGAGGGTGAGACTCCAGGTCCAGAGCACAGGGCCCTGATGAGGGTGAGACTCCAGGTCCAGAAAAGACAGGGCCCTGAAGAGGGTGAGACTCCAGGTCCAGAGCAGACAGGGCCTGCAGAGGGTGAGACTCCAGATCCAGAGCAGACAGGGCCCTGAAGAGGGTGAGACTCCAGGTCCAGAGCACAGGGCCTGAAGAGGGTGAGACTCCAGGTCCAGAGCAGACAGGGCCCTGAAGAGGGGGAGACTCCAGGTCCAGAGCACAGGGCCTGAAGAGGGTGAGACTCCAGGTCCAGAGCAGACAGGGCCCTGAAGAGGGTGAGACTCCAGGTCCAGAGCAGACAGGGCCTGAAGAGGGTGAGACTCCAGGTCCAGAGCAGACAGGGCCTGAAGAGGGTGAGACTCCAGGTCCAGAGCACAGGGCCCTGAAGAGGGTGAGACTCCAAGTCCAGAGCACAGGGCCCTGAAGAGGGGGAGACTCAGGTCCAGAGCACAGGGCCTGAAGAGGGTGAGACTCCAGGTCCAGAGTAGACAGGGCCTGAAGAGGGTGAGACTCCAGGTCCAGAGCAGACAGGGCCCTGAAGAGGGTGAGACTCCAGGTCCAGAGCAGACAGGGCCTGAAGAGGGTGAGACTCCAGGTCCAGAGCACAGGGCCCTGAAGAGGGTGAGACTCCAGGTCCAGTGCAGACAGGGCCTGAAGAGGGTGAGACTCCAGGTCCAGAGCACAGGGCCTGAAGAGGGTGAGACTCCAGGTCCAGAGTAGACAGGGCCTGAAGAGGGTGAGACTCCAGGTCCAGAGCAGACAGGGCCCTGAAGAGGGTGAGACTCCAGGTCCAGAGCAGACAGGGCCTGAAGAGGGTGAGACTCCAGGTCCAGAGCACAGGGCCCTGAAGAGGGTGAGACTCCAGGTCCAGTGCAGACAGGGCCTGAAGAGGGGGAGACTCCAGGTCCAGAGCACAGGGCCTGAAGAGGGTGAGACTCCAGGTCCAGAGCAGACAGGGCCCTGAAGAGGGTGAGACTCCAGGTCCAGAGCAGACAGGGCCTGAAGAGGGTGAGACTCCAGGTCCAGAGCACAGGGCCCTGAAGAGGGTGAGACTCCAGGTCCAGAGCAGACAGGGCCCTGAAGAGGGTGAGACTCCAGGTCCAGTGCAGACAGGGCCCTGAAGAGGGTGAGACTCCAGGTCCATAGCAGACAGGCCCTGAAGAGGGGGAGACTCCAGGTCCAGAGCAGACAGGGCCCTGAAGAGGGGGAGACTCCAGGTCAAGAGCAGACAGGCCCTGAAGAGGGTGAAACTCCAGGTCCAGAGCACAGGCCCTGAAGAGGGAGACTCCAGGTCCAGAGCACAGGGCCTGAAGAGGGTGAGACTCCAGGTCCAGAGCACAGGGACTGAAGAGGGGGAGACTCCAGGTCCAGAGCAGACAGGGCCCTGAAGAGGGTGAGACTCCAGGTCCAGAGCAGACACGCCCTGAAGAGGGAGACTCCAGGTCCAGAGCACAGGGCCTGAAGAGGGTGAGACTCCAGGTCTAGAGCACAGGGCCTGAAGAGGGTGAGACTCCAGGTCCAGAGCAGACAGGGCCCTGAAGAGGGTGAGACTCCAGGTCCAGAGCAGACAGGGCCCTGAAGAGGGTGAGACTCCAGGTCCAGAGCAGACAGGGCCTGAAGAGGGTGAGACTCCAGGTCCAGAGCAGACAGGGCCTGAAGAGGGTGAGACTCCAGGTCCAGAGCAGACAGGGCCTGAAGAGGGGGAGACTCCAGGTCCAGAGCAGACAGGGCCTGAAGAGGGTGAGACTCCAGGTCCAGTGCAGACAGGGCCTGAAGAGGGTGAGACTCCAGGTCCAGAGCTGACAGGGCCCTGAAGAGGGTGAGACTCCAGGTCCAGAGCAGACAGGGCCCTGAAGAGGGTGAGACTCTAGGTCCAGAGCACAGGGCCCTGAAGAGGGTGAGACTCCAGGTCCATAGCAGACAGGCCCTGAAGAGAGGGAGACTCCAGGTCCAGAGCAGACAGGGCCCTGAAGAGGGTGAGATTCCAGGTCCAGAGCAGACAGGGCCCTGAAGAGGGAGAGACTCCAGGTCCAGAGAAGACAGGGCCTGAAGAGGGTGAGACTCCAGGTCCAGAGCAGACAGGGCCCTGAAGAGAGTGAGACTCCAGGTCCAGAGCAGACAGGGCCCTGAAGAGGGGGAGACTCCAGGTCCAGAGCAGACAGGGCCCTGAAGAGGGCGAGACTCCAGGTCCAGAGCACAGGGCCTGAAGAGGGAGAGACTTCAGGTCCAGAGCACAGGGCCCTGAAGAGGGTGAGACTCCAGGTCCAGAGCAAAGGGCCCTGAAGAGGGTGAGACTCCAGGTCCAGAACAGACAGGTCCCTGAAGAGGGTTAGACTCCAGGTCCAGAGCAGACAGGGCCCTGAAGAGGGTGAGACTCCAGGTCCAGAGCAGACAGGGCCCTGAAGAGGGTGAGACTCCAGGTCCAGAGCAGACAGGGCCCTGAAGAGGGTGAGACTCCAGGTCCAGAGCAGACAGGGCCCTGAAGAGGGTGAGACTCCAGGTCCAAAGCAGACAGGGCCCTGAAGAGAGTGAGACTCCAGGTCCAGTGCAGACAGGGCCTGAAGAGGGTGAGACTCCAGGTCCAGAGCAGACAGGGCCCTGAAGAGAGTGAGACTCCAGGTCCAGAGCAGACAGGGCCCTGAAGAGGTTGAGACTCCAGGTCCAGAGCACAGGGCCTGAAGAGGGTGAGACTCCAGGTCCAGAGCAGACAGGGCCCTGAAGAGAGTGAGACTCCAGGTCCAGAACAGACAGGTCCCTGAAGAGGGTTAGACTCCAGGTCCAGAGCAGACAGGGCCCTGAAGAGGGTGAGACTCCAGGTCCAGAGCAGACAGGGCCCTGAAGAGGGTGAGACTCCAGGTCCAGAGCAGACAGGGCCCTGAAGAGGGTGAGACTCCAGGTCCAGAGCAGACAGGGCCCTGAAGAGGGTGAGACTCCAGGTCCAAAGCAGACAGGGCCCTGAAGAGAGTGAGACTCCAGGTCCAAAGCAGACAGGGCCCTGAAGAGAGTGAGACTCCAGGTCCAGTGCAGACAGGGCCTGAAGAGGGTTAGACTCCAGGTCCAAAGCACAGGGCCTGAAGAGGGTGAGACTCCAGGTCCAGAGCACAGGGCCTGAAGAGGGTTAGACTCCAGGTCCAGTGCAGACAGGGCCTGAAGAGGGTGTGACTCCAGGTCCAGAGCAGACAGGGCCTGAAGAGGGTGAGACTCCAGGTCCAGAGCAGACAGGGCCCTGAAGAGAGTGAGACTCCAGGTCCAGTGCAGACAGGGCCTGAAGAGGGTGAGACTCCAGGTCCAGAGCAGACAGGGCCCTGAAGAGGTTGAGACTCCAGGTCCAGAGCACAGGGCCTGAAGAGGGTGAGACTCCAGGTCCAGAGCAGACAGGGCCCTGAAGAGAGTGAGACTCCAGGTCCAGAGCAGACAGGGCCCTGAAGAGGGGGAGACTCCAGGTCCAGAGCAGACAGGGCCCTGAAGAGGGTGAGACTCCAGGTCCAGAGCAGACAGGGCCCTGAAGAGGGGGAGACTCCAGGTCCAGAGCAGACAGGGCCCTGAAGAGGGCGAGACTCCAGGTCCAGAGCACAGGGCCTGAAGAGGGAGAGACTTCAGGTCCAGAGCACAGGGCCCTGAAGAGGGTGAGACTCCAGGTCCAGAGCAAAGGGCCCTGAAGAGGGTGAGACTCCAGGTCCAGAACAGACAGGTCCCTGAAGAGGGTTAGACTCCAGGTCCAGAGCAGACAGGGCCCTGAAGAGGGTGAGACTCCAGGTCCAGAGCAGACAGGGCCCTGAAGAGGGTGAGACTCCAGGTCCAAAGCAGACAGGGCCCTGAAGAGAGTGAGACTCCAGGTCCAGTGCAGACAGGGCCCTGAAGAGGGTGAGACTCCAGGTCCAGAGCAGACAGGGCCCTGAAGAGGTTGAGACTCCAGGTCCAGAGCACAGGGCCTGAAGAGGGTGAGACTCCAGGTCCAGAGCAGACAGGGCCCTGAAGAGGGTGAGACTCCACGTCCAGAGCACAGGGCCCTGAAGAGGGTGAGACTCCAGGTCCAGTGCAGACAGGGCCCTGAAGAGGGTGAGACTCCACGTCCAGAGCACAGGGCCCTGAAGAGGGTGAGACTCCAGGTCCAGTGCAGACAGGGCCCTGAAGAGGGTGAGACTCCAGGTCCAGAGCAGACAGGGCCCTGAAGAGGGTGAGACTCCAGGTCCAGAGCACAGGGCCCTGAAGAGGGTGAGATTCCAGGTCCAGAGCACAGGGCCTGAAGAGGGTGAGACTCCAGGTCCAGAGCACAGGGCCTGAAGAGGGTGAGACTCCAGGTCCAGAGCAGACAGGGCCCTGAAGAGGGTGAGACTCCAGGTCCAGAGCAGACAGGGCCCTGAAGAGGGGGAGACTCCAGGTCCAGAGCACAGGGCCCTGAAGAGGGTGAGACTCCAGGTCCAGAGCACAGGGCCCTGAAGAGGGTGAGACTCCAGGTCCAGAGCAGACAGGGCCCTGAAGAGGGGGAGACTACAGGTCCAGAGCACAGGGCCCTGAAGAGGGTGAAACTCCAGGTCCAGAGCAGACAGGGCCCTGAAGAGGGGGAGACTCCAGGTCCAGAGCAGACAGGGCCCTGAAGAGAGTGAGACTCCAGGTCCAGAGCACAGGGCCCTGAAGAGGGTGAGACTCCAGGTCCAGAGCAGACAGGGCCCTGAAGAGGGTGTGACTCCAGGTCCAGAGCAGACAGGGCCTGAAGAGGGTGAGACTCCAGGTCCAGAGCAGACAGGGCCCTGAAGAGAGTGAGACTCCAGGTCCAGACCAGACAGGGCCCTGAAGAGGGGGAGACTCCAGGTCCAGAGCAGACAGGGCCCTGAAGAGAGTGAGACTCCAGGTCCAGACCAGACAGGGCCCTGAAGAGGGTGAGACTCCAGGACCAGAGCACAGGGCCTGAAGAGGGAGAGACTCCAGGTCCAGAGCACAGGGCCCTGAAGAGGGTGAGACTCCAGGTCCAGAGCACAGGGCCCTGATGAGGGTGAGACTCCAGGTCCAGAAAAGACAGGGCCCTGAAGAGGGTGAGACTCCAGGTCCAGAGCAGACAGGGCCTGCAGAGGGTGAGACTCCAGATCCAGAGCAGACAGGGCCCTGAAGAGGGTGAGACTCCAGGTCCAGAGCACAGGGCCTGAAGAGGGTGAGACTCCAGGTCCAGAGCAGACAGGGCCCTGAAGAGGGGGAGACTCCAGGTCCAGAGCACAGGGCCTGAAGAGGGTGAGACTCCAGGTCCAGAGCAGACAGGGCCCTGAAGAGGGTGAGACTCCAGGTCCAGAGCAGACAGGGCCTGAAGAGGGTGAGACTCCAGGTCCAGAGCAGACAGGGCCCTGAAGAGGGTGAGACTCCAGGTCCAGAGCAGACAGGGCCTGAAGAGGGTGAGACTCCAGGTCCAGAGCACAGGGCCCTGAAGAGGGTGAGACTCCAAGTCCAGAGCACAGGGCCCTGAAGAGGGAGAGACTCCAGGTCCAGAGCACAGGGCCTGAAGAGGGTGAGACTCCAGGTCCAGAGTAGACAGGGCCTGAAGAGGGTGAGACTCCAGGTCCAGAGCAGACAGGGCCCTGAAGAGGGTGAGACTCCAGGTCCAGAGCAGACAGGCCCTGAAGAGGGTGAGACTCCAGGTCCAGAGCAGACAGGCCCTGAAGAGGGTGAGACTCCAGGTCCAGAGCAGACAGGCCCTGAAGAGGGGGAGACTCCAGGTCCAGAGCAGACAGGGCCCTGAAGAGGGGGAGACTCCAGGTCAAGAGCAGACAGGCCCTGAAGAGGGTGAAACTCCAGGTCCAGAGCAGACAGGGCCCTGAAGAGGGTGAGACTCCAGGTCCAGAGCAGACAGGGCCCTGAAGAGGGTGAGACTCCAGGTCCAGTGCAGACAGGCCCTGAAGAGGGTGAGACTCCAGGTCCAGTGCAGACAGGCCCTGAAGAGGGGGAGACTCCAGGTCCAGAGCAGACAGGGCCCTGAAGAGGGGGAGACTCCAGGTCAAGAGCAGACAGGCCCTGAAGAGGGTGAAACTCCAGGTCCTTAGCACAGGCCCTGAAGAGGGAGACTCCAGGTCCAGAGCACAGGGCCTGAAGAGGGTGAGACTCCAGGTCCAGAGCACAGGGCCTGAAGAGGGGGAGACTCCAGGTCCAGAGCAGACAGGGCCCTGAAGAGGGAGACTCCAGGTCCAGAGCACAGGGCCTGAAGAGGGTGAGACTCCAGGTCTAGAGCACAGGGCCTGAAGAGGGTGAGACTCCAGGTCCAGAGCAGACAGGGCCCTGAAGAGGGTGAGACTCCAGGTCCAGAGCAGACAGGGCCCTGAAGAGGGTGAGACTCCAGGTCCAGAGCAGACAGGGCCTGAAGAGGGTGAGACTCCAGGTCCAGAGCAGACAGGGCCTGAAGAGGGTGAGACTCCAGGTCCAGAGCAGACAGGGCCTGAAGAGGGGGAGACTCCAGGTCCAGAGCAGACAGGGCCTGAAGAGGGTGAGACTCCAGGTCCAGTGCAGACAGGGCCTGAAGAGGGTGAGACTCCAGGTCCAGAGCTGACAGGGCCCTGAAGAGGGTGAGACTCCAGGTCCAGAGCAGACAGGGCCCTGAAGAGGGTGAGACTCCAGGTCCAGAGCACAGGGCCCTGAAGAGCGTGAGACTCCAGGTCCAGAGCAGACAGGGCCCTGAAGAGGGTGAGACTCTAGGTCCAGAGCACAGGGCCCTGAAGAGGGTGAGACTCCAGGTCCAGAGCAGACAGGGCCCTGAAGAGGGAGACTCCAGGTCCAGAGCACAGGGCCTGAAGAGGGAGAGACTTCAGGTCCAGAGCACAGGGCCCTGAAGAGGGTGAGACTCCAGGTCCAGAGCAAAGGGCCCTGAAGAGGGTGAGACTCCAGGTCCAGAACAGACAGGTCCCTGAAGAGGGTTAGACTCCAGGTCCAGAGCAGACAGGGCCCTGAAGAGGGTGAGACTCCAGGTCCAGAGCAGACAGGGCCCTGAAGAGGGTGAGACTCCAGGTCCAGAGCAGACAGGGCCCTGAAGAGGGTGAGACTCCAGGTCCAGAGCAGACAGGGCCCTGAAGAGGGCGAGACTCCAGGTCCAGAGCACAGGGCCTGAAGAGGGAGAGACTTCAGGTCCAGAGCACAGGGCCCTGAAGAGGGTGAGACTCCAGGTCCAGAGCAAAGGGCCCTGAAGAGGGTGAGACTCCAGGTCCAGAACAGACAGGTCCCTGAAGAGGGTTAGACTCCAGGTCCAGAGCAGACAGGGCCCTGAAGAGGGTGAGACTCCAGGTCCAGAGCAGACAGGGCCCTGAAGAGGGTGAGACTCCAGGTCCAGAGCAGACAGGGCCCTGAAGAGGGTGAGACTCCAGGTCCAGAGCAGACAGGGCCCTGAAGAGGGTGAGACTCCAGGTCCAAAGCAGACAGGGCCCTGAAGAGAGTGAGACTCCAGGTCCAGTGCAGACAGGGCCTGAAGAGGGTGAGACTCCAGGTCCAGAGCAGACAGGGCCCTGAAGAGAGTGAGACTCCAGGTCCAGAGCAGACAGGGCCCTGAAGAGGTTGAGACTCCAGGTCCAGAGCACAGGGCCTGAAGAGGGTGAGACTCCAGGTCCAGAGCAGACAGGGCCCTGAAGAGAGTGAGACTCCAGGTCCAGAACAGACAGGTCCCTGAAGAGGGTTAGACTCCAGGTCCAGAGCAGACAGGGCCCTGAAGAGGGTGAGACTCCAGGTCCAGAGCAGACAGGGCCCTGAAGAGGGTGAGACTCCAGGTCCAGAGCAGACAGGGCCCTGAAGAGGGTGAGACTCCAGGTCCAGAGCAGACAGGGCCCTGAAGAGGGTGAGACTCCAGGTCCAAAGCAGACAGGGCCCTGAAGAGAGTGAGACTCCAGGTCCAGTGCAGACAGGGCCTGAAGAGGGTGAGACTCCAGGTCCAGAGCAGACAGGGCCCTGAAGAGAGTGAGACTCCAGGTCCAGAGCAGACAGGGCCCTGAAGAGGTTGAGACTCCAGGTCCAGAGCACAGGGCCTGAAGAGGGTGAGACTCCAGGTCCAGAGCAGACAGGGCCCTGAAGAGCGTGAGACTCCAGGTCCATAGCAGACAGGCCCTGAAGAGAGGGAGACTCCAGGTCCAGAGCAGACAGGGCCCTGAAGAGGGTCAGATTCCAGGTCCAGAGCAGACAGGGCCCTGAAGAGGGAGAGACTCCAGGTCCAGAGAAGACAGGGCCTGAAGAGGGTGAGACTCCAGGTCCAGAGCAGACAGGGCCCTGAAGAGAGTGAGACTCCAGGTCCAGAGCAGACAGGGCCCTGAAGAGGGAGACTCCAGGTCCAGAGCACAGGGCCTGAAGAGGGAGAGACTTCAGGTCCAGAGCACAGGGCCCTGAAGAGGGTGAGACTCCAGGTCCAGAGCAAAGGGCCCTGAAGAGGGTGAGACTCCAGGTCCAGAACAGACAGGTCCCTGAAGAGGGTTAGACTCCAGGTCCAGAGCAGACAGGGCCCTGAAGAGGGTGAGACTCCAGGTCCAGAGCAGACAGGGCCCTGAAGAGGGTGAGACTCCAGGTCCAGAGCAGACAGGGCCCTGAAGAGGGTGAGACTCCAGGTCCAGAGCAGACAGGGCCCTGAAGAGGGTGAGACTCCAGGTCCAGAGCAGACAGGGCCCTGAAGAGGGCGAGACTCCAGGTCCAGAGCACAGGGCCTGAAGAGGGAGAGACTTCAGGTCCAGAGCACAGGGCCCTGAAGAGGGTGAGACTCCAGGTCCAGAGCAAAGGGCCCTGAAGAGGGTGAGACTCCAGGTCCAGAGCAGACAGGGCCCTGAAGAGGGTGAGACTCCAGGTCCAGAACAGACAGGTCCCTGAAGAGGGTTAGACTCCAGGTCCAGAGCAGACAGGGCCCTGAAGAAGGTGAGACTCCAGGTCCAGAGCAGACAGGGCCCTGAAGAGGGTGAGACTCCAGGTCCAGAGCAGACAGGGCCCTGAAGAGGGTGAGACTCCAGGTCCAGAGCAGACAGGGCCCTGAAGAGGGTGAGACTCCAGGTCCAAAGCAGACAGGGCCCTGAAGAGAGTGAGACTCCAGGTCCAGTGCAGACAGGGCCTGAAGAGGGTGAGACTCCAGGTCCAGAGCAGACAGGGCCCTGAAGAGAGTGAGACTCCAGGTCCAGAGCAGACAGGGCCCTGAAGAGGTTGAGACTCCAGGTCCAGAGCACAGGGCCTGAAGAGGGTGAGACTCCAGGTCCAGAGCAGACAGGGCCCTGAAGAGAGTGAGACTCCAGGTCCAGAACAGACAGGTCCCTGAAGAGGGTTAGACTCCAGGTCCAGAGCAGACAGGGCCCTGAAGAGGGTGAGACTCCAGGTCCAGAGCAGACAGGGCCCTGAAGAGGGTGAGACTCCAGGTCCAGAGCAGACAGGGCCCTGAAGAGGGTGAGACTCCAGGTCCAGAGCAGACAGGGCCCTGAAGAGGGTGAGACTCCAGGTCCAAAGCAGACAGGGCCCTGAAGAGAGTGAGACTCCAGGTCCAGTGCAGACAGGGCCTGAAGAGGGTGAGACTCCAGGTCCAGAGCAGACAGGGCCCTGAAGAGAGTGAGACTCCAGGTCCAGAGCAGACAGGGCCCTGAAGAGGTTGAGACTCCAGGTCCAGAGCACAGGGCCTGAAGAGGGTGAGACTCCAGGTCCAGAGCAGACAGGGCCCTGAAGAGAGTGAGACTCCAGGTCCAGAGCAGACAGGGCCCTGAAGAGGGGGAGACTCCAGGTCCAGAGCAGACAGGGCCCTGAAGAGGGCGAGACTCCAGGTCCAGAGCACAGGGCCTGAAGAGGGAGAGACTTCAGGTCCAGAGCACAGGGCCCTGAAGAGGGTGAGACTCCAGGTCCAGAGCAAAGGGCCCTGAAGAGGGTGAGACTCCAGGTCCAGAACAGACAGGTCCCTGAAGAGGGTTAGACTCCAGGTCCAGAGCAGACAGGGCCCTGAAGAGGGTGAGACTCCAGGTCCAGAGCAGACAGGGCCCTGAAGAGGGTGAGACTCCAGGTCCAAAGCAGACAGGGCCCTGAAGAGAGTGAGACTCCAGGTCCAGTGCAGACAGGGCCTGAAGAGGGTGAGACTCCAGGTCCAGAGCAGACAGGGCCCTGAAGAGAGTGAGACTCCAGGTCCAGAGCACAGGGCCTGAAGAGGGTGAGACTCCAGGTCCAGAGCAGACAGTGCCCTGAAGAGAGTGAGACTCCAGGTCCAGAGCAGACAGGGCCCTGAAGAGGTTGAGACTCCAGGTCCAGAGCACAGGGCCCTGAAGAGGGTGAGACTCCAGGTCCAGAGCAGACAGGGCCTGAAGAGAGTGAGACTCCAGGTCCAGAGCACAGGGCCCTGAAGAGGGTGAGACTCCAGGTCCAGAGCACAGGGCCCTGAAGAGGGTGAGACTCCAGGTCCAGAGCAGACAGGGCCCTGAAGAGGGGGAGACTCCAGGTCCAGAGCACAGGGCCTGAAGAGGGTGAGACTCCAGGTCCAGAGCACAGGGCCTGAAGAGGGTGAGACTCCAGGTCCAAAGCAGACAGGGCCTGAAGAGGGTGAGACTCCAGGTCCAGAGCAGACAGGGCCCTGAAGAGGGTGAGACTCCAGGTCCAGAGCAGACAGGGCCCTGAAGAGGGTGAGACTCCAGGTCCAGAGCACAGGGCCCTGAAGAGGGTGAGACTCCAGGTCCAGAGCAGACAGGGCCCTGAAGAGGGTGAGACTCCAGGTCCAGAGCAGACAGGGCCTGAAGAGGGTGAGACTCCAGGTCCAGAGCACAGGGCCCTGAAGAGGGTGAGACTCCAGGTCCAGTGCAGACAGGCCTGAAGAGGGTGAGACTCCAGGTCCAGAGCAGACAGGCCCTGAAGAGGGTGAGACTCCAGGTCCAGAGCAGACAGGCCCTGAAGAGGGTGAGACTCCAGGTCCAGTGCAGACAGGCCCTGAAGAGGGGGAGACTCCAGGTCCAGAGCAGACAGGCCCTGAAGAGGGTGAGACTCCAGGTCAAGAGCAGACAGGCCCTGAAGAGGGTGAGACTCCAGGTCCAGTACAGACAGGCCCTGAAGAGGGGGAGACTCCAGGTCCAGAGCAGACAGGCCCTGAAGAGGGTGAGACTCCAGGTCAAGAGCAGACAGGCCCTGAAGAGGGGGAGACTCCAGGTCCAGAGCAGACAGGGCCCTGAAGAGGGTGAGACTCCAGGTCCAGAGCAGACAGGGCCCTGAAGAGGGAGAGACTCCAGGTCCAGAGCACAGGGCCCTGAAGAGGGTGAGACTCCAGGTCCAGAGCAGACAGGCCCTGAAGAGGGAGACTCCAGGTCCAGAGCACAGGGCCCTGAAGAGGGTGAGACTCCAGGTCCAGAGCAGACAGGGCCCTGAAGAGGGTGAGACTCCAGGTCAAGAGCAGACAGGGCCCTGAAGAGGGTGAGACTCCAGGTCCAGAGCACAGGGCCTGAAGAGGGGGAGACTCCAGGTCCAGAGCACAGGGCCCTGAAGAGGGTGAGACTCCAGGTCCAGAGCAGACAGGGCCCTGAAGAGGGGGAGACTCCAGGTCCAGAGCACAGGGCCTGAAGAGGGTGAGACTCCAGGTCTAGAGCACAGGGCCTGAAGAGGGTGAGACTCCAGGTCCAGAGCAGACAGGGCCCTGAAGAGGGTGAGACTCCAGGTCCAGAGCAGACAGGGCCCTGAAGAGGGGGAGACTCCAGGTCCAGAGCAGACAGGGCCTGAAGAGGGTGAGACTCCAGGTCCAGAGCACAGGGCCCTGAAGAGGGTGAGACTCCAGGTCCAGAGCACAGGGCCCTGAAGAGGGTGAGACTCCAGGTCCAGAGCAGACAGGGCCCTGAAGAGGGGGAGACTCCAGGTCCAGAGCAGACAGGGCCCTGAAGAGGGGGAGACTCCAGGTCCAGAGCAGACAGGGCCCTGAAGAGGGTGAGATTCCAGGTCCAGAGCAGACAGGGCCCTGAAGAGGGAGAGACTCCAGGTCCAGAGCAGACAGGACCCTGAAGAGAGTGAGACTCCAGGTCCAGAGCACAGGGCCCTGAAGAGGGTGAGACTCCAGGTCCAGAGCAGACAGGGCCCTGAAGAGGGTGTGACTCCAGGTCCAGAGCAGACAGGGCCTGAAGAGGGTGAGACTCCAGGTCCAGAGCAGACAGGGCCCTGAAGAGGGGGAGACTCCAGGTCCAGAGCAGACAGGGCCCTGAAGAGAGTGAGACTCCAGGTCCAGAGCACAGGGCCCGGAAGAGGGTGAGACTCCAGGTCCAGAGCAGACAGGGCCCAGAAGAGGGAGAGACTACAGGTCCAGAGCACACACGGCGCTGAAGAGTGTGAGACTCCAGGTCCAGAGCAGACAGGGCCTGAAGAGGTGAGACTCAGGTCCAGAGCAGACAGGGCCCTGAAGAGGGTGAGACTCCAGGTCCAGAGCAGACAGGGCCTGAAGAGGTGAGACGCCCGGTCCAGAGCAGACAGGGCCCTGAAGAGGGTGAGACTCCAGGTCCAGAGCAGACAGGGCCCTGAAGAGGGTGAGACTCCAGGTCCAGAGCAGACAGGGCCCTGAAGAGGGTGAGACTCCAGGTCCAGAGCAGACAGGGCCCTGAAGAGGGTGAGACTCCAGGTCCAGAGCAGACAGGGCCCTGAAGAGGGTGAGACTCCAGGTCCAGAGCAGACAGGGCCCTGAAGAGGGTGAGACTCCAGGTCCAGAGCAGACAGGGCCCTGAAGAGGGTGAGACTCCAGGTCCAGAGCAGACAGGGCCCTGAAGAGGGTGAGACTCCAGGTCCAGAGCAGACAGGGCCCTGAAGAGGGTGAGACTCAGGTCCAGAGCAGACAGGGCCCTGAAGAGGTGAGACTCCAGGTCCAGTGCAGACAGGGCCCTGAAGAGGGTGAGACTCCAGGTCCAGAGCAGACAGGGCCCTGAAGAGGGTGAGACTCCAGGTCCAGAGCAGACAGGGCCCTGAAGAGGGTGAGACTCCAGGTCCAGAGCAGAGAGGGCCCTGAAGATGTAGACACTCCAGGTCCAGAGAACAGGGCCCTGAAGAGGTGAGACTCCAGGTCCAGAGCAGACAGGGCCCTGAAGAGGGTGAGACTCCAGGTCCAGAGCAGACAGGGCCCTGAAGAGGGTGAGACTCCAGGTCCAGAGCAGACAGGGCCCTGAAGAGGGTGAGACTCCAGGTCCAGAGCACAGGGCCTGAAGAGGGTGAGAATACAGGTCCAGAGCACAGGGCCTGAAGAGGGTGAGACTCCAGGTCCAGAGCAGACAGGGCCCTGAAGAGATGGAGACTCCAGGTCCAGAGCACAGGGCCCTGAAGAGGGTGAGACTCCAGGTCCAGAGCAGACAGGGCCCTGAAGAGGGTGAGACTCCAGGTCCAGAGCAGACAGGGCCCTGAAGAGAGTGAGACTCCAGGTCCAGAGCAGACAGGGCCCTGAAGAGGGTGAGACTCCAGGTCCAGAGCACAGGGCCTGAAGAGGGTGAGACTCCAGGTCCAGAGCAGACAGGGCCCTGAAGAGTGTGAGACTCCAGGTCCAGAGCAGACAGGGCCTGAAGAGGGTGAGACTCCAGGTCCAGAGCAGACAGGGCCCTGAAGAGAGTGAGACTCCAGGTCCAGAGCAGACAGGGCCCTGAAGAGGGCGAGACTCCAGGTCCAGTGCAGACAAGCCCTGAAGAGGGTGAGACTCCAGGTCCAGAGCACAGGGCCTGAAGAGGGAGAGACTCCAGGTCCAGAGCAGACAGGGCCCTGAAGAGGGTGAGACTCCAGGTCCAGAGCACAGGGCCCTGAAGAGGGTGAGACTCCAGGTCCAGAGCAGACAGGGCCCTGAAGAGGGTGAGACTCCAGGTCCAGAGCAGACAGGGCCTGAAGAGGGTGAGACTCCAGGTCCAGAGCAGACAGGGCCCTGAAGAGGGTGAGACTCCAGGTCCAGAGCAGACAGGGCCTGAAGAGGGTGAGACTCAGGTCCAGAGCAGACAGGGCCCTGAAGAGGTGAGACTCAGGTCCAGAGCAGACAGGGCCCTGAAGAGGTGAGACTCCAGGTCCAGAGCAGACAGGGCCCTGAAGAGGGTGAGACTCCAGGTCCAGAGCACAGGGCCCTGAAGAGGGTGAGACTCCAGGTCCAGAGCAGACAGGGCCCTGAAGAGGGTGAGACTCCAGGTCCAGAGCAGACAGGGCCCTGAAGAGCTGAGACTCCAGGTCCAGAGCAGACAGGGCCCTGAAGAGGGTGAGACTCCAGGTCCAGAGAAGACAGGGCCTGAAGAGGTGGAGAATACAGGTCAAGAGCAGACAGTGCCCTTAAGAGGTGAGACTCCAGGTCCAGAGCAGACAGGGCCCTGAAGAGGGTGAGACTCCAGGTCCAGAGCAGACAGGGCCCTGATTGGGTGAGACGCCATGTCCAGAGCAGACAGGGCCCTGAAGAGGGTGAGACTCAGGTCCAGAGCAGACAGGGCCCTGAAGAGGGTGAGACTCCAGGTCCAGAGCAGACAGGGCCCTGAAGAGGGTGAGACACAGGTCCAGAGCAGACAGGGCCCTGAAGAGAGTGAGACTCCAGGTCCAGAGCAGACAGGGCCCTGAAGAGGGGGAGACTCCAGGTCCAGAGCAGACAGGGCCCTGAAGAGGGTGAGACTCCAGGTCCAGAGCAGACAGGCCCTGAAGAGGGTGAGACTCCAGGTCCAGTGCAGACAGGCCCTGAAGAGGGGGAGACTCCAGGTCCAGAGCAGACAGGGCCCTGAAGAGGGGGAGACTCCAGGTCAAGAGCAGACAGGCCCTGAAGAGGGTGAGACTCCAGGTCCAGTACAGACAGGCCCTGAAGAGGGTGAGACTCCAGGTCCAGAGCAGACAGGGCCCTGAAGAGGGTGAGACTCCAGGTCCAGAGCAGACAGGGCCCTGAAGAGAGTGAGACTCCAGGTCCAGAGCAGACAGGGCCCTGAAGAGGTTGAGACTCCAGGTCCAGAGCACAGGGCCTGAAGAGGGTGAGACTCCAGGTCCAGAGCAGACAGGGCCCTGAAGAGGGTGAGACAACAGGACCAGAGCAGACAGGGCCCTGGAGTGGTTGAGACTCCAGGTCCAGAGCAGACAGGGCCCTGAAGAGGGTGAGACTCCAGGTCCAGAGCAGTCAGGGCCCTGAATAGGGTGAGCCTACAGGTCCAGAGCAGACAGGGCCCTGAAGAGGGTGAGACTCCAGGTCCAGTGCAGACAGGGCCCTGAAGAGGGTGAGACTCCAGGTCCAGAGCAGCCAGGGCCCAGCAGAGCGTGATACTCCAGGTGAAGTGCAGACAGGGCCCTGAAGAGGGTGAGACTCCAGGTCCAGAGCAGACAGGGCCCTTAAGAGGGTGAGACTCCAGGTCCAGAGCACAGGGCCCTGAAGAGGGTGAGACTCCAGGTCCAGAGCAGACAGGGCCCTGAAGAGGGTGAGACTCCAGGTCCAGAGCAGACAGGGCCCTGAAGAGGGTGAGACTCCAGGTCCAGAGCAGACAGGGCCCTGAAGAGGGTGAGACTCCAGGTCCAGAGCAGACAGGGCCTGAAGAGGGTGAGACTCTAGGTCCAGAGCACAGGGCCTGAAGAGGGTGAGACTCCAGGTCCAGAGCACAGGGCCTGAAGAGGGTGAGACTCCAGGTCCAGAGCAGACAGGGCCCTGAAGAGGGTGAGACTCCAGGTCCAGAGCAGACAGGGCCCTGAAGAGGGGAGACTCAGGTCCAGAGCACAGGGCCCTGAAGAGGGTGAGACTCAGGTCCAGAGCACAGGGCCCTGAAGAGGGTGAGACTCAGGTCCAGAGCAGACAGGGCCCTGAAGAGGGGAGACTCAGGTCCAGAGCAGACAGGGCCCTGAAGAGGGTGAGACTCCAGGTCCAGAGCAGACAGGGCCCTGAAGAGGGGGAGACTCCAGGTCCAGAGCAGACAGGGCCCTGAAGAGAGTGAGACTCCAGGTCCAGAGCACAGGGCCCTGAAGAGGGTGAGACTCCAGGTCCAGAGCAGACAGGGCCCTGAAGAGGGTGTGACTCCAGGTCCAGAGCAGACAGGGCCCTGAAGAGGGTGAGACTCCAGGTCCAGAGCAGACAGGGCCCTGAAGAGAGTGAGACTCCAGGTCCAGAGCAGACAGGGCCCTGAAGAGGGTGAGACTCCAGGTCCAGAGCAGACAGGGCCCTGAAGAGAGTGAGACTCCAGGTCCAGAGCAGACAGGGCCCTGAAGAGGGTGAGACTCCAGGTCCAGAGCACAGGGCCTGAAGAGGGTGAGACTCCAGGTCCAGAGCAGACAGGGCCCTGAAGAGGGGGAGACTCCAGGTCCAGAGCACAGGGCCCTGATGAGGGTGAGACTCCAGGTCCAGAAAAGACAGGGCCCTGAAGAGGGTGAGACTCAGGTCCAGAGCAGACAGGGCCTGCAGAGGGTGAGACTCCAGATCCAGAGCAGACAGGGCCCTGAAGAGGGTGAGACTCCAGGTCCAGAGCACAGGGCCTGAAGAGGGTGAGACTCCAGGTCCAGAGCAGACAGGGCCCTGAAGAGAGTGAGACTCCAGGTCCAGAGCACAGGGCCTGAAGAGGGTGAGACTCCAGGTCCAGAGCAGACAGGGCCCTGAAGAGGGGGAGACTCCAGGTCCAGAGCAGACAGGGCCCTGAAGAGGGTGAGACTCCAGGTCCAGAGCAGACAGGGCCCTGAAGAGGGTGAGACTCCAGGTCCAGAGCAGACAGGGCCTGAAGAGGGTGAGACTCAGGTCCAGAGCACAGGGCCCTGAAGAGGGTGAGACTCAGGTCCAGAGCATCCAGGGCCCTGAAGAGTGTGAGACTCCAGGTCCAGAGCACAGGGCCTGAAGAGGGTGAGACTCCAGGTCCAGAGCAGACAGGGCCTGAAGAGGGTGAGACTCCAGGTCCAGAGCAGACAGGGCCCTGAAGAGGGTGAGACTCAGGTCCAGAGCAGACAGGGCCTGAAGAGGGTGAGACTCAGGTCCAGAGCAGACAGGGCCCTGAAGAGGGGAGACTCCAGGTCCAGAGCAGACAGGGCCCTGAAGAGGTGAGACTCCAGGTCCAGAGCAGACAGGGCCCTGAAGAGGGTGAGACTCCAGGTCCAGAGCAGACAGGGCCCTGAAGAGGGTGAGACTCCAGGTCCAGAGCAGACAGGGCCCTGAAGAGGGTGAGACTCCAGGTCCAGAGCAGACAGGGCCCTGAAGAGGGTGAGACTCCAGGTCCAGAGCAGACAGGGCCCTGAAGAGGGGGAGACTCCAGGTCCAGAGCAGACAGGCCCTGAAGAGGGGGAGACTCCAGGTCCAGAGCAGACAGGGCCCTGAAGAGGGTGAGACTCCAGGTCCAGAGCAGACAGGGCCCTGAAGAGGGTGAGACTCCAGGTCCAGAGCAGACAGGGCCCTGAAGAGCTGAGACTCCAGGTCCAGAGCAGACAGGGCCCTGAAGAGCTGAGACTCCAGGTCCAGAGCAGACAGGGCCCTGAAGAGGGTGAGACTCCAGGTCCAGAGCAGACAGGGCCCTGAAGAGGGGAGACTCCAGGTCCAGAGCAGACAGGGCCTGAAGAGGGTGAGACTCCAGGTCCAGAGCAGACAGGGCCCTGAAGAGGGTGAGACTCCAGGTCCAGAGCAGACAGGGCCCTGAAGAGGGTGAGACTCCAGGTCCAGAGCAGACAGGGCCCTGAAGAGGGTGAGTCTCAGGTCCAGAGCAGACAGGGCCCTGAAGAGGGTGAGACTCCAGGTCCAGAGCAGACAGGGCCTGAAGAGGGTGAGACTCCAGGTCCAGAGCAGACAGGGCCCTGAAGAGGGTGAGACTCCAGGTCCAGAGCAGACAGGGCCTGAAGAGGGTGAGACTCCAGGTCCAGAGCAGACAGGGCCTGAAGAGGGTGAGACTCCAGGTCCAGAGCAGACAGGGCCCTGAAGAGGGTGAGACTCCAGGTCCAGAGCAGACAGGGCCCTGAAGAGGGTGAGACTCCAGGTCCAGAGCAGACAGGGCCGTTACTCGGTGAGACTCCAGGTCCAGAGCAGACAGGGCCCTGACGAGGGTGAGACTCAGGTCCAGAGCAGACAGGGCCCTGAAGAGGGTGAGACTCAGGTCCAGAGCAGACAGGGCCCTGCCGAGGGGGAGACCCCAGGTCCAGAGCACACAGGGCCCTGTAGAGGGTGAGACTCCAGGGCCAGTGCAGCCCGGGCCCTGAAGAGGGTGAGACTCCAGGTCCAGAGCAGACAGGGCCCTGAAGAGGGTGAGACTCCAGGTCCAGAGCAGACAGGCCCGGGAGAGGGTGAGACTCAGGTCCAGAGCAGACAGGGCCCTGAAGAGGGTGAGACTCCAGGTCCAGAGCAGACAGGGCCCTGAAGAGGGTGAGACTCAGGTCCAGAGCAGACAGGGCCCTGAAGAGGTGAGACTCCAGGTCCAGAGCAGACAGGGCCCTGAAGAGGTGAGACTCAGGTCCAGAGCAGACAGGGCCCTGAAGAGGTGAGACTCCAGGTCCAGAGCAGACAGGTCCCTGAAGAGGGTGAGACTCCAGGTCCAGAGCAGACAGGGCCCTGAAGAGGGTGAGACTCCAGGTCCAGAGCAGACAGGGCCCTGAAGAGAGTGAGACTCCAGGTCCAGAGCAGACAGGGCCCGGGAGGGGGGGAGACTCGAGGTCCAGAGCAGACAGGGCCCTGTCGAGGGGGTGACTCCAGGTCCAGAGCAGACTGGGCCGTGAAGAGGGTGTGACTACAGGTCCAGAGCAGACAGGGCCCTGAAGAGGGTGAGACTCCAGGTCCAGAGCAGACAGGGCCCTGAAGAGAGTGAGACTCAGGTCCAGAGCAGACAGGGCCCTGAAGAGGGTGAGACTCCAGGTCCAGAGCAGACAGGGCCCTGAAGAGGTGAGACTCAGGTCCAGAGCAGACAGGGCCCTGAAGAGGTGAGACTCCAGGTCCAGAGCAGACAGGGCCTGAAGAGGGTGAGACTCCAGGTCCAGAGCAGACAGGGCCCTGAAGAGGTGAGACTCCAGGTCCAGACCAGACAGGGCCCTGAAGAGGGTGAGACTCCAGGTCCAGAGCAGACAGGGCCCTGAAGAGGGTGAGACTCCAGGTCCAGAGCAGACAGGGACCAGAAGAGGGTGATACTCAAGGTCCAGAGCAGACGGGGCCCTGAAGAGGGTGAGACTCCAGGTCCAGAGCAGACTGGGGCCGGAAGAGGGTGAGACTCCAGGTCCAGAGCAGACAGGGCCCTGAAGAGGTGTAGAATCCAGGTCCAGAGCAGACAAGGCCCTGAAGAGGTGAGACTCAGGTCCAGAGCAGACAGGGCCTGAAGAGGGTGAGACTCAGGTCCAGAGCAGACAGGGCCCTGAAGAGGGTGAGACTCCAGGTCCAGAGCAGACAGGGCCTGAAGAGGGTGAGACTCCAGGTCCAGAGCAGACAGGGCCCTGAAGAGGGTGAGACTCCAGGTCCAGAGCAGACAGGGCCCTGAAGAGGGTGAGACTCAGGTCCAGAGCAGACAGGGCCCTGAAGAGGGTGAGACTCAGGTCCAGAGCAGACAGGGCCCTGAAGAGGTGAGACTCCAGGTCCAGAGCAGACAGGGCCCTGAAGAGGGTGAGACTCAGGTCCAGAGCAGACAGGGCCCTGAAGAGGTGAGACTCAGGTCCAGAGCAGACAGGGCCCTGAAGAGGTGAGACTCAGGTCCAGAGCAGACAGGGCCCTGAAGAGGGTGAGACTCCAGGTCCAGAGCAGACAGGGCCCTGAAGAGGGTGAGACTCCAGGTCCAGAGCAGACAGGGCCCTGAAGAGGGTGAGACTCCAGGTCCAGAGCAGACAGGGCCCTGAAGAGGGTGAGACTCCAGGTCCAGAGCAGACAGGGCCCTGAAGAGGGTGAGACTCCAGGTCCAGAGCAGACAGGGCCCTGAAGAGGGTGAGACTCAGGGGCCA
Organism: Odontamblyopus lacepedii; assembly: GCA_034769755.1. NCBI lineage: Eukaryota > Metazoa > Chordata > Actinopteri > Gobiiformes > Gobiidae > Odontamblyopus > Odontamblyopus lacepedii. The sequence goes on along the minus strand of CM068345.1, from coordinate 45,891,965 downwards.
GTGCAGACAGGGCCCTGAAGAGGGTGAGACTCCAGGTCCAGAGCAGACAGGGCCCTGAAGAGGGTGAGACTCCAGGTCCAGAGCAGACAGGGCCCTGAAGAGGGTGAGACTCCAGGTCCAGAGCAGACAGGGCCCTGAAGAGGGTGAGACTCCAGGTCCAGAGCAGACAGGCCCTGAAGAGGGTGAGACTCCAGGTCCAGAGCAGACAGGGCCCTGAAGAGGGTGAGACTCAGGTCCAGAGCAGACAGGCCCTGAAGAGGGTGAGACTCAGGTCCAGAGCAGACAGGGCCCTGAAGAGGGTGAGACTCCAGGTCCAGAGCAGACAGGGCCCTGAAGAGGGTGAGACTCCAGGTCCAGAGCAGACAGGGCCCTGAAGAGGGTGAGACTCCAGGTCCAGAGCAGACAGGGCCCTGAAGAGGGTGAGACTCCAGGTCCAGAGCAGACAGGGCCCTGAAGAGGTGAGACTCAGGTCCAGAGCAGACAGGGCCTGAAGAGGGTGAGACTCCAGGTCCAGAGCACACAGGGCCCTGAAGAGGTGAGACTCAGGTCCAGAGCAGACAGGGCCCTGAAGAGGTGAGACTCAGGTCCAGAGCAGACAGGGCCCTGAAGAGGGTGAGACTCCAGGTCCAGAGCAGACAGGGCCCTGAAGAGGTTGAGACTCCAGGTCCAGAGCAGACAGGGCCTGAAGAGGGTGAGACTCCAGGTCCAGAGCAGACAGGGCCCTGAAGAGGGTGAGACTCCAGGTCCAGAGCAGACAGGGCCCTGAAGAGGGTGAGACTCAGGTCCAGAGCAGACAGGGCCCTTAAGAGTGTGAGACTCCAGGTCCAGAGCAGACAGGGCCCTGAAGAGGTTGAGACTCCAGGTCCAGAGCAGACAGGGCCCTGAAGAGGGTGAGACTCCAGGTCCAGAGCAGACAGGGCCCTGAAGAGGGTGAGACTCCAGGTCCAGAGCAGACAGGGCCCTGAAGAGGGGGAGACTCCAGGTCCAGAGCAGACAGGGCCCTGAAGAGAGTGAGACTCCAGGTCCAGAGCACAGGGCCTGAAGAGGGTGAGACTCCAGGTCCAGAGCAGACAGGGCCCTGAAGAGAGTGAGACTCCAGGTCCAGAGCAGACAGGGCCCTGAAGAGGGGGAGACTCCAGGTCCAGAGCAGACAGGGCCTGAAGAGGGCGAGACTCCAGGTCCAGAGCACAGGGCCTGAAGAGGGAGAGACTCCAGGTCCAGAGCACAGCGCCCTGAAGAGGGTGAGACTCCAGGTCCAGAGCAAAGGGCCCTGAAGAGGGTGAGACTCCAGGTCCAGAACAGACAGGGCCCTGAAGAGGGTTAGACTCCAGGTCCAGAGCAGACAGGGCCCTGAAGAGGGTGAGACTCCAGGTCCAGAGCAGAGAGGGCCTGAAGAGGGTGAGACTCCAGTTCCAGAGCAGACAGGGCCTGAAGAGGGTGAGACTCCAGGTCCAGAGCAGACAGGGCCCTGAAGAGGGTGAGACTCCAGGTCCAAAGCAGACAGGGCCTGAAGAGGGTGAGACTCCAGGTCCAGAGCAGACAGGGCCCTGAAGAGGGAGAGACTCCAGGTCCAGAGCACAGGGCCCTGAAGAGGGTGAGACTCCAGGTCCAGAGCAGACAGGGCCCTGAAGAGGTTGAGACTCCAGGTCCAGAGCACAGGGCCTGAAGAGGGTGAGACTCCAGGTCCTGAGCAGACAGGGCCCTGAAGAGGGAGAGACTCCAGGTCCAGAGCACAGGGCCCTGAAGAGGGTGAGACTCCAGGTCCAGAGCAGACAGGGCCCTGAAGAGGGTGAGACTCCAGGTCCAGAGCAGACAGGGCCCTCAAGAGGGAGAGACTCCAGGTCCAGAGCACAGGGCCTGAAGAGGGTGAGACTCCAGGTCCTGAGCAGACAGGGCCCTGAAGAGGGAGAGACTCCAGGTCCAGAGCACAGGGCCCTGAAGAGGGTGAGACTCCAGGTCCAGAGCACAGGGCCCTGAAGAGGGTGAGACTCCAGGTCCAGAGCACAGGCCCTGAAGAGGGTTAGACTCCAGGTCCAAAGCACAGGGCCTGAAGAGGGTGAGACTCCAGGTCCAGAGCAGACAGGGCCCTGAAGAGGGAGAGACTCCAGGTCCAGAGCACAGGGCCCTGAAGAGGGTGAGACTCCAGGTCCAGAGCACAGGGCCCTGAAGAGGGGGAGACTCCAGGTCCAGAGCAGACAGGGCCTGAAGAGGGAGAGACTCCAGGTCCAGAGCACATGGCCCTGAAGAGGGTGAGACTCCCGGTCCAGAGCAGACAGGGCCTGAAGAGGGTGAGACTCCAGGTCCAGAGCACAGGGCCCTGAAGAGGGTGAGACTCCAGGTCCAGAGCACAGGGCCCTGAAGAGGGTGAGACTCCAGGTCCAGAGCACAGGGCCCTGAAGAGGGTGAGACTCCAGGTCCAGAGCAGACAGGGCCCTGAAGAGGGTGAGACTCCAGGTCCAGAGCACAGGGCCTGAAGAGGGTGAGACTCCAGGTCCAGAGCAGACAGGGCCCTAAAGAGGGTGAGACTCCAGGTCCAGAGCAGACAGGGCCCTGAAGAGGGTGAGACTCTTCAGGGCCCAGAGCACAGGGCCCTGAAGAGGGTGAGACTCCAGGTCCAGAGCACAGGGCCCTGAAGAGAGTGAGACTCCAGGTCCAGAGCAGACAGGGCCCTGAAGACGGGGAGACTCCAGGTCCAGTATAGAAGTGAATCTGACCAGAATGCTCTGTAAAGTGTCTTTGAGTGTCCAGAAAAGTGCTATATAAAACTGATGCATTATTATTATTATTATTAACCCTTCTGTCCTCCACCTCCTGCACCGAGTCCAAGGCACAGCCCAGGAAGGAGCTGGACTTGTGATGGTCCATGATATTATTGTGAGACCTTTGATAATACGATATCACCATATTTCAGTTATTGTTACATCCCTAATCACAACGGGTCATATCTGAAAATACTAAACCCTGATACAGACCACCAGAGTAAAGAGCTTCATGAAGCAGCAAAGACACAGCAGCAGGAGCAGGGTGTTCCTGCTGCAGAGGGCCCTGAGTGTGTAAACCCTGGACCAGAGCAGACCGCTGCAGAGGGCCCTGAGTGTGTAAACCCTGGACCAGAGCAGACCGCTGCAGAGGGCCCTGAGTGTGTAAACCCTGGACCAGAGCAGACCGCTGCAGAGGGCCCTGAGTGTGTAAACCCTGGACCAGAGCAAACGCTGCAGAGGGCCCTGAGTGTGTAAACCCTGGACCAGAGCAGACCGCTGCAGAGGGCCCTGAGTGTGTAAACCCTGGACCAGAGCAGACCGCTGCAGAGGGCCCTGAGTGTGTAAACCCTGGACCAGAGCAGACCGCTGCAGAGGGCCCTGAGTGTGTAAACCCTGGACCAGAGCAGACCGCTGCAGAGGGCCCTGAGTGTGTAAACCCTGGACCAGAGCAGACCGCTGCAGAGGGCCCTGAGTGTGTAAACCCTGGACCAGAGCGGGCAGCTGCAGAGGGCCCTGAGTGTGTAAACCCTGGACCAGAGCAGACCGCTGCAGAGGGCCCTGAGTGTGTAAACCCTGGACCAGAGCAGACCGCTGCAGAGGGCCCTGAGTGTGTAAACCCTGGACCAGAGCGGGCAGCTGCAGAGGGCCCTGAGTGTGTAACCCTGGACCAGAGCAGACCGCTGCAGAGGGCCCTGAGTGTGTAACCCTGGACCAGAGCGGGCAGCTGCAGAGGGCCCTGAGTGTGTAAACCCTGGACCAGAGCAGACCGCTGCAGAGGGCCCTGAGTGTGTCGACACTGGACCAGAGCGGGCAGCTGCAGAGGGCCCTGAGTGTGTAAACCCTGGACCAGAGCGGACCAGTGCGTTGGGTGTGGAGTTGGTGGGGACACTGGAGTTGGTGGGGACACTGGAGTTGGTGGGGACACTGGAGTCGGTGGGGACACTGGAGTCGGTGGGGACACTGGAGTCGGTGGGGACACTGGAGTCGGTGGGGACACTGGGGCTGTACTGTAGGGGGTACACTGAGTAGATGACGTAGCTCCCTGGGATCAAAAACACAAGTCATTTTCATATTACAGTTCAGATAGAACACTGCAAATTTCTCTGATCAGACCAAGATTTTCAAACTTCTGTCAGGTTATTCATCTTGTTTTTAGATTTATGATCTACTTACTAGATCTGTGACGCTTCATTCTAGTCAAGAGGTTGTCCAGTAAAATGATCTTGCTGCATGGACAGATCATTTCACTACTTTTAAATCATTTTCTGATAGATTTAAGTGTTCTAATGCCGGATATGCACTGTGTAATTTTTTGCCATTTTTGAGCCGATTGTCACTTGTGTGACTGGGGAGTTTTGTCTTAATCGTGTGTGGTGCTTTGTGCAGTATACAGTACATGGGGTAACAAGAACCGATGAATACCTCATGACCAGCTCCTGCTCGTGAGAACATGAATCGTGAGCTGTGAACTTTTAAACCCTGAGATTTGGTCGTCCAGTTTGAGCCGGAGCTGAGTGAAATGTGTACACCCAGTGTACACCCAGCATTAAAACTAGAGGTGTAGCGATGGAAAGAGTATTGATTATTTGTACAATTACGTAGCTGAAAATGTACCTACATGCAAGTACGGCTGCTTTTTAGTGTGGTGGCTGTTGGCCATAAGTCTCCAATATTCGATATTTTGTTTTGGTCAAGCTGCTGCCTAAAGAATCTACATAAAACTTTTTCAGAACACTGCAGTGCAAACAGATAAGAATAGAAAATATGCAGTTAAAGCTCAAAATTCTCTAAAGTTCTCTAAAAAGAAGGAAGAGCTCAGTGTTAAGCCCTATTCACACGGGATTAGTGTTACCTGTGGACCTTTGGTGATTTATAATAATTGTGGAGGACGTCTGAGATCTTAATCCCATGCGAATGCGCCATGTCTGTAATTTGTAAAGTAAAAATTCCACCGCAGATTACCTACTATATTTCGCCAAACACAGACGTCCGGTGATAATACTCGTCCTGTGTGAATCTGCATGTCAGTGTTTGTTATTGTAATTGCATCTTTTCTGTCTATTCCTTTTATTTCCATGGTCTTTTCTCTATATATTGGCCACATTTTATATCGCTTATGCGCCTTTTATATTTTTCTTTCCATCTTGAGAAATGGAGGCTGCAGTAGAAATTTTGATGAGCAGTTTTGAGCTTTTTAGGTGCAAATTATAATACAGCCTCATAGCCTCTATATGGAAACTGATCCGCAAAAAGGACAAGAGATCCAAGAGGAGAGATAATTCTTGCAGGATGTTGAACTGGATGACATGTGTAGCAGCAAGGATTTTATTTTATTTTTTAGCATACTTAGCAGCGCAAAAGACATACAAACGGATGTGATGTTACGACATATCCAGTCGTAATTTCAGTAAAATAGAGTAATTTACGGACTTCACTTATCCCATGCGAATGCGCTGCAAGTAACACAGAGCCAGTATGTGATTGGATGTTTTGGATGAAATTTTCAATGAAGTTAGCTTCATGGTGTAACACTGTACCAAATGCTGCAAAAATGAGCAGCTTCGCACGGTGCTGTTCTCATTCTTACAGGAGCCAGTGCCTGATGTGTGTGAAGACATGTTATGTCTGTCACAGGTTTATTTTATTTTATTTATGCAGAAGTTGTAAATTGTGCATTTGTCTCTCCAAATAATTACTCCACTGTAACCAATGTAAATATAAAATTGTTTTATTGGTCATACATGATTTATATAAATGAGAGTCACATGAGTTGTAAATCCCGTGTAACATGATGACCAGATTTTCAAAATAAAAAAAACTTTATCCTTGGTTTGGGTTGGTTTCTGTAATTAAGGAAAACTGTTCTGCATTTGGCACTAATGTGAGTCAGTATATTCACATTTTCTTTGTGTTTTGGTCATTTTTAAGCAGCTTTTATAGATTTTACCTAAACAGATGACACTGTATGCCTCTCTTTACTGTTGGCAGGGATCAAATTGGTCAAAAATAGGGACACTTGGGGCATTTCTTGTATAAAACTGGGACAAATCACTAAAAAGGGACGTCTAGTCACACTAAACATTGTAATAACAGAGCCAGCATGTGATTGTAAGCTCCCCCTCTCATCAGTAGCATGTTGGAGACTGCAGAGGGCGCCAGTGTGCCTGATGTGTGTGTGTTTTCATGTTAATGTAACGCTAATTAAAGGCTAGGCAACACTAACTGCCCTACGGTAGATTAGTGGATACAGAAGAAGATGGTTCGTGAAGGAGCCCGAGGTGTAAATGAAGTACAGACCATAAAAGTTTGAGTTATTGTATGTATATTGAGTTGAATTTTTTTTCCACATAAATACACCAAGCAAGGAAAAAAATAACACAAAAACAACTGACAAAAGGTCAGCTCTCACTTTTCGGTTTGAATTGAGTCTTTTCCCAAAAAAATATTGCCCTTCTCTTGTTTAGACTTCAGGGTGAGAGTTCAAGAATCAGGTTTTTAAAAAAAAAAAAAAAAAAACAAGTCCAACGGTAAAGTTGCAGGAGTTGAGTGTTTATGGGTCAAGCAGCGGTGGAAAAGAAAAGCATTGTCCTCCCGCTCTGTTTTGGTCTCCTCGCCATCAGTGTCTGTGGAGATTGGAAGTTGATGAGGTAGTTGGTTTTCCCCATACAAAAAACCTGACCTAAAAAGGTCAAAACACAAATAAATATTTCATTAATATACCAATGTAAACTAATGTACTACTAATGTAACCTGACATAACAAATGAAAACAATGCATGATTAACATACATGAGGAAAAATACAATTATGGTATACACCATTAACAGACATGAATAATTAATTAATTATAATTAATATAATTATTCATGCTGAAATTAATTCATAAAACAGATGAATTAGTTAAATACATCAATGAGCAATTACTATAGTAATTAAATTATTAATTAATTAATTCAAAACAAGTGCCCTTAATTCACGCATTCAAAATCTCAATATTTGTACAAATACTCAACCAGAGTGTATCAAGTGTTGCACAACAACAGGAAAACACGCAGCTACGTGAACACAACACTTCTTAAAGCATTTAGCGTTAGCTAAACAGAGCGCTTAACTTGGATAAACGTCCTGAAAGGCGCTTCTATATTTTCAATATTAAGTTAAATTAAAGAGCTGCCTGTAATTCGGCTTTATTACAATACATCATTAAATAGCAACAGAAAACTTTACCTGAGTTTTCCGGGGCTGACACACAAGACTCCGTGCACGGCCGACCGGTTAACATGCACGGAGGCTCTATAGGAGATCTGCAAGGAGCAGGTGACCATTTTAGTTAATAAAATGAGTTAGCAATGGTTTAGACGATCCCCTCCTCGAACCGCCACCTTAACGTGGTGAAGGGGTTTGAGCACCCGAATGATCCCAGGAGCTAAGTTGTCGGGGGCTTTATGCCCCTGGTCGGGTCACCCAAGGCAAACAGGTCCAGGGGGACGGGTCAGACGAAGAGCGGTTCAGAAGACCCCTATGATGATCACCACCAAAAGGCCAGTGACGTCGCCCAGAAAGGTGGTACCGGGGCCCCACCCTGGAGCCAGGCCTGGGGTGGGTGGACGTGGGCGAGAGCCTGGTGGCCGGGCCTTTCCCCACGGGGCCCGGGCGGGCACAGCCTAAAGGGACGACGTGGGACCGCCCTCCCCTGGACCCACCATCCGCGGGAGGAGCCATAGGGGCCGGGTGCAGAGAGATCTGGGCGGCAGTCAAAGGCGGGGGCCATGTCCCCAGACTAGCTCTGGGGACATGGAGTCACCTCGCTGGGGGGGAAGGAGCCTGAGCTTGTGCGGGAGGTTGAGCGTTACCGGCTAGATATAGTCGGCCTCACCTCCACGCACAGCTTGGGCTCTGGAACCCAACTCCTTGAGAGGGGTTGGACTCTCCATTTCTCTGGCGTTGGCCGCGGGGAGCGGCGGCGAGCTGGTGTGGGCTCATTGCCCCACAGCTCAGCCGCTGCGTGTTGGAGTTCACCCCGGTGAACGAGAGGGTCGCGTCCCTGCGCCTTCGGGTCGGGGACAGGTCTCTCACTGTGGTGTCGGCCTACGGGCCGAACAGCAGTGCAGAGTACCCGGCCTTCTTGGAGTCCCTGGGAGGGGTACTGGACAGTGCACCGACCGGGGACTCCATTGTTCTACTGGGGGACTTCAACGCCCACGTGGGCAATGACAGTGACACTTGGAGAGGGGTGATTGGGAGGAACGGCCTCCCTGATCTGAACCCGAGCGGTGTTCTGTTATTGGACTTCTGTGCTAGTCACAGTTTGTCCCTAACGAACACCATGTTCGAGCACAAGGGGGTCCATCGGTGCACGTGGCACCAGGACTCCCTAGGCCGGAGGTCGATGATCGACTTTGTTGTCGTGTCATCTGACCTCCGGCCGTGTGTCTTGGACCTGGTCCTGGAACACTGGACCAGCTCTACACCCTCCATCGGGTGCTCGAGGGTTCATGGGAGTTTGCCCAACCAGTCCACATGTGTTTTGTGGACCTGGAGAAGGCATTCGACCGTGTCCCTCGTGGTGCCCTGTGGGGGGTGCTCCAGGAGTATGGGGTCCGGGGCCCTTTGCTAAGGGCCGGTCCCTGTATGACCGGAGCAGGAGCTGTGGTGCCGGCAGTAAGTCAGACCTGTTCCCGGTGCATGTTGGACTCCAGGGCTGCCCTTTGTCACTGGTTCTGTTCATTGTATTTATGGACAGAATTTCTAGGCGCAGCCAGGGGCCAGAGGGGGTCCGGTTCGGGAACCACAGGATCTCATCGCTGCTTTTTGCGGATGATGTTGTCCTGTTGGCTCCATCGAACCAGGACCTGCAGTACTGGGGCGGTTTGCAGCCGAGTGTGAAGCGGCCGGGATGAGAATCAGCTGTTCCAAATCCGAGGCCATGGTTCTCGACCGGAAAAAGGTGGATTTCCCTCTCCGGGTGGGTGGAGAGTCTCTGCCTCAAGTGGAGGAGTTCAAGTATCTCGGGGTCTTGTTCACGAGTGAGGGGAGGATGGAGCATGAGATTGACAGGCAGATCGGTGCAGAGTCGGCAGTGATGCAGTCGCTGTATCGGACCGTTGTGGTGAAGAGGGAGCTGAGCCGAAAGGCGAAGCTCTCGATTTACCTCAGTCTACGTTCCTCCCCTCACCTATGGTCATGAGCTCTGGGTAATGACCGAAAGAACGAGATCGCGGATACAAGCGGCCGAAATGAGTTTCCTCCGCAGAGTGGCCGGGCGCTCCCTTAGAGACAGGGTGAGGAGCTCGGTCACACGGGAGGAGCTTGGAGTAGAGTCGCTGCTCCTCCACATCGAGAGGAGCAGCTGAGGGGAGGGCATCTGGTCCGGATGCCTCCTGGACGCCTCCCTCAGGAGGTGTTCCGGGCATGTCCCACCGGTAGGAGGTCCTGGGGAAGACCCAGGACACGCTGGAGGGACTATGTCTCTCGGCCTGGGAACACCTCGGGGTCCAGGAGGAGCTGGAGGAAGTGGCTGGGGAGAGGAAGCTTGGGAGCCCCTGCTTAGACTGCTGCCCCCGCGACCCGGCCCCGGATAAGCGGAAGAAGATGGATGGATGGATGCTTTAGACGATTTGAATTTTCTGTGATAGTATTTTAGGTGTGGGCAAAAGTCTCACCTTAATATGCAGTTTGAACGGTGCAAATTTCCAAAGTTGGATCGCTTTGCTGAAGAGACCAGGCGACAGCCACAGCGGAGGGAAGGGGAAGTCAAGGAGGGAAACTTAAAGGAAAGGGAAAGTACGGCAGCAGCACCGGAAGTGGACCCGCCAAAGTAAAAGTCTTAAATGCGGGTTACATTAATGTATTTCTATATTTATAGGTCTGTCACAGGAGCTGAAAGCTGACTGACTCCACACTGTTTCCTGTCTTTTGTATATGCCCTGAAGAAGAGTTCAGGATTCAAACTTTTCAGATCAGTGGACAAACACTGTAGTGTGAGACTTAACCATTTCTCCCTGTGACAAAGAGGCCTTTGTCCCTGTGTATTCACTTTCATTTAATTTAATTTCAGTTAATTATCCATATTCAACTAAACTGCTAAAGACAACTATCCCGGGTTTGTTTTATTTAGTTTTGTTTAGTTCCTTTAAGTTAATCACCACACAAGTTCCTTTCAGCAGGGCCAGGTCAGTACTGAGATGGGAGACCACTGGGAAAATCAGGTGCCACAGGGGGGCGCCAGCCACAAAAACTGTCGTTGTGTCACCCACATTGCCTAGTATGAAAATGGTGTGTGTGTGTGTGTGTGTTGGTGGTGGTCGGAGGGGCTGATGGTGCAGATTGGAGCCTCACTTCCGTCTGTCTCTCCAGGGCAGCTTTAGCTACAATTGTAGTTTACACCACTGAGTGTGGAGTAAATGAATAATGAACTGTAAAGAACTTTGGGTGTCTTGAAAGGCGCTATAAAAGCAACGATCAACCTGTTGAGGCCCATTAAGTTAGAAAGAAAAAGAACCGAAACCGTCCCTGATCAGGGACGGTTTCGGTTCTTTTTCTTTCTAACTTAATTCATTCAATATCCCTTTAGTCAATATGAGCTTCCTATATGTCATTTGAAAGCTTACATTCACCCCAAAATGCACATTATGTTCATTTCTTTCCAAAACACATTCCAAAAACTTTGACCACAATAAAACTGTACCATAAGCAAATCAGAAATCTCGCATTTCTTACCTTTTGACTGCTACTCCAGCTTCAAATCACATTCAATCCAGAAGTGTTTGTGCTCTTTCTGTTCCTCATAGTCCACAGAATAAAAATATCCACTTGTTTTTTCTTAAGACGCTCCGTGTAGTTGCTATCCAGCCGAAATCTCATTTTCTTCTTTGGAACGTAGCTAATACAACAATAAATCCATTTTTGCACATGGCTTTGTAAACATAGCTTCCATTTTGGCAGCTCACTTAGGGTATGTTTGTTTTCCCCCAAGTCTTAGCTTCAAAACAAGACATTCCGCGGAGTTTTCCATGAAAGTGTCCCGGAGTTAGACCCGTGTGGGTGAAGCCAGCGCCTCCATTTTGCAACATTGTTTACACTGACGGCAAAACTTAATGCATCATTGGAGAATCAGGTTGTCAATCACAAAATCTTGTAGCCAATCAGTAAAGCTTTCCAAAAAGAGGTGGGACAGTCAGATCTGAGGTCAGATCAGGGCACAGCTACTGTGCGTACTGGCGCCAAGCCGCCATTTTGTGGGTGCGCTATGGATGCTCTGGATCATTACGCAAAGCGTCTGCGCAGTTTTTCAGAGTTTTTCGATAAAGTGTAGCACTATTAGCACAAATTTTACGATTTCTAAGGCTAAGAAGCAAACAAAACAAAACAAAAATAATAATAAATAATAATAATAAATAATAATAATGGTTAATAATGGTTACAGTGCTAAAATATAATTATCTGAACAAACTTTGAAAATCCGGTTATAAGTGATATTTATAGTCCCCAAAGTGACAAAATAGGTTTTATATTGCTAGTAGAGTGATAAAATGCATGTAAAGTAATTTGGCACATTTGGCACAGATGTGCCAAATCTGTGACAGATGTACTATTTCATACAAAAAGGTCCACATTTTCAAAATAGTTGTATCTAGAGGTCTGAACTTTGGCACAGTTGTTGCCAAAACTATGGACAGTTGCTGTGGTGAGTTTGAAATGCATAGCATGAAGTATGTCTTCAGGAAGGCCTTTTATTTTTGCATTTTTTTTTCCAAGGCCAAAAAAACTACTTTTTGGGCATGTTTGAACAAGTGTACTGCAAGCTGTGAGTCATCTAGACACATCTGCATAAACTAGAAGGACTTAGCTTTCAAATGATGCATCCACAAAGCCTCTAGAGTGTAAGGTGCCCAAACAATAAGCTTTAATATTTGGGTATGCACAATTCGAGAAAAACAGCCAGTTTGAGGTGGGCCTCAACATTAAAATATGATTAATTTTATGGACTTCCCCAGCTTGAGTGTATCTGAAAGTTGGCAGTTAGAATCCTGCTTTTGACATGAACATCATTGGTAGAGTGATCAGATCCACTGACCCACAGGTTGGAGGTAAGATAACAGCTCGCACAGCTTTTGTGTTCTTGGGCAAGACACTTAACCCCGTGTTGATATTTATTAGTTACTGCGATGGAAATGTATGATGTATATTTCTGCTGTGAAGAAAATATTAATATCACTCTTTGTGCAAATGTATTTGGTGTGTGTCAGAGAAACAGAGCAGTCTTTAACGTGTGTAAAGGCTCCGCACACACTGTCTCCAAGCTCCAGGAAACTACCTCAAGTGTGAACACTGATGAACTCATGTCTGTGAAACAAAAGTCACTCTGCTTTGATACATGTGATGTATGTAGTTTTGTCATTCTGAGCAGAAATACTCAAAGGACAGATGCTTAGAACAGAGGTCACCAGCCTTTTTGAAACTGAGAGCTACTTCATGGGTACTGAGTCATGCAAAGGGCACCGGTTTGATATGCTCTTCTGAAATAACAAAGTTAAGTTAAACTTCATGTATAATGTTTGCTGAATACATACATGCATATACTATATATATACTATATATATATATATATATATATATATATATATATATATATATATATATATATATATATATATATATATATATTGCGGGATCCAACGATTTACATGTGGCATAGCCTATTCAAACGTCTCAATTCAACTTGCACCATATTTAGGGCCAATGATTTTCTGTTTCAGAAATTTTGAATTCCGTTTCATTGTGATACATTTGAGAATTGTGTTGACAGTGTTGGGAAGGTTATTTTCAACTGTATTCCCTACAGATTACAGATTACATACCCCAAAATGTAATTTGTAACGTAATCCACTAAATTACTTAAGTGAGTAACGTAATCTGAATACTTTGGATTACTTGATATTGTCATGATTTTTAAAACTACATGAATGTAGCAACCACCTCCTGCAAATTCGTGTTTGGTTTAGACCTGGTTTAGACCTGGTTGCAGTCCTGGGTTAGACCTGGTTTTAGTCCTGATTTAATGCTTGTTTAGTCCTGGTTTTAGATCCGGTTTAAACCTGCTTTAGACCTGGCTTAGTCCTGGTGCTAGTTTTGGTTTTGAGGTGCACAGGAGGAAGCACGGTCCACGCAACGTACGCGACAAGACATGATCCACGCGTGGTGTCCACACAGTACAAGAGGTGCGGCGCCGGCCAGACAAGAGTGCGAGGCACACTAGATATATACTTGGCTGCAGTGCTTTATGGGACCATGAGTGAGGAAGACCATGAGTGAGGAGGACGTGTTCAACATATAGTTCTACCCCTGGGCACTGACCCACTGGCCCATATGAATAATTTGGTTTTATGTATCAATGTATCTAGAGTGCGCCATCTATTGGGAAACGCCAGAATTGCAGGGAAAATAAAACTAATAACTTTATTGTGGTTCATTCAAGTTTGGCGGGTGGTGCGGTGCGCCTTTCTTCATGTCAGAGCAACTGCCCCTCAAAATTCCTGTGCACGTCCCTGACAAAGCTTAATATTGCAACTAAGGGGAAGGAAGAATGGGGTTGGTTTATGGAATACTGCACATTAAAAACTCTGCCTTTATTAGACTGATATACAGTACTGACTCACCCCCTATTTTCTTCTCTTCACTCCGCTATCTCTTCCTCTCTCTCTTTACCTTTTGGATTTTATTTTTCATCATAATTATTCTTGTCTTTTAATTGTTTGTCTCTATTACATTTTCGATGGTGAGTTTTTTTATAAGAAAAATGGGAAAAAAATTATTTGTAAATCTTGTGTGAATATATTGTGATTCCATAAGAATATATATACATATACATACACACACAAAAAAAAACACGTTTCTCACCTTCCACGGTGGTTGGTCTCTCACCCTCATCAGCTCGGGTTCTACCAGAGGCCTGGGAGCTTGAGAGTTCTGCGCAGTATCTTTGCTGTTCCAGTACTGCACTTTTCTGGACTGAGATGTCTGTTGTCCTTCCAGGGATCTGCTGCAACCACTCATCCAGTTTGGGGGTCACGGCCCCGAGTGCTCCGATCACCACAGGCACCACTGATGCTTTCACCTTCCAGGCCCTCTCCAGCTCTTCCTTGAGCCCCTGGTATTTCTCTAGTTTCTCGTGTTCCTTTTTCCTGACATTACCATCGCTCGATATTGCAATGTCACCACCACGGCTTTGTTCTCTCACTTATCCAGAACCACGATGTCTGGTTGGTTCATCACTGTTCTGTCAGTCTGTATTTGGAAGTCCCACAGGATCTTGGCTCATTCTCCACAAACTTTGGAGGCGTTTCCCACCTTTATCCTGGGGTTTCCAGCCTGTACTCTGCACAGATGTTTCTGTACACTATGCCCGCTACTTGGTTATGTCGCTCCATGTACGCTTTCCCTGCAGCATCTTACACCCTGCAGTTATGTGCTGGACTGTCTCAGGCACTTCTTTGCTCAAGGCTCCTGTGCTCCAGGATGAGCCTCTGTGTCCTTCAGACCAGCCCTCTCCAGCCATTGGTAGGATTTCTTGATATCAGCCACTTCAGTTATGTTTTGGTGGTATGCCCCATGTAGGGGTTTGTCCTGCCATGATGGTCCCTCCAGCACCTCTTCCTCTGCCCCACTGTCTGAGACATTCTCTGAGCACGTCATCAGTCTGGGCCTTCAATTTATTTTTGTAGCACCCAAAATCACAACAACAGTTGCCTCTAAGGGAGGCAAGATTTTGATGAGTAAAACATACACACAGACATATCAAAACAGGAATAAACAACATTCATGTAAAACAGCAAATGAAACATGGTCCAGTCATCCCCTGTCCTTAGACCCTCCTTCTCAGCAAGGAAAAATTCCAAAAAACCCAGGGTCCTGGGAAAAAGAAGAAACCTCGGGGAGAACTAAAGTGAAGGAGAGATCCACTCCCGTGGACGGACAGGCTATAGATGTCCAGGCCCGTGGGCCAGTTCGGTATGACCACAGCTACCCAGGTGGGGAAGGAGCCGGGGAGGAGGAGGAGGAGGAGCCGGGCGAGGAGGAGGAGGCGGGCGAGGAGGAGGAGCCGGGCGAGGAGGAGGAGAAGCCGGGCGAGGAGGAGGAGGAGCCGGGCGAGGAGGAGGAGCCGGGCGAGGAGGAGGAGAGGGGTCCAGCTGCCATCAGGCGTCTGAAAGAGTTCCACTCCACAGGGGGAGTGGGACAGGGGACAACATGTGAATAGCAATGAACAAACTACAGATGAGAACATAGTGAGTGATGCTGATGAGAAAAAAGGAGGAAACAGAGGACAGTGCTCAGGTTGCCACACTTCCCCCAGCTTGTTATCTCCTGCAGCAGCTTATCTTAGTGACATCAACTAAGTAACCTGGTCATAAGCTATTCCGAAGAGGAAGGTTTTAAGCCTGGTCTTAAATAAAGAGACTGTGGAGCCTGTTTAACACCAACAGGAGTTGATTCCATAACACAGGAGCTTGGTAACTGAAGGCTCTCCCCCCCACTGTACTTTTAGACACTCTAGGAACCACTAATAATCCTGCATTCTGAGAGCGAAGTGCTCTATTTGGCTGATAGGGGACAATGGCATCCTGAAGATATGATGGGGCCATATTGTTTAAGGCTTTGTATGTCAGGAGGAGAACTTTGAATTTAATTCTAAACTCGACAGGAAGCCAGTGCAGTGATTTTAACACAGGACTGATGTGATCACGTCTTTTAGTTCCTGTTAGGACCCTGGCCGCTGCATTTTGGACCAACTGGAAGCTTCTTAAAGTACCTTTAGCGCAGACGGTGAGCAGAGAATTACAGTAATCTAGTCTGGATGTAACAAATGCATGGATAAGTTTTTCAGCATCATTTTTAGGCAAAATTTTTCTGATTTTAGTTATGTTTCGCAGGTGAAAATATGCAGTTTTACAGGCTTGGTTTATATGAGCTGTGAATGAGAGATTTTGGTCAAATACGACTCCAAGGTTTTTTACAGTAGAGCTAGAGGCTATACTCACATTGTCAAGTGAGATTATCTGGTCTGACAGAGAATCTCTCTGACCTTTAGGACCGACAACAATGACCTCTGTTTTTTCAGGGTTTAAGAGGAGGTAATTCAGGGTCATCCAGGTTTTGATGTCCTTCACACAGGCACTGAGCTTATCGATTTGATCGGTCTGATTAGGTTTCATTGATAAGTACAGCTGAGTGTCATCAGCATAGCAGTGGAAATTAATGCCATGTTTTCTGATAATGTTACCTAATGGCAACATATACAGAGTAAACAGGATTGGACCAAGCACAGATCCTTGTGGAACACCACAAGCTACTTTAGAGCAGGGAGAGGTGCACTGGTTTACACTAACAAACTGGTACCTATCTGATAGATAGGATTTAAACCATTTGAGGGCGGTCCCTCTGACACCTATGTCACATTCTAACCTCTGCAGTAGAATGTTGTGATCAATGGTGTCAAACGCTGCACTGAGGTCCAGTAGGACCAGGACTGAAGCCAGCCCGTTATCAGCAGCTAGTAGCAAATCATTTGTCACTTTAAGCAGAGCAGTTTCTGTGCTGTGGTGAGCTCTGACATTTTTCATATAAATTATTGTCCTGCAGATGGTGACAAAGCTATTTCACCACAACCCGTTCCAGAATCTTTGAGAGAAATGGAAGATTCGAGATAGGTCTGTAGTTGGCTAGTTCATCAGGATTTAAGCTAGGTTTTTTCAAAAGCGGTTTAATTACAGCATATTTAAAGGACTGAGGAACAAAGCCATTTTCTAATGACATATTTATTATGTTATGGATGGAACCTATTATTAGGTGGAGAGCTTCTTTGAGGAGTTTGACTGGAATAGGGTCGAGCAAACAAGTTGATGGTTTGGACAACATGATGACTGAGGTAATCTCCGCCTCATCGACAGGAGTAAATTTGTCTAATTCTGTTAGAGGATTTATGTGGGATATTGGTGTTACAGACTGGATTTGCAGAATTTGCTCGGGGCTGATTTTTGGAGTGGCTTCATTGATCTTGTCTCTAATGGTTATAATTTTGTAATCGAAGAATTCAAGAAAGTCACAACTGAACTTCAAAGGGAGAAGAGACTCAGGGGCAGTGTGCGAGTTTGTCAGCCTGGCTACAGTGCTGAACAGAAATCTGGGGTTGCTTTTGTTTCCTTCTATTAGGTTTGAATAGTATCTGGTTTGTGCTTTTGGCAGAGCGGCCTTATAAGAGAGCAGGCAGAGCTTCCATGCCTTCAGAGACTGCTCGGAGCGCGAGCGGCGCCAGAGCTTCTCTGTGCGTCTCACGTGTTGTTTGAGTGATCGCAGTTCTGGAGTAAACCAAGGAGCCGGAGGTCTTGGTTTAATGCTTTTCTGTTTTAGCGGAGCTGCAACATCGAGAGCAGATTTTAAGGTGAGCATTGTCCTATCAACAAACTGATCCATGATAATTGGATTAAAGTTGTTCTCAATGTCACATGGCATATCATTTAATACTGGCTCCATTATTTCTTTGAACTCGGCTACCGATTTTTCTGATATTGTTCTTTTCATTATAGTTTTCTCCTGCAGAGCTGGATAGTCTTTTAGTACGAATTGAAAGGTAATTAAAAAATGGTCAGAGAGTATAGGGTTTTGAGGAATTACAATTAAATCATTAATCTCAATACCATAAGTTAGGACGAGATCAAGAGTGTGATTGTGACAGTGAGTCGGCTCACTCAGAAAAATGAATTGTGCATGGCTCTTGTTTTTTTTTACTTAAGTGTATTTTGTTGTTTTTATTTAAATACTTTGATTTTTCACACATTTTTGAAATGCTTGTGTAAATATTATGAAATACATTCAATATTTGGCATTACTCAAGACTATTTGTAAGGGATTACGCAACAGTCTTCAGTAAAATGCAAGAGTTTTGTCCTTCTGGGATTCCGTAGCTGACTATGGCTTTGTTTCGTGCTCAAATGTGAACAAACACGCATGCGCAGACTTTATAACGGACAGCGACGTCTGAGCGCCTTCGGAGTTTTCACTCGGAATTATTGGTAATGGTTTAATTACCATTTATTAACTTTGAATGTACTTTACATCGTAACTTATCCAGACATTTTGACAGTATTTAATATAGTAAATAATTTAGTAATATTCATTAATCGTCACGAACATGTGTTGGGCTTTGATGAATAGTTTGCGTACGTCCATCATTACGTAGCCTAAGTCAGCAGAGTTTTTGCGCTCGTTGTGACTCGGGCTGGAGCCGCTGCAGGTCCGCGGACCCTCCTTGACCCTGTGACCGCGGGGCGGACCCGTCGGCGGGTGCGTGTGAGCGGAGACACAAGCAAAGCCGCGGAGGTGTGCGGGAGGCTGCGGACCCGCCGCGGTGACGTGAGGACGGGACTGTGGAGCCCCGCGCTGTGTCCCGGTGACGAGGGAAGTCGGGGAATGAGGCCGTGGGCTGTTCCCGTGTAAATCCTCCCGGTGGAGCTCGTGTATCCGCGGTCACTCCCGCAGTTATATTCGGATCGAGATGAACTGCGCCTCGCCTGGACTGTGACGGAAGTGCACCACAGCAGCAGGATGAGGTTTGTCATTTTACATTTACTTGGGAATAATTTCACAACGCAGAATCACTTGCATTGTATTAAAATCTTACAGGGTAATACAATATAAAAAGGTTGATATTTAAATTTTTACTTTAAAAATGTATGTTATGTTTAAGTCACAATATAATAATTATTTATTTATTTTTTTGCCTAAAATTGGTTTAACTTTTGGCACATAGAATGAATAAAGTAGTGTTAAGTATGAAATCCCTGCAAACATATTCTGTTTTACCCCAATTTATTATTATTATTATTTTAGAGAGACTCCATTGACACAAGGAGATGTTTTACCCTGAAGGTCTTTGCTGTGTATCTGAACAAAGACCCAGGCAACATCATAAAAGAAAATGTGGTAAGTTTATTGTATGAAATGTTAGTAACTGTGAGGGAAATATCAGAATTTTACTTGCTTATTGTTAATGACTAAAGGTTTTAAAGTCTGTGTGGATGTAGTGAATTATTTGTGTCCAGTACATTTGATTCATATGTGTACAAAATTGAAAAGATTTTTTCTTTTATATTATAGCTTTCTTCAGTGTTGCCGAGTACAACTTTACACATGCCAACATTTCAACAGGGGGACCAACTTTTAATACTTTTGTACTTAAAATAGACCCCAGTGCTGCTTTTGCATGGGGCACATGCACAGCCCGAACCCTATCACCTGGAGCCCTGTACTAACTCGTGTCCAGAGCTGCAACTAAAAATGCAGTGTGTTATTGAGTTTAATGTGCAATGAGCAAATGCATAGATTAACCAGTGTCATGTTATTCATAATGTCCCAGGGAAGTAATTTTTGTAACATATTTATGCCATCAGTGTCCAGTAGGTCATTAATGTTTTTTCTAGGTCACAAAAAACTTTGGTCTGGATTCGGACCCAAGCACTGATGAGTTAAGACCTGAACCACTGAACAGAAACATTGAACTGAACATAAGTGAACAGTCCAAGTCTCATTTAAAGTGCAGCGTTGCAGCTTTGCTCAGTGCATCACACTGTGTGACTATAGAAGGCTTGGGCTGTGCATTAAGTGTGGAATATTCATTTTCAAGGAATTATTTTTAACTTTTGTATTTGTTTTTTATTACAACATTTACAAGGAATTGCTGCCATTTGTGCTACTGACTTCCTTTAACTAACCACTGTTGTAACGTTTTATGTGGAGTGAAACAGGCCTGATTAATCTACTCATCTTAACTAGTCGACTATAAATTATTGCAATTTTTAATAACTTCAATCTTTAACTTAACAATGCAGACTCTATTATATGTAAAAGGTATTTTATAACAAAGGTGATCTCATTATTATATAATTACAATATTTATGCAATTTTATAAATATAATCTAATTTGCATCAATATTACACTTCATTTGAACATTTTCTGTAGTAGTTTTCTGTAACATCTTTGAACCTTTTTAACTGTATTAATGTACTGACTAATTGACTAATTGTGAAAAATCATCACCAACTTGTCAACGTCTAAATTAATAATTAGTGACGGTCCAAGCGGTACTTGACGAAGTAACGTTTATACCTCTTACATTTAACTTATTGGGAAAACATGTAGTAAAGTCTTTCTTGTGTCTTTGTTTAGGATGTGGATTTCCATAATGCCCAGCAGGAAATGCTGAAGACTCAGCCTTTATTCCCTCCTGCATGAAGGGGATGATGGTGGTGTTTATTCCCTCCTGCATGAAGGGGATGATGGTGGTGTTTATTTCCTCCTGCATGAAGGGGATGATGGTGGTGTTTATTCCCTCCTGCATGAAGGGGATGATGGTGGTGTTTATTCCCTCCTGCATGAAGGGGATGATGGTGGTGTTTATTCCCTCCTGCATGAAGGGATGATGGTGGTGTTTATTCCTCCTGCATGAAGGGGATGATGGTGGTGTTTATTCCCTCCTGCATGAAGGGGATGATGGTGGTGTTTATTCCCTCCTGCATGAAGGGGATGATGGTGGTGTTTATTCCTCCTGCCTGAAGGGGATGATGGTGGTGTTTATTCCCTCCTGCATGAAGGGGATGATGGTGGTGTTTATTCCCTCCTGCATGAAGGGGATGATGGTGGTGTTTATTCCCTCCTGCATGAAGGGGATGATGGTGGTGTTTATTCCCTCCTGCATGAAGGGGATGATGGTGGTGTTTATTCCCTCCTGCATGAAGGGGATGATGGTGGTGTTTATTCCTCCTGCATGAAGGGGATGATGGTGGTGTTTATTCCCTCCTGCATGAAGGGGATGATGGTGGTGTTTATTCCTACTGCCTGAAGGGGATGATGGTGGTGTTTATTCCCTCCTGCATGAAGGGGATGATGGTGGTGTTTATTCCCTCCTGCATGAAGGGGATGATGGTGGTGTTTATTCCCTCCTGCATGAAGGGGATGATGGTGGTGTTTATTCCCTCCTGCATGAAGGGGATGATGGTGGTGTTTATTCCCTCCTGCATGAAGGGGATGATGGTGGTGTTTATTCCCTCCTGCATGAAGGGGATGATGGTGGTGTTTATTCCCTCCTGCATGAAGGGATGATGGTGGTGTTTATTCCCTCCTGCATGAAGGGGATGATGGTGGTGTTTATTCCTCCTGAATGAAGGGGTTGATGGTGGTGTTTATTCCCTCCTGCATGAAGGGGATGATGGTGGTGTTTATTCCTCCTGCATGAAGGGGATGATGGTGGTGTTTATTCCTCCTGCATGAAGGGGATGATGGTGGTGTTTATTCCCTCCTGCATGAAGGGGATGATGGTGGTGTTTATTCCCTCCTGCATGAAGGGGATGATGGTGGTGTTTATTCCCTCCTGCATGAAGGGGATGATGGTGGTGTTTATTCCATCCTGCATGAAGGGGATGATGGTGGTGTTTATTCCCTCCTGCATGAAGGGGATGATGGTGGTGTTTATTCCATCCTGCATGAAGGGGATGATGGTGGTGTTTATTCCCTCCTGCATGAAGGGGATGATGGTGGTGTTTATTCCCTCCTGCATGAAGGGGATGATGGTGGTGTTTATTCCCTCCTGCATGAAGGGGATGATGGTGGTGTTTATTCCCTCCTGCATGAAGGGGATGATGGTGGTGTTTATTCCCTCCTGCATGAAGGGGATGATGGTGGTGTTTATTCCCTCCTGCATGAAGGGGATGATGGTGGTGTTTATTCCCTCCTGCATGAAGGGATGATGGTGGTGTTTATTCCCTCCTGCATGAAGGGGATGATGGTGGTGATTATTCCCTCCTGCATGAAGGGGATGATGGTGGTGTTTATTCCTCCTGCATGAAGGGATGATGGTGGTGTTTATTCCCTCCTGCATGAAGGGGATGGTGGTGGTGTTTATTCCTTCCTGCATGAAGGGGATGATGGTGGTGTTTATTCCCTCCTGCATGAAGGGGATGATGGTGGTGTTTATTCCTCCTGCATGAAGGGGATGATGGTGGTGTTTATTCCCTCCTGCATGAAGGGGATGATGGTGGTGTTTATTCCCTCCTGCATGAAGGGGATGATGGTGGTGTTTATTCCCTCCTGCATGAAGGGGATGGTGGTGGTGTTTATTCCTTCCTGCATGAAGGGGATGATGGTGGTGTTTATTCCCTCCTGCATGAAGGGGATGATGGTGGTGTTTATTCCCTCCTGCATGAAGGGGATGATGGTGGTGTTTATTCCCTCCTGCATGAAGGGGATGATGGTGGTGTTTATTCCCTCCTGCATGAAGGGGATGATGGTGGTGTTTATTCCCTCCTGCATGAAGGGGATGATGGTGGTGTTTATTCCCTCCTGCATGAAGGGGATGATGGTGGTGTTTATTCCCTCCTGCATGAAGGGGATGATGGTGGTGTTTATTCCCTCCTGCATGAAGGGGATGATGGTGGTGTTTATTCCCTCCTGCATGAAGGGGATGATGGTGGTGTTTATTCCCTCCTGCATGAAGGGGATGATGGTGGTGTTTATTCCCTCCTGCATGAAGGGGATGATGGTGGTGTTTATTCCCTCCTGCATGAAGGGGATGATGGTGGTGTTTATTCCCTCCTGCATGAAGGGGATGATGGTGGTGTTTATTCCCTCCTGCATGAAGGGGATGATGGTGGTGTTTATTCCCTCCTGCATGAAGGGATGATGGTGGTGTTTATTCCCTCCTGCATGAAGGGGATGATGGTGGTGTTTATTCCCTCCTGCATGAAGGGGATGATGGTGGTGTTTATTCCCTCCTGCATGAAGGGGATGATGGTGGTGTTTATTCCCTCCTGCATGAAGGGGATGATGGTGGTGTTTATTCCCTCCTGCATGAAGGGGATGATGGTGGTGTTTATTCCCTCCTGCATGAAGGGGTTGATGGTGGAGTTTATTCCCTCCTGCATGAAGGGGATGATGGTGGTGTTTATTCCCTCCTGCATGAAGGGGATGATGGTGGTGTTTATTCCCTCCTGCATGAAGGGGATGATGGTGGTGTTTATTCCCTCCTGCATGAAGGGGATGATGGTGGTGTTTATTCCCTCCTGCATGAAGGGGATGATGGTGGTGTTTATTCCTCCTGCATGAAGGGGATGATGGTGGTGTTTATTCCCTCCTGCATGAAGGGGATGATGGTGGTGTTTATTCCCTCCTGCATGAAGGGGATGATGGTGGTGTTTATTCCCTCCTGCATGAAGGGGATGATGGTGGTGTTTATTCCCTCCTGCATGAAGGGGATGATGGTGGTGTTTATTCCCTCCTGCATGAAGGGGATGATGGTGGTGTTTATTCCCTCCTGCATGAAGGGGATGATGGTGGTGTTTATTCCCTCCTGCATGAAGGGGATGATGGTGGTGTTTATTCCCTCCTGCATGAAGGGGATGATGGTGGTGTTTATTCCCTCCTGCATGAAGGGGATGATGGTGGTGTTTATTCCCTCCTGCATGAAGGGGATGATGGTGGTGTTTATTCCCTCCTGCATGAAGGGGATGATGGTGGTGTTTATTCCCTCCTGCATGAAGGGGATGATGGTGGTGTTTATTCCCTCCTGCATGAAGGGATGATGGTGGTGTTTATTCCCTCCTGCATGAAGGGGATGATGGTGGTGTTTATTCCTCCTGCATGAAGGGGATGATGGTGGTGTTTATTCCCTC
Source organism: Odontamblyopus lacepedii (assembly GCA_034769755.1). Taxonomy (NCBI): domain Eukaryota; kingdom Metazoa; phylum Chordata; class Actinopteri; order Gobiiformes; family Gobiidae; genus Odontamblyopus; species Odontamblyopus lacepedii. The sequence goes on along the minus strand of CM068345.1, from coordinate 45,868,267 downwards.
CTGCATGAAGGGGATGATGGTGGTGTTTATTCCCTCCTGCATGAAGGGGATGATGGTGGTGTTTATTCCCTCCTGCATGAAGGGGATGATGGTGGTGTTTATTCCTCCTGCTTGTAGTGGATGATGGTGGTGTTTCTTCCCTCCTGCATGAAGGGGATGATGGTGGTGTTTATTCCCTCCTGCATGAAGGGGATGATGGTGGTGTTTATTCCCTCCTGCATGAAGGGGATGATGGTGGTGTTTATTCCCTCCTGCATGAAGGGGATGATGGTGGTGTTTATTCCCTCCTGCATGAAGGGGATGATGGTGGTGTTTATTCCCTCCTGCATGAAGGGGATGATGGTGGTGTTTATTCCCTCCTGCATGAAGGGGATGATGGTGGTGTTTATTCCCTCCTGCATGAAGGGGATGATGGTGGTGTTTATTCCCTCCTGCATGAAGGTGATGGTGGTGTTTATTCCCTCCTGCATGAAGGGGATGATGGTGGTGTTTATTCCCTCCTGCATGAAGGGGATGATGGTGGTGTTTATTCCCTCCTGCATGAAGGGGATGATGGTGGTGTTTATTCCCTCCTGCATGAAGGGGATGATGGTGGTGTTTATTCCCTCCTGCATGAAGGGGATGATGGTGGTGTTTATTCCCTCCTGCATGAAGGGGATGATGGTGGTGTTTATTCCCTCCTGCATGAAGGGGATGATGGTGGTGTTTATTCCCTCCTGCATGAAGGGGATGATGGTGGTGTTTATTCACACCTGCATGAAGGGGATGATGGTGGTGTTTATTCCCTCCTGCATGAAGGGGATGATGGTGGTGTTTATTCCCTCCTGCATGAAGGGGATGATGGTGGTGTTTATTCCCTCCTGCATGAAGGGGATGATGGTGGTGTTTATTCCACCAGCATGAAGGGGATGATGGTGGTGTTTATTCCCTCCTGCTAGAAGGGGATGATGGTGGTGTTTATTCCCTCCTGCATGTATGGGGTGATGGTGGTGTTTATTCCCTCCTGCATGAAGGGGATGATGGTGGTGTTTATTCCCTCCTGCATGAAGGGGATGATGGTGGTGTTTATTCCCTCCTGCATGAAGGGGATGATGGTGGTGTTTATTCCCTCCTGCATGAAGGGGATGATGGTGGTGTTTATTCCTCCTGCATGAAGGGGATGATGGTGGTGTTTATTCCCTCCTGCATGAAGGGATGATGGTGGTGTTTATTCCTCCTGCATGAAGGGGATGATGGTGGTGTTTATTCCCTCCTGCATGAAGGGGATGATGGTGGTGTTTATTCCTCCTGCATGAAGGGGATGATGGTGGTGTTTATTCCCTCCTGCATGAAGGGGATGATGGTGGTGTTTATTCCTCCTGCATGAAGGGGATGATGGTGGTGTTTATTCCCTCCTGCATGAAGGGGATGATGGTGGTGTTTATTCCCTCCTGCATGAAGGGGATGATGGTGGTGTTTATTCCCTCCTGCATGAAGGGGATGATGGTGGTGTTTATTCCCTCCTGCATGAAGGGGATGATGGTGGTGTTTATTCCCTCCTGCATGAAGGGGATGATGGTGGTGTTTCTTCCCTCCTGCATGAAGGGGATGATGGTGGTGTTTCTTCCCTCCTGCATGAAGGGGATGATGGTGGTGTTTATTCCCTCCTGCATGAAGGGGATGATGGTGGTGTTTATTCCCTCCTGCATGAAGGGGATGATGGTGGTGTTTATTCCCTCCTGCATGAAGGGGATGATGGTGGTGTTTATTCCCTCCTGCATGAAGCGGATGATGGTGGTGTTTATTCCCTCCTGCATGAAGGGGATGATGGTGGTGTTTATTCCCTCCTGCATGAAGGGGATGATGGTGGTGTTTATTCCCTCCTGCATGAAGGGGATGATGGTGGTGTTTATTCCCTCCTGCATGAAGGGGATGATGGTGGTGTTTATTCCCTCCTGCATGAAGGGGATGATGGTGGTGTTTATGTCCTCCTGCATGAAGGGGATGATGGTGGTGTTTATTCCCTCCTGCATGAAGGGGTTGATGGTGGTGTTTATTCCCTCCTGCATGAAGGGGATGATGGTGGTGTTTATTCCTCCTGCATGAAGGGGATGATGGTGGTGTTTATTCCCTCCTGCATGAAGGGGATGATGGTGGTGTTTATTCCCTCCTGCATGAAGGGGATGATGGTGGTGTTTATTCCCTCCTGCATGAAGGGATGATGGTGGTGTTTATTCCCTCCTGCATGAAGGGATGATGGTGGTGTTTATTCCCTCCTGCATGAAGGGGGTGATGGTGGTGTTTATTCCCTCCTGCATGAAGGGATGATGGTGGTGTTTATTCCTCCTGCATGAAGGGGATGATGGTGGTGTTTATTCCCTCCTGCATGAAGGGGATGATGGTGGTGTTTATTCCTCCTGCATGAAGGGGATGATGGTGGTGTTTATTCCCTCCTGCATGAAGGGGATGATGGTGGTGTTTATTCCCTCCTGCATGAAGGGGATGATGGTGGTGTTTATTCCCTCCTGCATGAAGGGGATGATGGTGGTGTTTATTCCCTCCTGCATGAAGGGGATGATGGTGGTGTTTATTCCTCCTGCATGAAGGGGATGATGGTGGTGTTTATTCCCTCCTGCATGAAGGGGATGATGGTGGTGTTTATTCCCTCCTGCATGCAGGGGATGATTGTGGTGTTTAGTCCCTCCTGCATGAAGGGGATGATGGTGGTGTTTATTCCCTCCTGCATGAAGGGGATGATGGTGGTGTTTATTCCCTCCTGCATGAAGGGGATGATGGTGGTGTTTATTCCCTCCTGCATGAAGGGGATGATGGTGGTGTTTATTCCTCCTGCATGAAGGGATGATGGTGGTGTTTATTCCCTCCTGCATGAAGGGGATGATGGTGGTGTTTATTCCCTCCTGCATGAAGGGGATGATGGTGGTGTTTATTCCCTCCTGCATGAAGGGGATGATGGTGGTGTTTATTCCCTCCTGCATGAAGGGGATGATGGTGGTGTTTATTCCCTCCTGCATGAAGGGGATGATGGTGGTGTTTATTCCCTCCTGCATGAAGGGGATGATGGTGGTGTTTATTCCCTCCTGCATGAAGGGGATGATGGTGGTGTTTATTCCCTCCTGCATGAAGGGGGTGATGGTGGTGTTTATTCCCTCCTGCATGAAGGGGGTGATGGTGGTGTTTATTCCCTCCTGCATGAAGGGATGATGGTGGTGTTTATTCCCTCCTGCATGAAGGGGATGATGGTGGTGTTTATTCCCTCCTGCATGAAGGGGATGATGGTGGTGTTTATTCCTCCTGCATGAAGGGGATGATGGTGGTGTTTATTCCTCCTGCATGAAGGGGATGATGGTGGTGTTTATTCCCTCCTGCATGAAGGGGATGATGGTGGTGTTTATTCCCTCCTGCATGAAGGGGATGATGGTGGTGTTTATTCCCTCCTGCATGACGGGTACGATTGTGGTGTTTATTCCCTCCTGCATGAAGGGGATGATGGTGGTGTTTATTCCCTCCTGCATGAAGGGGATGATGGTGGTGTTTATTCCTCCTGCATGAAGGGGATGATGGTGGTGTTTATTCCCTCCTGCATGAAGGGGATGATGGTGGTGTTTATTCCTCCTGCATGAAGGGGATGATGGTGGTGTTTATTCCCTCCTGCATGAAGGGGATGATGGTGGTGTTTATTCCCTCCTGCATGAAGGGGATGATGGTGGTGTTTATTCCCTCCTGCATGAAGGGGATGATGGTGGTGTTTATTCCCTCCTGCATGAAGGGGATGATGGTGGTGTTTATTCCCTCCTGCATGAAGGGGATGATGGTGGTGTTTATTCCCTCCTGCATGAAGGGGATGATGGTGGTGTTTATTCCCTCCTGCATGAAGGGGATGATGGTGGTGTTTATTCCCTCCTGCATGAAGGGGATGATGGTGGTGTTTATTCCCTCCTGCATGAAGGGGATGATGGTGGTGTTTATTCCCTCCTGCATGAAGGGGATGATGGTGGTGTTTATTCCCTCCTGCATGAAGGGGATGATGGTGGTGTTTATTCCCTCCTGCATGAAGGGGATGATGGTGGTGTTTATTCCCTCCTGCATGAAGGGGATGATGGTGGTGTTTATTCTCTCCTGCATGAAGGGGATGATGGTGGTGTTTATTCCCTCCTGCATGAAGGGGATGATGGTGGTGTTTATTCCCTCCTGCATGAAGGGGATGATGGTGGTGTTTATTCCCTCCTGCATGAAGGGGATGATGGTGGTGTTTATTCCCTCCTGCATGAAGGGGATGATGGTGGTGTTTATTCCCTCCTGCATGAAGGGGATGATGGTGGTGTTTATACATACGTGCATGAAGGGGATGATGGTGGTGTTTATTCCCTCCTGCATGACGGGATGATGGTGGTTTTTATTACCTCCTGCATGAAGGGGATGATGGTGGTGTTTATTCCCTCCTGCATGAAGGGGATGATGGTGGTGTTTATTCCCTCCTGCATGAAGGGGATGATGGTGGTGTTTATTCCCTCCTGCATGAAGGGGATGATGGTGGTGTTTATTCCCTCCTGCATGAAGGGGATGATGGTGGTGTTTATTCCCTCCTGCATGAAGGGGGTGATGGTGGTGTTTATTCCCTCCTGCATGAAGGGGATGATGGTGGTGTTTATTCCCTCCTGCATGAAGGGGATGATGGTGGTGTTTATTCCATCCTGCATGAAGGGGATGATGGTGGTGTTTATTCCATCCTGCATGAAGGGGATGATGGTGGTGTTTATTCCCTCCTGCATGAAGGGGATGATGGTGGTGTTTATTCCCTCCTGCATGAAGGGGGTGATGGTGGTGTTTATTCCATCCTGCATGAAGGGGATGATGGTGGTGTTTATTCCCTCCTGCATGAAGGAGATGATGGTGGTGTTTATTCCCTCCTGCATGAAGGGGATGATGGTGGTGTTTATTCCATCCTGCATGAAGGGGATGATGGTGGTGTTTATTCCATCCTGCATGAAGGGATGATGGTGGTGTTTATTCCCTCCTGCATGAAGGGGATGATGGTGGTGTTTATTCCCTCCTGCATGAAGGGGATGATGGTGGTGTTTATTCCTCCTGCATGAAGGGGTGATGGTGGTGTTTCGTCCCTCCTGCACGAAGCGGTTGATGGTGGTGTTTATTCCCTCCTGCATGATGGGGTTGATGGTGGTGTTTCTTCCCTCCTGCATGAAGGGGATGATGGTGGTGTTTATTCCCTCCTGCATGAAGGGGATGATGGTGGTGTTTATTCCCTCCTGCATGAAGGGGTTGTTGGTGGTGTTTATTCCCTCCTGCATGAAGGGGATGATGGTGGTGTTTATTCCCTCCTGCATGAAGGGGATGATGGTGGTGTTTATTCCCTCCTGCATGAAGGGGATGATGGAGGTGTTTATTCCATCCAGCATGAAGGGGATGATGGTGGTGTTTATTCCCTCCTGCATGAAGGGGGTGATGGTGGTGTTTATTCCATCCTGCATGAAGGGGATGATGGTGGAGTTTATTCCCTCCTGCATGAAGGGGGTGATGGTGGTGTTTATTCCCTCCTGCATGAAGGGGGTGATGGTGGTGTTTATTCCCTCCTGCATGAAGGGGATGATGGTGGTGTTTATTCCCTCCTGCATGAAGGGGATGATGGTGGTGTTTATTCCCTCCAGCATGAAGGGGATGATGGTGGTGTTTATTCCCTCCTGCATGAAGGGGGTGATGGTGGTGTTTATTCCCTCCTGCATGAAGGGGATGATGGTGGTGTTTATTCCCTCCAGCATGAAGGGGATGATGGTGGTGTTTATTCCCTCCTGCATGAAGGGGTTGATGGTGGTGTTTATTCCCTCCTGCATGAAGGGGATGATGGTGGTGTTTATTCCCTCCTGCATGAAGGAGATGATGGTGGTGTTTATTCCCTCCTGCATGAAGGGGATGATGGTGGTGTTTATTCCATCCTGCATGAAGGGGATGATGGTGGTGTTTATTCCCTCCAGCATGAAGGGGATGATGGTGGTGTTTATTCCCTCCTGCATGAAGGGGGTGATGGTGGTGTTTATTCCCTCCTGCATGAAGGGGATGATGGAGGTGTTTATTCCCTCCTGCATGAAGGGGATGATGGTGGTGTTTATTCCCTCCTGCATGAAGGGGATGATGGTGGTGTTTATTCCCTCCTGCATGAAGGGGATGATGGTGGTGTTTATTCCCTCCTGCATGAAGGGGATGATGGTGGTGTTTATTCCCTCCTGCATGAAGGGGATGATGGTGGTGTTTATTCCATCCTGCATGAAGGGGATGATGGTGGTGTTTATTCCCTCCTGCATGAAGGGGATGATGGTGGTGTTTATTCCCTCCTGCATGAAGGGGATGATGGTGGTGTTTATTCCATCCTGCATGAAGGGGATGATGGTGGTGTTTATTCCCTCCAGCATGAAGGGGTTGATGGTGGTGTTTATTCCCTCCTGCATGAAGGGGATGATGGTGGTGTTTATTCCCTCCTGCATGAAGGGGGTGATGGTGGTGTTTATTCCCTCCTGCATGAAGGGGGTGATGGTGGAGTTTATTCCCTCCTGCATGAAGGGGATGATGGTGGTGTTTATTCCCTCCTGCATGAAGGGGATGATGGTGGTGTTTATTCCCTCCTGCATGAAGGGGATGATGGTGGTGTTTATTCCATCCTGCATGAAGGGGATGATGGTGGTGTTTATTCCCTCCTGCATGAAGGGGATGATGGTGGTGTTTATTCCCTCCTGCATGAAGGGGATGATGGTGGTGTTTATTCCATCCTGCATGAAGGGGATGATGGTGGTGTTTATTCCCTCCAGCATGAAGGGGGTGATGGTGGTGTTTATTCCCTCCTGCATGAAGGGGATGATGGTGGTGTTTATTCCCTCCTGCATGAAGGGGGTGATGGTGGTGTTTATTCCCTCCTGCATGAAGGGGGTGATGGTGGAGTTTATTCCCTCCTGCATGAAGGGGATGATGGTGGTGTTTATTCCCTCCTGCATGAAGGGGGTGATGGTGGTGTTTATTCCCTCCTGCATGAAGGGGATGATGGTGGTGTTTATTCCCTCCTGCATGAAGGGGATGATGGAGGGATGAAGATCCAGAGGACGTGGGAATCATCACTGAAGGAGTCACTGTTCTGCAGGAGCTTTGTGATGTGGCCTCTTCCTTTGCTCTTTGGACTGATGTCTGAGCTCAGCTTTAACTCCCAACAGGATCTCAAATACTTTGGAATTTTTCAAAAATGTGTTGATGGAGCTTGATAACAAAAAATGTCGAACAAAATTCTAGTTCTAAAAATAAGTTATAAGCAGATTGGCTTTACCATATTCTACAACAATTTTATTTTTATATATGGAAAATATACTCGGCATAACAGAAATCCACATCCTAAAAAAGGAACATGTAAATTAAACTTTATTACATTCCAATAAGTTCAATGTATTATTTTTAAGAGAAGTATAAACGATAATTCGTCAAGTTTATTGCTGAGTTCATTATTGTACAGTGTGAGCTGTCAAATTTAGAAGTGATTTTTTGTGATTAGTCAACTAGTCAGTACATTAATACACTTAAAAGGTTCAAAGATGGTTCCAGAATAAAACTACAGAAAGTCTTCAGATTAAGTGTAATATTGCTGAATATTAAAATGTATTGTACTTTATATACGGCTGTTTATTGCCGTGTTCAGACACGTTTTATAAATCCAAGCATTTGATACTGAATAGAAGTTCTGGAATAAAAGTCCTTAATATAACTGACACTTGGATGGTTCAAAACTACTGAGGACAAACTGTTTTAAAATGTCATGTTCTAAAAACTGCACAGTAAATGCAGAAGTGTTTAAAATGATTTCTGATCCTGTTCTTTGTTCACTTCTGGGAAACTTGACTTGATTTTGTCATCGGTACTTCACAGTGTTGTGTCCAGCGGTTTCATGTAACTGCACTGAGTAAATCTGAATGTGCTTTATTCAGAATATGAAGTTACTGTAGTGATGTAAGTGCTGTGTAATGGTCTTTAATACAACTTACTTAATAAGTTTGAATTAGGGTTAAGAAGACAAGTTCTTAAGATTTACCTAAGTGTGTTGAGTAATTACTATGACATTTTTATAAAGAAATTACGCAATACAGTTCTGTATTTTGTAGTCAGTAAGGTTGAGTATTAACTATGTAATGAAAATATGTTGCATATACTCCATAAAGTCCATACTATATAAACACGCTTTACAACAATTACTCAATGTGACTGCATGCAACCGCTTGACGCAAGGCTTTAAGTAAATCTAAAGAATTATTTTTTTGAGTGTACGTTCAGCCACACTGCTCTGTTTGTCCGCCAGCTGATCATCACATGACCCACACTTCCCATGCTCCTGCAGACGCACCGCTCCAGCCAGACACGACCAACCACCCACCCCGAGACAGGAGCTCCTCCGAGGGCTCACACCGAAGAGCGCAGCGGGACACAGCGAGGGGACACACCGAGAGGACACAGCGGGACACACCGAGGAGTGCAGCGCTACCATAAAACTATCGGGACGCACCGAGGGGACACTGCGCGACTACCGGGACGTCGGATGCCCTGCACGGACCAACAGACCCTTTACTGAAACCCTTCTAAGGGACACTCCGGCACAGATATTTGACTTAAAATCAGTTTAGGGGTAAGTAGATTTACATTTTTCTTACACTGTTGATTTCTCTGGTGCAAATGTATCATCTGGACATGTGACATCCAGGAAATGTCCAAGTGCTCTGTCAGCGGTTTCACAGAAGTCAGATGATGAAGGGAAATACTGCGCTGTTAGGATTTGGGATATCTGTCTGCAGAAATTACACGAAGCTGGAATATTTCAAACTACAAATGAAGACGTTAACCTCCAAGGACCCCAACTCTTGCATGGCTTTATTGATTTCTCTTTGTTATTTGGGCTGGTTGGGTCCTGATGAGTGTGTTGCCTTCACATTATTTTAGCACTGTAGTTTTAATGTATAGCACTTTTATTATTGGGATTGGTTCACTGTATATGCCAATATTAATTAATTAATTAATTCAGTCAGTCAGTCAGTCAGTATTGTCTACTATTCACTGTTTTAAGATAGATACATAGAACTATAATAAAATCTGGAAGATGAATCCAAGATGGTGCCCAGTTGTTTGCAATGGCCTGTGCTCATTGGCGCATGACCGCAAAAAAGATTTTAATTACCGCATTTACTTACTTGTTTGCAGCCCAACCCTGTGGGTGAATGTGGGTGGAAGTACCTGATGTGGGCTCTGTGTTCGCGCATGTGCAGTTTGTGTATTGTTTTACGCGTTTTACGCGTTTTACAGTTGCAGTTGGTTTACGGCTCTGTCTGCATATTACCTCAGGGTGGTTGTCGTCGGTTTTACTGTACGCGATGGCGATGAGCGAGGATTTTCAATTTTAAACCATGCATACACACATGCATACACACATGCATACACACATGCATACACACATGCATACACACATGCATACACACATGCATACACACATGCATACACACACACACACACACACACACGAGGCGATACAGTATTTCTGTTAGTTGGTTTCTGTCTAATCTGTCCATAGGATGTTGTTCTACTCTGATCTTAGTGTTATCTTAACAAATAAAATAATTACAGAAAAACTGCATTGTTCTTTGGTTATCCTTGCTTAACATGTACATTTTATTATGTAATCTGTAGCCTTCAACGTACATTCTGTACACCATGGCAACGGACAACAGATGAAAACTAGCCTCTTGGCATGTTAAACAGTTACTGTTGGTCAACTTGCACTGTCCGCTATAAATAAATAAATAAATGTTATTAAACTGGCTACGAATAATCCGTGTCTATCTATCTATCTATGTCAAAATACTTCTCTGTTGTAAATAAAATAAATAATCAAAAAAAAGAAAAAAGCCCGAATCGGGCAGGAAAACCCTCCTTCTTCCTGATACGTCATGTCCTGTTTCCTGACACGTCAGTTTACGTCATTTTGCGCATGTGCAGTACACACAGAGCCCACATCAGGTACTTCCGCCCACATTGGGCACCCACAAGCCCAACGTCTGATGTCGGGCTGCCCAAGACTGTTGGGCTGTGACGCCAGAAACGCCGTTCTGACCAATCAGAGTGCGAGCTGCTAGAGCGGAGCTAGGCTAACTTTTACAAAGTTGATTTTTAGGCGCTTTCACGATTAATTAATTCATTTTTTAAAAATTTGTATTGTAAAAATACAGAAGAATCCCTACAAAATCATTTGTAATAAATAAGTAGTGGAATTTATTGAAGTAACAGTACTTTTATTTGAGTAAAAGTTTTGGTTCATCTTTGGGCTCTTCCCACTCTACAAGTGACAAAAACTTTATGTGGACAATATGATATGATCTAAACATTTGTTTCTTGCAGAACTTATGTATATGTTTTAGTTTGCTCAAAGCAGGACTTGAACTCAAATCTTTAGTCAGAATGTTTAATCAGAGGAGCTAAAAATAACTAGGGCCCAACCGATATGGATTTTGTTATGATACCGATAAAAATGGAAGTTGGAGCTGCCGATATAATCGCTGATATATTTATGATGTAAAAATTCACTGTACATCATCAGTTGTTTATAAAACTTAGGTTTGGCTCTACTGGATTTTCAATTGGGTTTAATTAGGCAACTTTTCTTGTTCTTCTGCCTCTTTACGTCATATTTAAAGACAGCAGGTTGGCCTAATAGCATTTTTGTATGATATTCTAACCAGTAAAGAAAGTACTGTAAGTAAACTACCGCTTTTAGCTTTTAGTGGTAAATACGTGTGCGCTGCAGTAATTAATGATCTGCTAAATGCCGATAATTCACAATTCTATTCACAGCTCATTTACATATCAGTGTGTGTCCAGTAACATACCGTAATTTCACGACCATACGGCGCACCGTACGAAAAGGCGCAGTCTCAGTTTTGTGTGTCATTACTGTATTTAACACACACATAAAGCGCACCGTACGAAAAGGCGCACAAACAAGCATGCAAATGTGCGTATTGAAAAATATATAGGGAGCAAAACTGAGTTTGGTTGTGCTTTATTTAAGTACTAATTACAACAATATTAAACAATAGTCATTATTCAAATCCGTCAAAGTCCTCATCCTCTGTTTCGGAATCGAACAGCTGCGCAAAATCCATAGCAGGTCCACTTCGCTCCTCGCTGTCGGAGTCACTGTCTGTACCGTCGGCTCCTCAGAAATTATACCGGCTTTTGCGAAGCTCGTTTAACAGTACCAGCAGACACGTTAGCCCAAGCATCTACAATCCATTGGCAAACTGTAGCGTAACTCGCCCGGCGCTGCCTTCCACCCTTCGTGAAGCTGTGGTCTCCTTCGGTCATCCATCGCTCCCATGCCGCTCGCATCCTTACTTTGAACGGCCGGTTCACGCCGATGTCCAGCGGTTGGACTTCTTTCGTCAGCCCTCCCGGAATCACAGCAAGCGTAGCGTTCATTTGCTTCACTTGTTTTTTCACGTCAGCGGTGAGATGAGCACGCATAGAGTCATAAATTAGAAGCGATGGTGATGCGTGGAAAAAACCACCCACTCTCCGAACATACACCTCCCTCAGCCACTGTTTCATCATTTGCTCGTCCATCCAACCCTTTTCGTTTGCCTTAACAATGCTGGAAACTTCTCCTTAGGCAAAGTCTTTCTTTTAAAAATCACCATCGGGGGCAGTTTCTGTCCATCGGCGTGGCAGCCAAGCACAACAGTAAACGAAGCCCTACGTTGTGCGTATCGACACCGTGCTGGTCCCCGTCTTCTCTACCGTGTGACTATTCGGGATGTCGAACGTGGCGGCACCTCGTCCATGTTAGTGATGTGGCTTGGTTGGATCCGCTTGTCGCTGATGTGCTTCCTGCAGTACGAGCGAAAGTTTGTCAGCTTTTCATTGTAATCCGCCGCCGTTGCTGCGCTACCGTAGTCCTGGTCCGGATCGATAAATGGCACCGTCTCATAAAGCGGAAGCACCAAGACGGACCTCCTTGGAAATGTTCGATTTTCATCTCCTTCGCTAGCGTTTCTGCCTTTAGGCGCATAGTCACCGTCGAAACGCTCCTGCCACTCGTTCTTTGCTCTATGATCCACTGCTCGAGTCTCGCCTCCAACTCTGGCCACCTCGCCTTATTTCCGCGAAAACTCAGCTGCGTCTTCTTCACCTGTCGCAGTTCGTTTTCCATCTTCCTCCACTTACGAACCATCGACTCGTTAATGTTGAAATTTCTCGCGGCGGCTCGATTCCCATGTACCTCCGCGTAACTGATCGCCGTCAGTTTAAATTGAGCTTCATAGGCGTGTCTCTTTGCCATTTTCAGGGTTGTTAAAACAGCAATGTTGTGCATAAAGCACATACCTGTTCTTTTATACACAAGCCACGCCCACACTTCCCCCTTTAACGTTCTCATGCTTTTTCTAACACGTCCGCCTCACATAGGGCGCACCCCTTTTTCTATCACGTCCGCCTCACACAAGGCGCACTGCACGAAAGGGCGCGTGGCTCATTTTGAAGAAAATCTAAGACGTTTATATGCGCCTTATGGTCGTGAAATTACGGTATATACGGCCACTATTGTCACTTTACAGTCGCTAATAGAAGAGAAAACAGCCTGTTTATGTGTGTGAGCTACAGCAGCTAATCAGTGTTGCGCACCTGGATCTATGGCTGCGGTTGTAAACAAGTGCACATGGGGGTGTGTTCAGTACCGTACGGTGTCACAGACACAGACAAATGGACTTGTGCCTCTGTCAAGTTTGTCCTTGACTTTGAAAAGAGGCACTAGTTTGTGGTTTATTTGATGTAGTATTTTAGTTTTAGTTATGTCACTGGTGACTGTGTCTGAGACACTCGTTAGGTCAGTAATGGCTTGGTTAGTTATTGTATGTTTTGTTTGCTTAGTTCTTGGGCCTTGTTACACTTTTGTTTAAACCTTGTAAATATTTGTTTTAAATATGTTAGGTCCCCTTTGTTTTTTTTTTAAATATACCTTCTACATTCTTTTTTTTTTTTTTTCTTTTGTTACTTCCCCTGCCCCTAGCAGAGCTGGGTGGTATGACCTGATGTGCATATGGACAGTGCACTACAGACTGCACATGCCTGTCTCAGCCCCACACACCTGCATGTCCCTGTCTCCTGTGACTCTGCTCAGCTCGTCCAGGCCCAGGACATAGAAGCACTCACTGAAGATGCTCCTCTGGATCTTCACCACTCTCCCGTCTCTGGTCAGACAAAAGGCACACTTCCACGGCAAATGACTACACAGATAAATCCTGATGTGGAGCCACATATGAGGACATCTGTCTGTAAATTGAATTAAATGGGCAGAATATAGAGAGTCTGAGCGTTATAACAAGGTAAAACATGTCCATGTGGACTATCGGCCCATATCAGCAAGATTTAGGCTGATAACCGACATGTTTCCAAGTGCCCATATTGGCCAATAATATCAGCCAACCGATATATCAGTCTGGCCCTAGCCCCCACCCTCTCCACTGCATCTTGAGCAAGAACCAAACATGATCAGATTTGTTTATTTCAGTGACACATGATCAGAGAATGGAAAGAGGACTTTCTGGTTTGAAGTAATTGAAGCATTGCAGTGTGTTAAAAAATGAGTGCTGCTTAACCTTGCTCCGCCCACTCCTGCTGTCGTCATGTCAACAACAGCCACAGTGAGAACATGTGTAAACACATACAGAGCACACAGTTTATAGACATGGCTTGAAAACATAATGAGCTTATACACGTGTAAGTGTGATTTAATCTTTTTTGTCCATGGATTGGTCATATTTATTTTATTTCTAGAGAATGACAAGAATGATACTTTGTGATTTTGAGCTGATGAAACCGGAAACCTACCCAGTCCCAGAAAGAACGTGCAAACTCCACGCAGACACAGGGATAACACGCAAACTGCACACAGATACATGGAGAATGTTCAGACACCACACAGACACAGGGAGGATGTTCAAACGCCACACAGACATGGGAAGAACGTGCAAACCTTTCTCCTTAATTTGATCTGACAGAGAAAAGTTGACATATGGAAATGTCATTGTCTGTGACTGGAACCTGGTCTTTGGTTCACATCACATGGGACATAAGTCATCCTGTCAAAGCTTGACTCAATAAATATGTTTTAAAAAGTCAGCTGAATTTGAAATAAGTGTACTGAATATAAAGTAATTAAGTATAAAAGGACAGTACAGTACAAACTTTAGATATTTGTGTCAGTTTCACAGTGGATACTCATTACTTTTTCTTCAGTTCATTTTAGAACCAGAATCTGTATTTTCTACTCTTTTTGAATTTGACAGAAAAGTAAGTATTTTTCATTTGAAATTAGTATTATTTTTAAGGCCCGAACGGTTGGGCCCTTGTTCACCATCACTTTGTGTAAAATGATGGCTCCTTAGTTACACGTGTGTCACTGAAATAAACAAATCTGATCATATTTGGTTCTTGCTCAAGATGCAGTGGAGGAGGGGAAGGGCTAGGGCCAGACTGATATATCGGTGGGCTGATATTATCGGCCAATATGGGCACTTGGAAACATTTTGGCTATCGGCCTGAATCTTACCGATATGGGCCGATATTCCACGTTGACATGGTTTACTTTGTTATGAATCTTAGATTCTCTATATTCTGCCCATTTAATCCAATTTACAGACAGATAAATGTCCTCATATGTGTCCTCAGGGCTCTACGCTAACTTTTTTTTTCAGGAGCACATGAGCCCCTAAGTTAAAAATTTTAGGAGCACAGAAAAAAAAATGGGGGCACAAGTAGGTTTTCATTTCGAACGATTATTACAGTGCAGAACTTGCGCACACCAACTTATTTGAATTAATTTAATACAAAAAACAAAAGAATTATTATGACTGTACTTTTCCTGCATGATCGCAGTGTTTTTATAAATATATCTTCATTTTATCTGATTAATATTTAGACTAAAAATAAGCCAAACAAACTGTACTGCACTGAAACACTCTGTGGCCCTTTTTGGACCCTCACCCACAGTTTAAGAACCTCTTCTTTAAGAGAACTTCTACTGGCACTTTACACAAAACTGTTTCAAAGTGAAAAACATAGGTAAGATTTTTAAACCTGTATTTTCAAATTCCTAGGTGAAGTTACATTCTCTTACTGGTTTAACAGTGGTTTTTAGCCTCTGCACATTTACCAAACTAAACGCACATTGTGACAGAGTTATTTGGCATTTTCTTAGGCAAACTTCAGCCCACATATCGCCTGCTCTGTGCTGTGGGTCTGCTCTGTGCTGTAGCTCTGCTCTGTGCTGTGGGTCTGCTCTGTGCGGACACGGACAGAAAATTAGTATTGGCGTATTTAACGTGAGGCGGAAGGATGGGTAGGGATACCTGCCCTGTGACGCACGTTGGTACACGAGGGTGCGCGCTGTGGACAAGCCGCGCGCTGCGGAGTCTGTGCTGACGGGCCGCACAGTGTCTGCGGGCTCCAGTGCACAGGCCGCAGAGAGACGTCCCGCGTGGTCACGCACACCGGTACAAGTTTATTGCAGCGGCCGTAATGAAATATGATCACACTCAGTATTCAGACCTTGAGTCCGTGATAAGACCGAGTCCAAATGCGCTCGAGACAAGACCAAGACAAAGCTCTCGCTTTAGCTGAGAAGAAAGTCCAGCGGCGTGGGGGTGTTTACTGAGTGGTGGGGCAGGTGTGGGTCCTGCTGCGGGGCGCTCCTCGTTGAATCTGGGCGTGGGTGTGTTTTGAAGCGGAGTTTGTTCGTATGAGTGATATCGGCCACATGCGGAGCTCGTACGCTGGGGTCAGCGCTCGCGCTGGGCAAGCGTGCGGCGCTTTAGGGGTGATCCAGGCTTGGGCACGATTCTGAAGCCCTAGTGTGAGTGCGCCCCTAATGTTTGATACATTTAGAACGTTTAACTTGTCACGTTACGTCTGTGCGCAGTTCTCCTTACTGTGGCTGCAGAAGCACTCGCACTGGTGCGACTGTTTTATTTTCCTCGTTCGCACGACGAAATATTTACTCGCAAATGCAAGTGAAATGGGCGCACTGTAGAGCCCTGTGTGTCCTAACATATGTCATTTGTCTGTGTCTGTGACGTCATACGAACGCACTCCCATGTGCACTTATTTACACCGTGCACACAGATCCACGTGCACAACACTGAGATTCTATTCTTTTTCCGGACGCTCACTTTGAGTCTGGATTAAAGGACAGTTCTTAGTGCAGACTTGTGATCTGAGAGGAGCCTGTGTGAGGCTGAGTGTTGGAAATGTGTCGATTTTGAAGCTCGTTTTGGTTCTTTCTCATTGGTTAGCGATTAGCTGCTGTAGCTCGCACACATAAACAGGTTGTTTTCTCTTCTATTAGTGACTGTAAAGTGACTATAGTTGGCGTATATATGTTACTGGACACACACTGATATGTAAATGAGCTGTGAATAGAAGTGTGAATTATCGGCATTTAGCAGATCATTAATTACCGTGGCGCACACGCATTTACCGCTAAAAGCTAATAGCGGTAGTTTGCTTACAGTACTTTCTTTACTGGCTAGAATATCATACAAAAATGCCATTTGGCCGACCGACTGTCTTTAAATGTAGTTAATATCATTAACAGGTTCGGGAGCAGGACCACGCCTCAACCACCCTTGCCTCCTCTCCAGCAAATCACAGCTCACTTCTACAACACCTCTATTTCCCAGAAGCTATTGGTAGCAGCATATCCCAGAATAAGTCGACCACACCCTCCCAACCCATATCTGTTCGCTTCCAGACATAAAATGCTTACGAGGGGGGTCCTGTTCCTGCTGGGCCATGTGAAGATTGAGACTGAACCCCCACCCGGAGTCTCAACCCGGCCGACCCGCCACCCGTCTCCATATAATAAACTCTTTTTGCTTCACACAGGTGTTGTTGGTGTGGTCCTTGCTAGTGAAATATGACATAAAGATGCAGAATAACAATAAATGTCGCCTAAATAAAGCCAATTGAAAATCCTATAGAGCCAAACTTTAGTTTTGAAGATTTACAGTGGATTTTTACATCATAAATATATCTGCGATTATATCGGCTATCGGCAGCTCCAACTCCCATTTTATCTGTATCATATCGTCCACAACAAAATCCATATCGGTCGGGCCTTAAGTGGGAACCAGAATGATAAATCCAACACAAAACAAAAGTTCTATTTAGTTTGTGTGTGTTCTTGTCAGAGAATGCTGGAGGTGTATGTTGATTATAGGTTACCATGGATATGTTTTCTTTTAGCTTGTTGGTTCCTGTGTGTGTCCGCGGGGCCATGTCTGAGCAGAGGCTGGAGCAGTTCAGAGAGCAGATTCGCCAAGAACTGGACCAGACTGTGAACTTCTGGGTCAAGCACTCCCATGATCCTGAACACGGGTGTGTACGCTCTAATCTAATTATGACATCTTTTAAACGTGCTCTGTGAAACAAAATGGACTCTTTGAGCTTTAAGACACGTTATACTATTGTTATCTCCTCAAAAACAGACCTGGAGTTGTGTTTTATTTCATTCACACATATTTGAGTAACCCTTTATTATTAGTCTGTCTACATGTCCAAAGCTCAAAGGACTGTTCCACCTTGTGATGTCATGAAGTAGTAGTTTAGGTTAACAGCTATAATTTTGCCCTTTGTTCTGTAGAGATGGGCAATGTCAGGGCTGAAATTGTGCAAATGATTCTTGTGAAGGTGTATGGCGTTTAAAACCACTGTGGAGCACTTCAGGTATTACCACATGACATCATAAGGTGGAACAGTGTTTTCTATTTGAGAGAAGACCAGAAAAGAACACAGTCTAAATCTGCAGGTTTGTGGCTTACAAACTCCAGGTCTGTTTGTGATGAGGAAACTACATTATAACAAATATATATGACAGCGTAATATGGGCCCTTCAATATCTGATAATCAGGACGTGCACATGTAAGTTGTTGTTAGCCTCACTGTAACGGCAAAACTCTTCTGTGGGCTCTGAAAGTTGTGTAAACCTCTTATAAGCTCATCGCAGTGAGTAATTAGGATGCTCTGAATGGATAAAGTATGTGAGGAAGAACTTTTGATCGCTAAAAATCAGGCACAGCACATTAAAGCATTCATAATCATGTGTGCAGGGGATTCTTCACGTGCCTGGGCAGAGATGGTCAGGTCTATGATCAGCTCAAGTACGTGTGGCTGCAGGGTCGGCAGGTAGGTGGTGCCGCTTGAATGTGTCCGCTCTCGAGGCGCGTGTCTGGGCTGTGTGTGGCTGACGCTGTGCCCCTCAGGTGTGGATGTACTGTCGGCTGTACCGCACCATGCCGCGCTTTCACACAGATCAGATCCTGCAGGCCGCCAAGGCAGGTGAGACTTTTCATCTGGAATTACCACCTGAGCTTTCAATAATCTCAACATTTAAAGAGGGAGCTTTATTCAGAATCAGTGTTTTGGAGCTTTCTACCATGTTACCACATTGTTCCTTCATTAAAAAACATGCCTCTCCTTACAGTTAGCAGTACAAACATGGTCAAAGCTCTGCCCACAAGTCTACTTCACCCATGTTCCCACTTGACAATTCTCCGTAAATAAATATACTTAGCATGGGGAGCAGTGGAGAGTACACCACGCCCTTGTTTCTATTGACATACATACTGCTTTATCCAGAATGATCCGCAGCATGGCCCCATCAGGCAGGTCAGATCTGTGAACTTTGCTTACAGATTTAGAGATTTAGAGCAATACAAAGCTGTAATTTAATAAATGCAGGATATGTTAAATGCCATACTTTGGAACCTTCCAGGCATATTCCATCCACGTAGTTACAGTTACAGCTTGATAATTGTGCACATCTATTCTACACTTGTGTTGTGTGGTAGGGGGGGCGTTCCTCAGAAAGCACGCTCGTGTGGGGGGCAGCAGTGGGCCGTGGAAGTGTGCCTTTTGTCTGACCAGAGACGGGAGAGTGGTGAAGATCCAGAGGAGCATCTTCAGCGAGTGCTTCTATGTCCTGGGCCTGGACGAGCTGAGCAGAGTCACAGGAGACAGGGACATGCAGGTGTGTGGGGCTGAGACAGGCATGTGCAGTCTGTAGTGCACTGTCCATATGCACATCCTCACACGGTCTTGAAGATTACAGCAGGTGGATTCCGTCAGTCCACAGTGTGCCAGTAGAGGGCGCTCTTTCACATCCTTTTATTATTGATGTGTCTAATACAACAGTATAGAGTTCAGAGAGGAGGTGAGGACAGGTACAAAGTCAGAGTGTTCTAAAGAGACTGTGTGGCAGGTGGACTTCAGACAGGCCTCACAGATCTACTACTACTGTACTACAGTAGTACACTGGTGTACTACAGTACTACTGTACTACAGTAGTACAGTAGTACACCAGTGTACTGTACTACTGTACTACAGTAGTACAGTAGTACACCAGTGTACTACTGTAGTACACCAGTGTACTACTGTAGTACACCAGTGTACTACTGTAGTACACCAGTGTACTACTGTACTACAGTAGTACACTGGTGTACTACTTTACTACTGTACTACAGTAGTACAGTAGTACACCAGTGTACTGTACTACTGTACTACAGTAGTACAGTAGTACACCAGTGTACTACTGTAGTACAGTAGTACACTGGTGTACTACAGTAGTACAGTAGTACACCAGTGTACTACTGTACAGTAGGAAATATATATATATATATATATATATATATATATATATATATATATATATATATATATATATATATATATATATATATATACATACATACACACACACACAGGAGATTAGATAATTTAGATAATACAATTGCTAATAATCATATTGTAGTTTAGTAGTTTAGTTTAGTCTGCCCTTTGCATGGTATTGTGCAGTGCCTTTGCTCCACCCTCTCACTGCTCTGTGCAGGTGGAGGCTGAGCAGATGATGGAACAGATAGTGCACTGGGTGCAGGTAGACCCCTCAGGCTTGGGACGCCCTCAGCTCTCAGGGGACCCTCCCTCCAGCAGCATGGCCGTCCCCATGATGCTGCTGTGTCTGGTGCAGCAGCTGAGCGAAGGCCGGGGCCCCCAGGAGGCCCTCAAGTACCAGAAAGTGGGCCAGTGGTGTGTGCAGCAGATCGTCCTGCATCTGCAGGTAGGTCATATACAGGTCCAACATACAACATCCAGTGTAGTGCAGGTCCAGACATTAGAGTTAGGTAAACTTAGTGGTTTGTATTCACCCTGAGTCAGTGCAGGTCTTCACAGAGACAGTTTGTGCCAGTCTGCCCCAGGGACCAGGCTCAGGCACACCAGGTCCAGAGCTTGGTCTTATGGTTATACCTGAGGGAGGGGGAAGGGCAGTGGCCTCAAACTTTGTGCAAAGACTGAGAGTATCTGGTGCCATCTAAAGGAAAAGACTTAGTATGAACTGAAGGCATTTGACTGACTCTCACATTCTCTGTAAGATTTCTATAATAGGAACTGTACTGGAAACACTTCTGTAATGTTTTGGTTATGAACAGAATAAACTAGTATTGATTTTTTTTTCTGGCCCTTGCTCTTTCAGAGAGGAGGGACAGCCGTACTGGAGAATGTGTCTCTGGATGGGGCTGAGCTGGAGGGCTCTCAGGGCCGACTGCAGAACCCAGGTGAGCTCCCCCCAGGCACCCATGTCTCTCTCCAGGGCCACGAGTCCCTCCCTTCAGGGGCCCGCTCCAGGTGAACTTCCTTCCCCAGGGTGAGGTGAGTCCTTCTTTGGACTCTGGGGACTGGGCTCCTGCTCTGATTGGTCCAGCTTAGTCCTGAGTCTAGTTTCATACTTTCATAATGATAATCCTCCTCTGGACTGAAACGTCCTGTTATAACACAGTGGCATTATTAAAGAGAATGTATTATTCAAACCCTCCTCAGAGCAGTACAGTCCTGTATAAGACTCAATCCTACCTCACGCATGCTCCCGCAATAAATATAATATGCAAAAACATGATACAAAACAACACATTATATCCTGACAAACCTGATGTGACAACACAACATTTATTTGGCTGATTATGTATGTTATGGGGGGAGTCACTAGCACAGAGAGCGTGAAACGTCTGTACAGTATAAAAAAATCATTTGACTAGCTGACAAATCAAAAACTGTATTGACACACTCCCCTTGTGCTGTTGGTGTCAGGACATGCTCTGGAGGCCGGATGGTTCCTGCTGCAGTACGCCTCACAGTGGGGGCTTCAGGACCTGCAGCACACGGCCATCACAAGCTTCATGGAGGGGCCCTTCCAGAGCGGCTGGGACCCAGAGCATGGGGGCCTCTTTTATTTCAGGGATGTTGACGGTCACTGCCCCACACAGGTGAGGGAGCGGGGAGGAACTAGTTCAGCCTCACTATCAACTGTTAAAGCAAAATGGACTTTTCAGATTCAGAAAACTCAAAAAACAATTCATTTTCAGCTTTCTCAGAGCAGTTCACACACACACAAACACACTCTTACAGGATGCCCATCCCTTACAGTCCACAATATATACAGTATTACAATGTAGAACCTCAAAAAACACTACCATCAGAATTAAGCAATTTAACAGCAGAAGGCACAAAAGAATTAGAAAAGCATTTTGTCTTTTGTACCGGTGCATAAAACCAACACCCTGAAGGCATCTTGATGAAGTCAGGAGCCAGAGAGAGGAGGGGCTGGGCCAGGAGACCCTTCGCTTTGCTCAGCACCTCCTCCCACAGAGAATTTTGCTCATGTGTATATACACGACATTTCACTAACCTGATGCGATGTGCGGTAGTTTCTTTAGCGGGATGCACACTGATTGTGTTGTGGTAGTGTTCTGAAGGGGGACTCACTAGCACAGAGAGCAAAGAGAGGGGACACTGAAAGGTAAAATGTAAGTGAAACGTATAAAGCATCTTAATACATGGACCTTTTTACATTCAAGCAGGCACTTTACTAATATTACTGACAGCATGTGGTCTTATGAGTGCAGTTTAGTGTTGTCACGATACTAAAATTTCAAACTATTTCAATACTAAGAAAAAGCCTTGATAGTCAATACTGATTTTGATACCATGGAGATAACAAAAAACACTTTATTTTGATTTGGTCTTATAGGTGTGTACTCCCTCAGTGATCCAGGTAGGTTCCATAGTGCTCCATGGGCGTATACTAGCCTACGAGCCTAGCTCTTATACTTACACATTTATAGTAATACAGCTCAAGATTATTGTAAAGTTATTGAGGAAAAGCCCATTTCTGTCCTGTGAGGGTGATGCGGTCTCTTTTCCTCTTCCCTCCCCTCTCTCCGTACAGTTGGAGTGGAGTATGAAGTTGTGGTGGCCGCACTGTGAGGCTCTGGTGGCCTTCCTCATGGCGTACACCCACACCCGGAGCCCGGAGCTACTGGAGCGCTTCACACAGATCTACGACTACACCTTTAAACACGTGAGTCCTCCTCTTACACTACGACTACACCTTTAAACACGTGAGTCCTCCTCTTACACTACGACTACACCTTTAAACATGTGAGTCCTCCTCTCTTACACTACGACTACACCTTTAAACACGTGAGTCCTCCTCTTACACTACGACTACACCTTTAAACACGTGAGTCCTCCTCTTACACTACGACTACACCTTTAAACACGTGAGTCCTCCTCTTACACTACGACTACACCTTTAAACATGTGAGTCCTCCTCTTACACTACGACTACACCTTTAAACACGTGAGTCCTCCTCTTACACTACGACTACACCTTTAAACACGTGAGTCCTCCTCTTACACTACGACTACACCTTTAAACATGTGAGTCCTCCTCTTACACTACGACTACACCTTTAAACATGTGAGTCCTCCTCTTACACTACGACTACACCTTTAAACACGTGAGTCCTCCTCTTACACTACGACTACACCTTTAAACATGTGAGTCCTCCTCTTACACTACGACTACACCTTTAAACACGTGAGTCCTCCTCTTACACTACGACTACACCTTTAAACATGTGAGTCCTCCCTCTTACACTCTACACCTTTAAACACGTGAGTCCTCCTCTTACACTACGACTACACCTTTAAACATGTGAGTCCTCCTCTTACACTCTTACACTACGACTACACCTTTAAACACGTGAGTCCTCCTACACTACTGACTACACCTTTAAACACGTGAGTCCTCCTCTTACACTACGACTACACCTTTAAACATGTGAGTCCTCCTCTCTTACACTACGACTACACCTTTAAACACGTGAGTCCTCCTCTTACACTACGACTACACCTTTAAACACGTGAGTCCTCCTCTTACACTACGACTACACCTTTAAACATGTGAGTCCTCCTCTCTTACACTACGACTACACCTTTAAACACGTGAGTCCTCCTCTCTCACACTACGACTACACCTTTAAACACGTGAGTCCTCCTCTTACACTACGACTACACCTTTAAACATGTGAGTCCTCCTCTTACACTACGACTACACCTTTAAACATGTGAGTCCTCCTCTTACACTACGACTACACCTTTAAACATGT
The DNA here is from genome assembly GCA_034769755.1 of Odontamblyopus lacepedii. Classification (NCBI taxonomy): domain Eukaryota; kingdom Metazoa; phylum Chordata; class Actinopteri; order Gobiiformes; family Gobiidae; genus Odontamblyopus; species Odontamblyopus lacepedii. The sequence continues at coordinate 45,844,685 of CM068345.1, read as the reverse complement.
GAGTCCTCCTCTTACACTACGACTACACCTTTAAACATGTGAGTCCTCCTCTTACACTACGACTACACCTTTAAACACGTGAGTCCTCTCTTACACTACGACTACACCTTTAAACACGTGAGTCCTCCTCTCTTACACTACGACTACACCTTTAAACACGTGAGTCCTCCTCTTACACTACGACTACACCTTTAAACACGTGAGTCCTCCTCTTACACTACGACTACACCTTTAAACACGTGAGTCCTCCTCTTACACTACGACTACACCTTTAAACATGTGAGTCCTCCTCTAACACTACGACTACACCTTTAAACACGTGAGTCCTCCTCTAACACTACGACTACACCTTTAAACACGTGAGTCCTCCTCTTACACTACGACTACACCTTTAAACACGTGAGTCCTCCTCTCTTACACTACGACTACACCTTTAAACACGTGAGTCCTCCTCTTACACTACGACTACACCTTTAAACATGTGAGTCCTCCTCTTACACTATGACTACACCTTTAAACATGTGAGTCCTCCTCTTACACTACGACTACACCTTTAAACATGTGAGTCCTCCTCTTACACTACGACTACACCTTTAAACACGTGAGTCCTCCTCTTACACTACGACTACACCTTTAAACACGTGAGTCCTCCTCTTACACTACGACTACACCTTTAAACACGTGAGTCCTCCTCTTACACTACGACTACACCTTTAACATGTGAGTCCTCCTCTTACACTACGACTACACCTTTAAACATGTGAGTCCTCCTCTCTTACACTACGACTACACCTTTAAACACGTGAGTCCTCCTCTCTTACACTACGACTACACCTTTAAACACGTGAGTCCTCCTCTTACACTACGACTACACCTTTAAACACGTGAGTCCTCCTCTTACACTACGACTACACCTTTAAACACGTGAGTCCTCCTCTCTTACACTACGACTACACCTTTAAACACGTGAGTCCTCCTCTTACACTACGACTACACCTTTAAACACGTGAGTCCTCCTCTTACACTACGACTACACCTTTAAACACGTGAGTCCTCCTCTTACACTACGACTACACCTTTAAACATGTGAGTCCTCCTCTTACACTACGACTACACCTTTAAACACGTGAGTCCTCCTCTTACACTACGACTACACCTTTAAACACGTGAGTCCTCCTCTCTTACACTACGACTACACCTTTAAACACGTGAGTCCTCCTCTCTTACACTACGACTACACCTTTAAACACGTGAGTCCTCCTCTTACACTACGACTACACCTTTAAACATGTGAGTCCTCCTCTCTTACACTACGACTACACCTTTAAACACGTGAGTCCTCCTCTTACACTACGACTACACCTTTAAACACGTGAGTCCTCCTCTTACACTACGACTACACCTTTAAACATGTGAGTCCTCCTCTTACACTACGACTACACCTTTAAACACGTGAGTCCTCCTCTTACACTACGACTACACCTTTAAACACGTGAGTCCTCCTCTTACACTACGACTACACCTTTAAACACGTGAGTCCTCCTCTTACACTACGACTACACCTTTAAACACGTGAGTCCTCCTCTCTCACACTACGACTACACCTTTAAACACGTGAGTCCTCCTCTTACACTACGACTACACCTTTAAACATGTGAGTCCTCCTCTTACACTACGACTACACCTTTAAACATGTGAGTCCTCCTCTTACACTACGACTACACCTTTAAACATGTGAGTCCTCCTCTTACACTACGACTACACCTTTAAACATGTGAGTCCTCCTCTTACACTACGACTACACCTTTAAACACGTGAGTCCTCTCTTACACTACGACTACACCTTTAAACATGTGAGTCCTCCTCTTACACTACGACTACACCTTTAAACATGTGAGTCCTCCTCTTACACTACGACTACACCTTTAAACACGTGAGTCCTCCTCTTACACTACGACTACACCTTTAAACACGTGAGTCCTCCTCTCTTACACTACGACTACACCTTTAAACACGTGAGTCCTCCTCTTACACTACGACTACACCTTTAAACACGTGAGTCCTCCTCTTACACTACGACTACACCTTTAAACACGTGAGTCCTCCTCTTACACTACGACTACACCTTTAAACATGTGAGTCCTCCTCTAACACTACGACTACACCTTTAAACACGTGAGTCCTCCTCTAACACTACGACTACACCTTTAAACACGTGAGTCCTCCTCTTACACTACGACTACACCTTTAAACACGTGAGTCCTCCTCTCTTACACTACGACTACACCTTTAAACACGTGAGTCCTCCTCTTACACTACGACTACACCTTTAAACACGTGAGTCCTCCTCTTACACTACGACTACACCTTTAACATGTGAGTCCTCCTCTTACACTACGACTACACCTTTAAACATGTGAGTCCTCCTCTTACACTACGACTACACCTTTAAACACGTGAGTCCTCCTCTTACACTACGACTACACCTTTAACATGTGAGTCCTCCTCTTACACTACGACTACACCTTTAAACATGTGAGTCCTCCTCTCTTACACTACGACTACACCTTTAAACACGTGAGTCCTCCTCTTACACTACGACTACACCTTTAAACACGTGAGTCCTCCTCTTACACTACGACTACACCTTTAAACACGTGAGTCCTCCTCTTACACTACGACTACACCTTTAAACACGTGAGTCCTCCTCTCTCACACTACGACTACACCTTTAAACACGTGAGTCCTCCTCTTACTCTACGACTACACCTTTAAACACGTGAGTCCTCCTCTTACACTACGACTACACCTTTAAACACGTGAGTCCTCCTCTTACACTACGACTACACCTTTAAACACGTGAGTCCTCCTCTTACACTACGACTACACCTTTAACATGTGAGTCCTCCTCTTACACTACGACTACACCTTTAAACATGTGAGTCCTCCTCGTACACTACGACTACACCTTTAAACACGTGAGTCCTCCTCTTACACTACGACTACACCTTTAAACACGTGAGTCCTCCTCTTACACTACGACTACACCTTTAAACACGTGAGTCCTCCTCTTACACTACGACTACACCTTTAAACACGTGAGTCCTCCTCTTACACTACGACTACACCTTTAAACACGTGAGTCCTCCTCTTACACTACGACTACACCTTTAAACACGTGAGTCCTCCTCTTACACTACGACTACACCTTTAAACATGTGAGTCCTCCTCTCTTACACTACGACTACACCTTTAAACACGTGAGTCCTCCTCTCTTACACTACGACTACACCTTTAAACACGTGAGTCCTCCTCTTACACTACGACTACACCTTTAAACACGTGAGTCCTCCTCTTACACTACGACTACACCTTTAAACATGTGAGTCCTCCTCTTACACTACGACTACACCTTTAAACACGTGAGTCCTCCTCTTACACTACGACTACACCTTTAAACATGTGAGTCCTCCTCTTACACTACGACTACACCTTTAAACATGTGAGTCCTCCTCTTATACTACGACTACACCTTTAAACATGTGAGTCCTCCTCTTACACTACGACTACACCTTTAAACATGTGAGTCCTCCTCTCTTACACTACGACTACACCTTTAAACACGTGAGTCCTCCTCTTACACTACAACTACACCTTTAAACACGTGAGTCCTCCTCTCTTACACTACGACTACACCTTTAAACACGTGAGTCCTCCTCTTACACTACGACTACACCTTTAAACACGTGAGTCCTCCTCTTTTCTTACCCTGGCCCTGTAGTATCCCCGATTACACCTTAAAATTTGAACACTAAATCCACTTCTTGCTACTGCACTGTGTATATTGTGTGTTAATAGCAGTAGCTACTGTTCCTTGTACTTTTTGAGAATTCTCGGATCATTTTCAGCTTTTATGCAGTGTGTGCAGTGTGTGCAGTGTGTGCAGTGTGTGCAGTATGTTCAGTGTGTGCAGTGTGTGCAGTGAGTGTAGTATGTTCAGTGTGTGCAGTGAGTGTAGTATGTGCAGTGTGTGCAGTGAGTGTAGTATGTTCAGTGTGTGCAGTATGTGCAGTGAGTGCAGCATGTGCAGTGAGTGCAGTATGTGCAGTGAGTGCAGTATGTGCAGTGTGTGCAGTATGTGCAGTGAGTGCAGTATGTGCAGTGTGTGCAGTATGTGCAGTGAGTGTAGTATGTTCAATGTGTGCAGAATGTGCAGTATGTGCAGTATGTGCAGTGAGTGTAGTATGTGCAGTGAGTGTAGTATGTGCAGTGAGTGTAGTATGTTCAGTGTGTGCAGTATGTGCAGTGAGTGTAGTATGTGCAGTGAGTGCAGTATGTGCAGTGTGTGCAGTGAGTGTAGTATGTGTAGTGAGTGCAGTATGTGCAGTGTGTGCAGTATGTGCAGTGAGTGCAGTATGTGCAGTGAGTGCAGTATGTGTAGTGAGTGTAGTATGTGCAGTGTGTGCAGTGAGTGTAGTATGTGCAGTGAGTGCAGTATGTGCAGTGTGTGCAGTGAGTGTAGTATGTGTAGTGAGTGCAGTATGTGTAGTGAGTGTAGTATGTGCAGTGTGTGCAGTGAGTGTAGTATGTGCAGTGAGTGCAGTATGTGCAGTGTGTGCAGTGAGTGTAGTATGTGTAGTGAGTGCAGTATGTGTAGTGAGTGTAGTATGTGCAGTGTGTGCAGTGAGTGTAGTATGTGTAGTGAGTGCAGTATGTGCAGTGTGTGCAGTATGTGCAGTGAGTGCAGTATGTGCAGTGAGTGCAGTATGTGCAGTGTGTGCAGTGAGTGTAGTATGTGTAGTGAGTGCAGTATGTGTAGTGAGTGTAGTATGTGCAGTGTGTGCAGTGAGTGTAGTATGTGCAGTGAGTGCAGTATGTGCAGTGAGTGCAGTATGTGCAGTGTGTGCAGTGAGTGTAGTATGTGTAGTGAGTGCAGTATGTGCAGTGAGTGCAGTATGTGCAGTGAGTGCAGTATGTGTAGTGAGTGTAGTATGTGCAGTGTGTGCAGTGAGTGTAGTATGTGCAGTGAGTGCAGTATGTGCAGTGAGTGCAGTATGTGCAGTGTGTGCAGTGAGTGTAGTATGTGTAGTGAGTGCAGTATGTGCAGTGAGTGCAGTATGTGCAGTATGTGCAGTGAGTGCAGTGTGTGCAGTGAGTGCAGTATGTGCAGTGAGTGTAGTCTGTGCAGTGTGTTCAGTGTGTGCATTGAGTGCAGTGAGTGTAGTCTGTGCAGTGTGTTCGGTGTGTGTAGTGTGTGCAGTGTGTTCAGTGTGTGCATTGAGTGCAGTATGTGCAGTGAGTGTAGTATGTGCAGTGTGTGTAGTATGTGCAGTGTGTTCAGTGTGTGTAGTGTGTGCAGTGTGTTCAGTGTGTGCATTGAGTGCAGTATGTGCAGTGAGTGCAGTATGTGTAGTGAGTGTAGTATGTGCAGTATGTGTAGTGAGTGTAGTATGTGCAGTGTGTGCAGTGAGTGCAGTATGTGCAGTGAGTGCAGTATGTGTAGTGAGTGTAGTATGTGCAGTATGTGCAGTGAGTGCAGTATGTGCAGTGAGTGTAGTCTGTGCAGTGTGTTCGGTGTGTGTAGTGTGTGCAGTGTGTTCAGTGTGTGCATTGAGTGCAGTATGTGCAGTGAGTGTAGTATGTGCAGTGTGTGTAGTATGTGCAGTGTGTTCAGTGTGTGTAGTGTGTGCAGTGTGTTCAGTGTGTGCATTGAGTGCAGTATGTGCAGTGAATGTAGTATGTGCAGTGAGTGTAGTATGTGCAGTGTGTTCAGTGTCTGTAGTGTGTGCAGTGTGTTCAGTATGTGCAGTGAGTGTAGTATGTTCAGTGAGTGCAGTGTGTGCAGTATGTTCAGTGTCTGCAGTGTGTGCAGTATGTTCATTGTGTGCATTGTGTAGTGTGTGCAGTGAGTGTAGTATGTGCATTGTGTGCAGTGTGTGCAGTGTGTGCATCAGGCTGGACTGTCCTCATTACAGACAAGTGTCTCTAACACAGCACTAACAGTAGCTCAGTGGTTAGAGTAATGGCTCCTGTATTTGGAGCTTGGTTTGCCTCGTATGAGTGTGATGTGTGCACGGGAGTGAAAGGACCAGTGTACGGCTTTATTCTTCTCATACGCATGTGTTCATTATGAATGAAGTGTGTGTTCCTGCTTCATTAAGTCTAAGTGTCATCATTATAAAAAGGCTCTTCCCGCACTCTTTGTGTGTTCGTGTGGTGCAGTTTCCAGACGCTCAGAGCGGCGAGTGGTTCGGATACCTCACTCAGGAGGGCAAGGTGGCTCTGGACTTTAAAGGAGGACCCTTCAAAGGTGAGAAGCTTCCCCTGAGCATATTCTTCTTATGAATTATTCACAATGTGTGTGTGTGTGTGTGTGTGTGTGTGTGTGTGTGTGTGTGTGTGTGTGTGTGTGTGTGTGTGTGTGTGTGTGTGTGTGTGTGTGTGTGTGTGTGCTGCAGGGTTCTTTCATGTGCCGCGCTGTCTCCTCATGTGTGAGAACTTGCTGGACCAGATTCTGGACCAAGACCAGAACCAGAGCCCTGATCAGGACCAAGTGAAGAGCTAGACCTCAGACTAGAACCAGACCTAAGACCAGGACTTGGTACATGGACAGTGCTCTTCAACAGGAGACAGGAGCAGATGACAGCTGTCAATCACCACTCTTCTGTCTTTTATAATGGTGATTTTATACAATTATTTTGTGAAAAATATAATGAAATAGTGATTGCAATAAAATCAAGTGTTTGCCACTCTCCAGGACTGTTTGTATTTGTACGATATGAAGACCTCAAGTACAAACCTGAGTTGTGGAATACAAACGTCTGTGATTAAAGTGAATCATTTGAACTGTGACTGTGATAAGTGACATGACAGAAAATACACTGGTTCTATCGAGTAAACCTGTGTGAGTAAATGTCTCTCACTCTTCTCTCCGATCACTCCTTTACTCCTCCTCTCTCCCGCTTTCCCTCCCCCTCTGTCTCCTCTATCCCATTACCCTCCTCTCCTCTTTTCGTCTCTCCTCTTTCTTTCCAGCATCTCTCTCTGCCTCCTTTCTCATGCTCTCCCCTCCATTCTGCTCCTCTCCCCTCTCTCCTCCTCACCCCTCTCTCCTCCTCCCCTGCTCTCCTCCTTCTCGCCTTTTCTCCCCTCTCTCCTCCTCTTCTTCCCCCTCTCCTCCTCCCCTCCTCCTCTCCCCTCTCTCCTCCTCCTCTCCCCTCTCTCCTCCTCCCCTCTCTCCTCCTCCCCTCCTCCTCTCCCCTCTCTCCTCCTCCCCTCCTCTCCTCTTCTCCCCTCTCTCCTCCTCCCCTCCTCCTCTCCTCCTCTACCCTCTCTCCTCCTCCCCTCCTGCTCTCCCCTCTCTCCTCCTCCTCTCCCCTCTCTCCTCCTCCCCTCCTCCTCCTCTCCCCTCTCTCCTCCTCCTCTCCCCTCTCTCCTCCTCCTCTCCTCCTCTTCTCCCCTCTCTCCTCCTCCCCTCCTCCTCACCCCTCTCTCCTCCTTCTCGCCTTTTCTCCCCTCTCTCCTCCTCCTCTCCTCCTCTTCTTCCCCCTCTCCTCCTCCTCTCCCCTCTCTCCTCCTCCCCTCCTCTTCTCCCCTCTCTCCTCCTCCTCTTCCCCGTCTCCTCCTCCTCTCCCCTCTCTCCTCCTCCTCTCCTCCTCTACCCTCTCTCCTCTTCCTCTTCCCCCTCTCCTCCTCCCCTCCTCCTCACCCCTCTCTCCTCCTCCCCTCCTCCTCTACCCTCTCTCCTCCTCTACCCTCTCTCCTCCTCCTCTTCCCCCTCTCCTCCTCCCCTCCTCCTCTCCCCTCTCTCCTCCTCCCCTCCTCCTCTACCCTCTCTCCTCCTCCTCTCCCCTCTCTCCTCCTCTCCTCCTCTTCTCCCCTCTCTCCTCCTCTCCTCCTCCTCTCCCCTCTCTCCTCCTCCCCTCCTCCCCTCCTCCTCTACCCTCTCTCCTCCTCCTCTCCCCTCTCTCCTCCTCTCCTCCTCCTCTCCCCTCTCTCCTCCTCCCCTCCTCCTCTCCCTCTCTCCTCCTCCCCTCCTCCTCTCCCCTCTCTCCTCCTCCTCTCCTCCTCTCCTCCTCCTCTCCCCTCTCCCCTCCTCCTCTCCTCCTCTCCCCTCTCCTCCTCTCCCCTCTCTCCTCCTCCCCTCCTCCTCTCCCCTCTCTCCTCCTCCCTCCTCCTCTCCCCTCTCCCTCTCTCCTCCTCCTCTCCTCCTCCTCTCCCCTCTCTCCTCCTCCCCTCCTCCTCTCACCTCTCTCCTCCTACTCTACCCTCTCCTCCTAACCTCCTCTCCTCCTCCTCTCCCCTCTCCCCTCCTCCTCTCCTCCTCTCCCCTCTCCTCCTCTCCCCTCTCTCCTCCTCCCCTCCTCCTCTTCCCTCTCTCCTCTTCCCCTCCTCCTCTTCCCTCTCTCCTCCTCCTCTCCCCTCTCTCCTCCTCCTCTCCCCTCTCCTCCTCTCCTCCTCTCCTCCTCCTCTCCCCTCTCCCCTCCTCCCCTCCTCCTCTCCCCTCTCTCCTCCTCTCCCCTCTCCCCTCTCCCCTCTCTCCTCCTCCTCGCCTCCTCTCCTCCTCCTCCCCTCCTCTCCCCTCTCTCCTCCTCTCCTCCTCCTCTCCCCTCTCCCCTCCCCCCCCCTCCTCTCCTCCCCCCCTCCTCCTCTCCCCTCTCTCCTCCTCCTCTCCTCCTCCCCTCCTCCTCTCCTCCTCTCACCTCTCTCCTCCTCCTCTCCTCCTCCCCTCCTCCTCTCCTCTCCCCTCTCTCCTCCTCTCCTCTCTCCTCCTCCCCTCCTCCTCTCCCCTCTCTCCTCCTCTCCTCCTCCTCCCCTCCTCTCCCCTCTCTCCTCCTCCTCTCCTCCTCTACCCTCCTCCTCTCCTCCTCTCCCCTCTACCCTCCTCCTCTCCTCCTCCTCCCCTCCTCCTCTCCCCTCTCTCCTCCTCCTCTCCTCCTCTCCCCTCTACCCTCCTCCTCTCCCCTCTCCCCTCCTCCTCTCCTCCTCCTCTCCTCCTCTCCTCCTCCTATCTCCAGTCATTGTATAGATGTGATAGGGAGCACATTTTGTAGAAGCAAGTGTGAAATCTAATCAGGGAGTCCTTGTCCCACATCAGCCCAATCAGACGCGGGATCCACAGGCCTGACCGGAGACTCTGGATCTGTTTGTGCTCATCTCTGTTACAAACACAACATACTCCTGACATGTGATAGGCCGATAAACACAGAACAGTACAGCCAAGAACTCAGGATGTGGCTGGATTTGTGCCTGACAGACTGGAACTTTTCACAGCCTTTCCCCATGTTGCAGTAGTTTCTTCTCAGTGACCCTCTGAAGTTGGATTTGGACTCGTGCATGTTGGAGTCGTCTTTAACATGGGGAAATCTGGTACAGGGCCTTTAAGGTGCACTGTAGAACTGTTCTGATGAAGGCACCGTACGTGCTCTATAACGAGGACTTGGTCTAGAACAATTATTATTTCCACGAGAAACCAAAAATATTGTGGAGGTCCAAAATGGTTAACTCAGTATGAATTGTATACCATTAAACCCATTTAGTCTCGTCCTGGTTTAGTTCTGGTTTAGTCCTGGTTTAGACCTGGTTTAGTCCTGGTTTAGACCTGGTTTAGACCTGGTTTAGTCTAGGGTTAGACCTGGTTTAGACCTGGTTTAGACCTGGTTTAGACCTGGTTTAGTCTAGGTTTAGACCTGGTTTAGACCTGGTTTAGTCTAGGTTTAGACCTGGTTTAGACCTGGTTTAGTCTAGGGTTAGACCTGGTTTAGACCTGGTTTACACCTGGTTTAGTCTAGGTTTAGACCTGGTTTAGACCTGGTTTAGTCTAGGTTTAGACCTGGTTTAGACCTGGTTTAGTCCTGGTTTAGTCTAGGTTTAGACCTGGTTTAGTCTAGGTTTAGACCTGGTTTAGACCTGGTTTAGACCTGGTTTAGACCTGGTTTAGTCTAGGTTTAGACCTGGTTTAGACCTGGTTTAGTCCTGGTTTAGTCTAGGTTTAGACCTGGTTTAGTCTAGGTTTAGACCTGGTTTAGACCTGGTTTAGTCTAGGTTTAGACCTGGTTTAGACCTGGTTTAGTCTAGGTTTAGACCTGGTTTAGACCTGGTTTAGTCCTGGTTTAGTCTAGGTTTAGACCTGGTTTAGTCTAGGTTTAGACCTGGTTTAGACCTGGTTTAGACCTGGTTTAGTCTAGGTTTAGACCTGGTTTAGACCTGGTTTAGACCTGGTTTAGTCTAGGTTTAGACCTGGTTTAGACCTGGTTTAGTCCTGGTTTAGTCTAGGTTTAGACCTGGTTTAGTCTAGGTTTAGACCTGGTTTAGACCTGGTTTAGTCTAGGTTTAGACCTGGTTTAGACCTGGTTTAGTCTAGGTTTAGACCTGGTTTAGACCTGGTTTAGTCCTGGTTTAGTCTAGGTTTAGACCTGGTTTAGTCTAGGTTTAGACCTGGTTTAGACCTGGTTTAGTCTAGGTTTAGACCTGGTTTAGTCTAGGTTTAGACCTGGTTTAGTCCTGGTTTAGTCTAGGTTTAGACCTGGTTTAGTCTAGGTTTAGACCTGGTTTAGACCTGGTTTAGTCTAGGTTTAGACCTGGTTTAGACCTGGTTTAGTCTAGGTTTAGACCTGGTTTAGACCTGGTTTAGTCCTGGTTTAGTCTAGGTTTAGACCTGGTTTAGTCTAGGTTTAGACCTGGTTTAGTCTAGGTTTAGACCTGGTTTAGACCTGGTTTAGTCTAGGTTTAGACCTGGTTTAGACCTGGTTTAGTCTAGGTTTAGACCTGGTTTAGTCTAGGTTTAGTCCTGGTTTAGTCTAGGTTTAGTCCTGGTTTAGTCTAGGTTTAGACCTGGTTTAGTCTAGGTTTAGACCTGGTTTAGACCTGGTTTAGACCTGGTTTAGTCTAGGTTTAGACCTGGTTTAGTCTAGGTTTAGACCTGGTTTAGACCTGGTTTAGTCTAGGTTTAGACCTGGTTTAGACCTGGTTTAGTCTAGGTTTAGACCTGGTTTAGTCTAGGTTTAGACCTGGTTTAGACCTGGTTTAGACCTGGTTTAGTCTAGGTTTAGACCTGGTTTAGTCTAGGTTTAGACCTGGTTTAGACCTGGTTTAGTCTAGGTTTAGTCCTGGTTTAGTCTAGGTTTAGTCCTGGTTTAGTCTAGGTTTAGACCTGGTTTAGTCTAGGTTTAGACCTGGTTTAGACCTGGTTTAGTCTAGGTTTAGACCTGGTTTAGACCTGGTTTAGTCTAGGTTTAGACCTGGTTTAGTCTAGGTTTAGACCTGGTTTAGACCTGGTTTAGACCTGGTTTAGTTCTGGTTTAGGCCAGGTTCTAGTTGTGGTTTAGGGGGTGGGCGATATCTCGATATTTAAAATATATCTCTATATTTTTTAAACTCGATATGAATTCTCACATATCGATATATCGCTATAATGCTTACGTTTACTTCCGGTTTCGCCGCTTCGCTTCTCTCACCTTCTCTGTGCCGGGCTCGCCCGCTCCTCCTCGTTTTTGTTCTCCGAGCTCCTCCGCGGAGCCCGGAGCTGGACTCGGACTAAACGAAGTCTAGGACTAAACCAGGACTAGGACCAGGGCTCTACAGTGCGCCCATTTCACTCGCATTTGCGATAAGGAGCTGCACACAGACGCAACGTGACGAGTTAAACTTTCTAAATGCATCTGCCCAGTGCAACCGAACTGTGCCCGGGCACTACACCTCTGACCGAACTGTGCCCGGGCACGACACCTCTGACCGAACTGTGCCCGGGCACGACACCTCTGACCGAACTGTGCCCGGGCACGACACCTCTGACCGAACTGTGCCCGGGCACGACACCTCTGACCGAACTGTGCCCGGGCACGACACCTCTGACCGAACTGTGCCCGGGCACGACACCTCGTACCGAACTGTGCCCGGGCACGACACCTCTGACCGAACTGTGCCCGGGCACGACACCTCTGACCGAACTGTGCCCGGGCACGACTCCTCCTGACCGAACTGTGCCCGGGCACGACACCTCCTGACCGAACTGTGCCCGGGCACGACACCTCTGACCGAACTGTGCCCGGGCACGACACCTCTGACCGAACTGTGCCCGGGCACGACACCTCTGACCGAACTGTGCCCGGGCACGACACCTCTGACCGAACTGTGCCCGGGCACGACACCTCTGACCGAACTGTGCCCGGGCACGACACCTCTGACCGAACTGTGCCCGGGCACGACACCTCTGACCGAACTGTGCCCGGGCACGACTCCTCTGACCGAACTGTGCCTGGGCACGACACCTCTGACCGAACTGTGCCCGGGCACGACACCTCTGACCGAACTGTGCCCGGGCACGACACCTCTGACCGAACTGTGCCCGGGCACGACACCTCTGACCGAACTGTGCCCGGGCACGACACCTCGGACCGAACTGTGCCCGGGCACGACTCCTCTGACCGAACTGTGCCCGGCACGACACCTCTGACCGAACTGTGCCCGGGCACGACACCTCTGACCGAACTGTGCCCGGGCACGACACCTCTGACCGAACTGTGCCCGGGCACGACACCTCTGACCGAACTGTGCCCGGGCACGACACCTCTGACCGAACTGTGCCCGGGCACGACACCTCTGACCGAACTGTGCCCGGGCACGACACCTCTGACCGAACTGTGCCCGGGCACGACACCTCTGACCGAACTGTGCCCGGGCACGACTCCTCTGACCGAACTGTGCCCGGGCACGACACCTCTGACCGAACTGTGCCCGGGCACGACACCTCTGACCGAACTGTGCCCGGGCACGACACCTCTGACCGAACTGTGCCCGGGCACGACACCTCTGACCGAACTGTGCCCGGGCACGACACCTCTGACCGAACTGTGCCCGGGCACGACTCCTCTGACCGAACTGTGCCCGGGCACGACACCTCTGACCGCACACGACTCCAGTGTACGAGCTCCGCGTGTGGCTGGTATCACTGATAGGAACACACTCAAAACACACCCACAGCAGGACCCACACCTGTCCCACCACAGTAGACACCCCCACACCGCTGGACTTCCTTCTCCGCTAAAGCGAGAGCTTCGTCTTGGTCTTGTCTCGGACTCGAGCACATTTGGACTCAGGTCTGGATACTGAGTGTGGTCATATTTCATTAGCGCCCAGAGGCTCCTCCTCAATGAGCAGGACGAAACCCCAAGCAAAAACTAAGTTTATGTCCGTGTCCACAGAGCAGAGCTACGGCACAGAGCCGGCTGAAGTTGCCTAAGAAAATGCTAAATAAATCTGTCACAATGTGTGTTTGATTTGGTAAATGTGCAGAGACTAAATACACTTTAAAACAAGAGAATGTAAATACAGGTACAATTTGAAAATACAGGTTTAAAAATCCTGCACACTTTTTTTCACTTTGAAGCAGTTTTGTGTAAAGTGCAGTGGAAGTTCTCTTAAAGAAGAGGTTCTTAAACTGTGGGTGAGGGTCCAAAAAGGGCCACAGAGTGTTTCAGTGCAGAACTAAATGAATATTAAACCGATAAAATGAGTTTGTTTTTGCAGTAGTTTGGGAGGGGGTTATTTTTCCTGTAAAGATATCGAGATTTATATCGTATATCGAGATATAGCAAAATATATATATTAGAGATATATTTTTGGTCCATATCGCCCAGCCCTACTTTAGACCTGGTTTAGTTCTGGTTTAACCCGAGCTTAGTTCTGGTTAAGACCTGGTTTAAAGCTGGTTTAGTCCTGGTTTAGACCTGGTTTAGTCTAGGTTTAGACCAGATTTAGACCTAGTTCAGATGTGGGTTAGACCTGGTTTAGGCCGGGTTTAGTTCTGGTTTAGATGCGGTTTAGACTTGATTTAGACCTGGTTTAGACTTGGTTGAGACCTGGTTTAGTTCTGGTTTAGACCTGGTTTTGATGTGGTTTTGACCAGATTTAGACCTGGTTTAGTTCTGGTTTAGACGTAGGTTAGACCTGGTTTAGTCCAGGTTTAGTTCTGGTTTAGACTTGGTTTAGACCTGGTTTAGTCCAGGTTTAGTTCTGGTTTAGACTTGGTTTAGACCTGGTTTAGTCCAGGTTTAGTTCTTGTTTAGTGAAGTTACTTTACAAAAAATGTCATTCTAAAACAACGTCTCTAAAATAAAATGGCAGTGCAGCTTCAGTCCAGGCATGAAGTAAAATGGTAAAATATGTTGATTTTGTAAATGAGCTTAAAGGGGCCGGTCAGAGTCAACCAAAGGGCCATATGTGGCCCCGGAGCTGGACAATGCCCAGGTCTGTCCTCGAATGTTCCATGGTGTGGCATTAAACCTTTGTCCATGAAGAGAGCAGATGGCCCCATCAGGCTAAATCCAGGTCAGAACTGGGCAGAAGTGACACTGGAAGAATACAGAGTTTTAACTGTAAATATACCTTTACTGAGTAAATGCAATGTAGATGATATTTTAATGCCATATTGTGGAACATTCTTGGAAGTTGGCAAATGATTCACTATAAAAGCTGCATAGTCTATCTTTAATAAAAAAAGCTCTTGTTGCGTTTAAGCTGAGATGGAAGCAGAATGATGTCAGATCTGTTCTTATCACCTGAGAGATGAGATCCACTCAACACTCACAGTGTACTTAAAGCCACGGTACGTAACTTTCTGGAGATGGCGCGTCACCTGCACGATTCCATGGAAACAAAGTTAAAACGAGAGCCAGGTTTATGGAGATGCAAGCCTGCAGTCATTAAAGATGCATGAATGATATGATTTTCAGAACGTGCTTTTATTTGAGTCTATTTTTTTGGTCAAAAAAGTTGCATACTGTGGCTTTAAATCATAATTCTGTATTAGGACCCATCATTTATCTTATGTATAGTATAGCTTTGGTTATTAAACACCAATAATGTAAGTCAAGTCTCACATTTGTGGCAAAGTAACGACCGTGTGACAGGATCTAATAAAGGTCAGTCCTCTGAGCTATGACAAAAACAATAAACTAAACATATTAGACCAGGAAACGGGATCAGATTTATTTTTAGTACTATGACAAAAACAATAAACTAAACATATTAGACCAGGAAACGGGATCAGATTTATTTTTAGTGCTATTAGTGATGTTCATTTTCCTCCGTTTTTCATGTGTGAGGCATAATGTTTGTGTCTATCAGAAACTGTGAGGACACGTTCACACTTTGAGACCTGATACAGACCTGAGCGTCTGTGTAGTTGCTCTGACGAAGTGTACAGGACGCCTATCAATTCACGCTCCCCCATCAAAATAAGCTACCTTATGTTGTTCTGTTTACAGTTGTACAGATCCAATAAAGTGAACCTCCCCAGTTTTACTACATATTTCTTTGGATTAGAGACAGTGGGTTTGATGCTGTTTGCACACAGTGATCACACTTTATACCTTAGTTATGTCAAAGTTACACTCATTTATATGAATATGTGTAGTTCATTTGGACAGTTGTATTATGCTATCAAAAAGGAGCACATATCGACAGGCCAATCTAACCATCGAATAATTCTCCCACTGTAGAATCACTATTATTTACTCATTTCTATGTCATATCACAGAGGGAGCTTAGTCGAAAGGCAAACCTCTCGATTTGCTGCTCAATCTATGTTCCTACCCTATGGGTGAATTTCCTCCGCAGAGTGGCCGGGTGCTCCCTGAGAGTTAGGGTGAGGAGCTCGGAGTAGAGCTGCTGCTCCTTCACGTCGAGAGAAGCCAGATAAAGGGAGGGCATCTGGTGCTGATGCCTCCTGGGCGCCTCCCTGGGAAAGTGTTTCGGGTATGTTCCTAGGAACTCCTTAGAATCCCCCTGGAGGAGCTGGAGGAAGTGTCTGGGATGAAGGAAGTCGGGGAGTCCCTGCTTCGTCTGCTGCCCCCACCACGGATAAGTGGGAGAAAACGGATGGATCATAAGCTACAGTGTGAATTTCCTATTATAATACAGTTATATTTGATTTATACAACACCTTTTTAAACAAAGTTACAACATTTTCTACACATGGAAACAAAATAAAAGAGGATGTAATGAAAATTATAAAGATAAAATCCAAACTATTCAATCATCTAATGTATGTGTATGTGTAAATGTTCTGCTGTGAATCCAACATGCACATGTCAATGCTTAACTTGTCTAAACTTACAATAAAACAATGCACTTTTGTTGTTGCTGTGTTACTTTCTCCTCCACTTAAACTTTCACATCATTTAAAGTGTCACAGTGTTTTGAGGTGGTGCACATGTGCAGTAGAGCGAGAGAGCTCTGCTGTGCCCTCGTCCTGGTCCCTCTGTGGGGCATATGTGTGTTGGCCTGTGCACGTGGGGAGTGCATGTCTGGAGCCTGGTCCTGCAGGTGGAAACAGAGTGATAGAGCAGAGAGGCCTTGACACTGCCACACACTCCACACACTGGTATAAACAGGTCCATATGAAAGCAGCTGGTATCTGCAGGTGCTGCTGTTGTAACAGTGGAGATAGAGCAGGACTCTGCAGCACTGTGACAGTTCTGACTGTGTCTGCAAACGCAAAAGGCCAAAGAAAGACACAAAGTGTGAGTGACATCACAGAGCATCACAAGTGTAGGCGTGGATCACATGTTTTCAAGAGGTGGGGGCCACATGCGCATTTCTGTGAAGACAGAAAGTTAATACTTAACATTCTGAGTGGAGATAGATCAGTTTTATGTCATTTGTTGAAATGTTTGAGGCAACATTTCCATGGAGAAAAGCAGGTTACCAAGAGTCAGCCGTTTTTAAGGAAATGCACATACTCATCTTCTTATGGAACCATAAAACAAGGACATATTTGCAGTTCGCCTGTGGTCCTCATGTCAGCCAGAAAAGTCTGAGCTGGACCAAGTCTGCACCGTTAAACTTCAGAGGCAGCAGTAGCTCAGTTGGTCGAGGGTTTCTCCACTGAACCCAACGTTGGCGGTTTGAATCCTGCTCTCCACACACTCAATCAAACTCACTGGTTGAGCTGACCCACAGGTTGGCGGTGCAACTGCAATGTGATGAATGCTGTTGTTGTGTCTTTGAGCAAGTGTCCCCAGTGTCTGCATACACTGGTGTATGAGTGTGTCACTGGGTGAGTGGGTCCTTGATGTAAAGTGCTGTATAAAAACGTGACTAAATACAATTCCAGAAAATGCACAATAAACAAAGATGATTCTCCCAGCGGCGGCCCTGAGCATCAGATGTGAGGGTGTGTGTGGGAGGGGGCTGGAGGGTGTATGGGAAGTGCAGGGAGTGAACGTGCTATCACTGTGTGACGCAGGCTGCCTCCTGGGCCTTATCTCTGCCTTGAGCCTGATACTTGTGAGCTACAGGCCTCCTGCTGTTTCCTCTGAACCTGCTTTTTCTTGGTTTAAAATGTAATCAACAAAACAAGTTCATTTTAAACACTTTGCAGTGATCCAAAGTTATTCCTCACTTACCTTTTGCGTCCAGAGCATTCTCATTTTTAACCGGGCTGAGTTTATGGTTAAGCACTTTAAACAACTCTCAAAACGAGGCCAAATCAGAGTTCTGGTAACAGAAGGGTCTGGCTGTAGCTGGACTCTCTCAACGTGCACTTCCTGATTATCATTTCCTTTCCGAGCATCTTTGGTGTGTCTGAAGCCTGGAATGTTTGACCGTATGGCATTAAATCTACATGTTAGAGCCATGTTGTTATTTCTCCTCACCGTCTACTGACCCACAGTTGTATTTGGAGCGATTCATGGAGGTTTACAGCAGTTTGACTTTCTTAATCGGTACACGTAATCAGCATTGTGTCGTCATTTTGGTCCAAATGAAAAAACTCCTCTGCTCTAGTGTGATGTGCAGCTCTCCACAGGAGGGGCCCTCAGGAGGGGCCTTCCGGAAGGGCCCTCAGCCTGCAGTTTGTCATGATGTTTGCAGCCATGTCAGCTCCCACTGGACACCACTGTTTTCTAACATGGAAGTCTGCGCACTATTATTAAGTCATTTTAGTTCAATATTGTGATTTAAAATGTCCAAAATCTGTCTGCTTTAAACTTTAAAGAAACTCCATAAGAACTGCGCTTTTCAAGTACAAACATTCTGCGCTGCCAGGTTTTGTTTTTCTCTTCAGTTCTGTAACTGGCCCGAGCCGGTAATGAAGTAAGTGGCGAAGGCTGTTGATTCAATTTTGAGGGCCTAAACGTTGAAGAAAAGCCTCATATGGGAGTATAGAATTGGTCTGGTGAAAAAGTTGATAACAACTCAATAGCACATTTGCAAACATTAGGAGTCTATAGGCAGCCTAAAAGCAGAGGTGGGTGTAGGTCAATGTGATTCAGACCAGTGACAGAGCTCCAGGAGACAAGCAAAAAATGTCATTGTCACCCTGGCCGATGATGAACAGGGGTCGGCCATATTAGATAAAACATTCATTGGCGTTCTAAGGTCGGTTGGCACTCATATGTTTATATGAGTCCTTTCTAGTCAGAGGTTTTGATCCAAATGAGCTCACGCTCCACAGGCCACACTTGAAAATCAGTAGTTACTGTGGATTGTTGTCTTGGATGTTCCCTCCACGTTTTCTGTGACATGGTGTCAAAAAATCACTTTGTTTCCTGTTTATTTGACACCTGCTCACGACCACATGCATCAGTGATTAAGAAGCAGTTGTGAGTGTGAGGCAGGTGCATGTTCCCGGCTGGTGCATGGGAGGACCTGGTCCGTGAAGTCAGAGCCAGGGGTTAGGTGAGTTTGTGGGGTTTGGCATGGACAGAACGCGGCAAAGGCGTGAGTGAGGGCCCTTTGATGCCGCTTGCAGCTTTATTTTTATTGATCTTCTGTAATATTTCCTGAATTTTGGGTTTTCATTATAATGAAGGCAGATAAAAAGGCTTGAAAGCGTCACTCTATGTGCTATGAGTCTATGACTTCCTGAAATGAGACAAAACATATTTTATGATATTCTGATTTTTAAGATGGACTCGTAGAAGCTTCTAGAAAAAGATGGATGAGGGTCCTGTTACTCTGTTGGTGCAGTCTGTATTCCCACAAACCCTCCACTGGGACACAGTTCAAGGACCAATGAGACACAACCTTCACATCTGACTTACTTTTATTTGGCATCACACAACTGGAGAAATGAAATATTTGAAAATGAAAGAAAATAAATAATTTGCATTGACATCTCACTTTAGAAAAAACATACAAAAGTGTTGAACCAAACATGAACACAAGATGGGCATATAAGTTATACACATCACACACACACATCAGCACACACACATCAGCACACACAACACACAGTGAAACGCACCTAAGCACACACAGAAGTGTGTCGCAGTCTGAAGCAGCTCTCAGCAGAGCTCCAACCCTGGCACCAGGTGTGCAGAGGGCCCAGTGCAGAGGACCCAGTGCAGAGGACCCAGTGCAGAGGGCCCAGTGCAGAGGGCCCAGTGCAGAGGGCCCAGTGCAGAGGGCCCAGTGCAGAGGACCCAGTGCAGAGGACCCAGTACTGAGGGCCCAGTGCAGAGGGCCCAGTGCAGAGGGCCCAGTGCAGAGGGCCCAGTGCAGAGGACCCAGTGCAGAGGACCCAGTGCAGTCCTCCCACACGTGCGTGACAGTGGAGTCACAGTCTCTGTTCAGCAGTAGCTCCACCAAAGCCTGGTTCCTTAGTCTTTATACAAATCACACACTCTCAGCTTTCAGTGCAACAAATCCTTCTGTAGTCCCTTGTGGTGCTGGGGCCGGTGTGGGCCCCTTGGTGATGTCATGAGGCCGTAGGGCTTGTGGGGGTCCCAGATGGAGGACCCGTAAAGCCTCTCATTCTAGTCCTTCTGCGAAGAGCCATCAGGGCTCTATGTTCTGAGGATTTTGAGCTCTTTCTGTAGGTGTCTCTGTGCAGGCTCCCAGGGGCCCCCAGCCTCTCCACCAGTTTTTTCTGGAACAGGGCCTGGAACTGTTGCTCCTGAAACACAGACACAGGTCAGTCGAACACCAGCAAATCTGACACAAAAACAAGAGGAAACCTGCCCCAAACAAGCTCAGTGACCAGGTCTATACCCCAGCAGACTGAGAACTAAGCCCGGACTAAGCCCAGGCTAAACCCGGACTAAACCCGGACTAAACCCGGACTAAACCCGGACTAAGCCCGGACTAAACCCGGACTAAACCCAGACTAAGCCCGGACTAAGCCCAGGCTAAACCCGGACTAAACCCGGACTAAACCCGGACTAAACCCGGACTAAGCCCGGACTAAACCCGGACTAAGCCCGGACTAAACCCGGACTAAACCCGGACTAAGCCCGGACTAAGCCCGGACTAAGCCCGGACTAAACCCGGACTAAACCAGGACTAAGCCTGGACCAAGCCTGGACTAAGACTCGAATAAGCTCAGACAAACCGGACTAAGCGCAGACACACTGTAAATTTCTCTGATCTGGCTAAAATTTTAAAACTCACATCAGGTTAGGCCCGAGTGCCAGAGGCTGGTGAAGTATTAGTATCGCAAAGCGATGCTCCTGGTGGGCGGGAAGTGAAATGACGCAACATGACTTGCCCGTACACCATGTGTAGGAATGCACCAGCGCTTTCCGAAAATATGTAGTTTGTTAGCTTAAAAAAGTGAAACATGACGAGGGGAAGGTCAAGAGCTTTCATAAAACATTAGACATAAGTCAAAAACACAGATTAAAATTTAGAATAATAGCAGGGTTAGGGTAAGAGGTGGGGTTGGGGCTAGGGGTTAGAGGGGTTAGAGTCGTGGTTGGGGTTTACGGTTGGTAGGGTTAGTCTGGGGCTTGTGGGGCTTGTGGGGCCTGTAGGTGCATGCGAGGGGCGATCAGTGCAATCATTGCCGCTTGCGGCTAAATTTCACCTTGTTTTCAGATTTATGATCTACTTACGAGTTCTGAGATGCTTCATTCTAGTCTACAGGTGGTTTATTGCTGCATGGACACATCATTTCACTACTTTTAAGTCATTTTCTGATGGATTTAAGTGTTTAGATGTTAAATGTTGGCCAGGCTTTGTTGCAGAGCACATATAAAATAGGCACTACCGCGACAGTGAAAAGATCCATTTAAGGCTGACTGAGGCGTATATGGCCCCTGACTCTCACCGCTGTGGGCCCTTGGGAGATGGTGGTGTTGCCTCTGTGGGTGGTGTTGGTGGTGGTGGAGGGGTCCTTGGCTTTGGCGCAGTACTTCTCCAAATGATGCAGGTCACAGCCGGGGCCCAGGCAGCACTGGTCCACTATGCCTCTGCCCCGGGGCCGAGGGCCGTACCCGGACCAGCCACGCTTCCCTGCACATGAGAGGGTCACAGGGTCAGGCCAGGCTGGGGACTAAAGGGGACTACAGGGGCCTACAGGGGACTACAGAGGACTAAAGGGGCCTACAGGGGCCTACAGGGGCCTACAGGGGCCTACAGGGGCCTACAGGGGACTACAGGGGCCTACAGGGGACTACAGGGGACTACAGGGGACTAAAGGGGCCTACAGGGGACTACAGAGGACTACAGGGGCCTACAGGGGACTACAGGGGCCTACAGGGGACTACAGGGGACTACAGGGGACTAAAGGGGCCTACAGGGGACTAAAGGGGCCTACAGGGGCCTACAGGGGACTACAGGGGCCTACAGGGGCCTACAGGGGACTACAGAGGACTACAGGGGCCTACAGGGGCCTACAGGGGCCTACAGGGGCCTACAGGGGCCTACAGGGGCCTACAGGGGACTACAGAGGACTACAGGGGCCTACAGGGGCCTACAGGGGACTACAGAGGACTAAAGGGGACTACAGAGGACTAAAGGGGCCTACAGGGGCCTACAGGGGACTACAGAGGACTAAAGGGGACTACAGAGGACTAAAGGGGCCTACAGGGGCCTACAGGGGACTACAGGGGCCTACAGGGGCCTACAGGGGCCTACAGGGGACTACAGAGGACTACAGGGGCCTACAGGGGCCTACAGGGGACTACAGGGGACTACAGAGGACTACAGGGGCCTACAGGGGACTACAGGGGCCTACAGGGGCCTACAGGGGCCTACAGGGGCCTACAGGGGACTACAGAGGACTACAGGGGCCTACAGGGGACTACAGGGGCCTACAGGGGACTACAGGGGCCTACAGGGGACTACAGGGGACTACAGGGGCCTACAGGGGACTACAGAGGACTACAGGGGCCTACAGGGGACTACAGGGGCCTACAGGGGACTACAGGGGCCTACAGGGGACTACAGAGGACTACAGGGGACTACAGAGGACTACAGGGGCCTACAGGGGACTACAGGGGCCTACAGGGGACTACAGAGGACTACAGGGGCCTACAGGGGACTACAGGGGCCTACAGGGGACTACAGGGGCCTACAGGGGACTACAGAGGACTACAGGGGCCTACAGGGGACAACAGGGGACTACAGGGGCCTACAGGGGACTACAGAGGACTACAGGGGCCTACAGGGGCCTACAGGGGCCTACAGGGGACTACAGGGGCCTACAGGGGACTACAGGGGACTACAGG
Organism: Odontamblyopus lacepedii; assembly: GCA_034769755.1. NCBI lineage: Eukaryota > Metazoa > Chordata > Actinopteri > Gobiiformes > Gobiidae > Odontamblyopus > Odontamblyopus lacepedii. The sequence continues at coordinate 45,822,231 of CM068345.1, read as the reverse complement.
GGACTAAAGGGGCCTACAGGGGACTACAGAGGACTAAAGGGGCCTACAGGGGACTACAGGGGCCTACAGGGGCCTACAGGGGACTACAGAGGACTACAGGGGCCTACAGGGGCCTACAGGGGCCTAAAGGGGCCTACAGGGGACTACAGAGGACTACAGGGGCCTACAGGGGACTACAGGGGCCTACAGGGGCCTACAGGGGCCTACAGGGGACTACAGGGGCCTACAGGGGACTACAGGGGACTACAGGGGACTAAAGGGGCCTACAGGGGACTAAAGGGGACTACAGGGGACTACAGGGGCCTACAGGGGCCTACAGGGGCCTACAGGGGACTACAGGGGACTACAGGGGACTAAAGGGGACTACAGAGGACTAAAGGGGACTACAGAGGACTAAAGGGGCCTACAGGGGCCTACAGGGGACTAAAGGGGCCTACAGAGGACTAAAGGGGATTACAGAGGACTACAGGAGACTACAGAGGACTAAAGGGGACTACAGGGGCCTACAGGGGACTACAGGGGCCTACAGGGGCCTACAGGGGCCTACAGGGGACTAAAGGGGCCTACAGAGGACTAAAGGGGATTACAGAGGACTACAGGAGACTACAGAGGACTAAAGGGGACTACAGGGGCCTACAGGGGACTACAGGGGCCTACAGGGGACTACAGGGGCCTACAGGGGCCTACAGGGGCCTACAGGGGCCTACGGAGCCTACAGGGGACTAAAGGGGACTACAGGGGCCTATAGAGGACTTTGTTTCATTCACACAAACCCAGGAGATTTGGGTATTTAGAGTTTAAAGTTTCTCAAACTGAAAACAGTGTTCCACCTTGTGATGTTATGTGGTGATGTAGAAAGTGCTCCACCGTGTTTTTAAACTCCATACACCTTCACTAGACTCATTTCAGATGATTCAGCACTGGAACTTCCAATCTCTACTGAAGTAAAGGTAAAAGGAGCTGTTCACATGAAAACCACTCCACGAGGAAACAGCATTAAGAGCTTTGGAGATGTCGTCAGAGGAATAATAAAGGATTATTCAAACACAACTCCAGGTCTCACAAGAGAGCGTTTTGTGTCATAAAGGAGCTTTAATGCAGTTTTAGACTGTACACGGTCCCAGTGCAGATGGATTTGTGAACAGTGGCTGTTGTGTGTGCAGTGTGAACAGATAAAGTTTGTTTTCTCTCTGAGCGAGGCTGCCCCAACCCCACAGTCTTTGATAGCAGCTCCATGACCTTGGATCTGTCAGAGACAGACACAGGGGAAGGGCCCGTCTCCTCTGCACCACAGCAGAGAGGAGGGGAGAAGAGAGGAGGAGAGGGGCAGAGGAGGTGTAGAAGAGGAGAGAAAGAGAGGGCCAGAGGAGGAGGAGAAGAGGAGAGAGAGGGCCAGAGGAGGAGAGGGCCAGAGGAGGAGGAGAGAAAGAGAGGGCCAGAGGAGGAGAGGGGCAGAGGAGGAGGAGAAGAGGAGAGAAAGAGAGGGCCAGAGGAGGAGAGGGGCAGAGGAGGAGGAGAAGAGGAGAGAGAGGGCCAGAGGAGGAGAGGGCCAGAGGAGGAGGAGAGAAAGAGAGGGCCAGAGGAGGAGAGGGGCAGAGGAGGAGGAGAAGAGGAGAGAAAGAGAGGGCCAGAGGAGGAGAGGGGCAGAGGAGGAGGAGAAGAGGAGAGAGAGGGCCAGAGGAGGAGAGAAAGAGAGGGCCAGAGGAGGAGGAGAGAAGAGGAGAGAGGGCAGAGGAGGAGGAGAGAAAGAGAGGGCCAGAGGAGGAGAGGGGCAGAGGAGGAGGAGAAGAGGAGAGAAAGAGAGGGCCAGAGGAGAGAGGGGCAGAGGAGGAGAGAGAGGAGCAGAGGAGAGAAGGAGAGGAGCAGAGGAGAGGAGCAGAGGAGGAGGAGAGAGGAGAGAGGGCCAGAGGAGGAGCAGAGGAGGAGAGGAGGAGCAGAGGAGGAGAGGAGCAGAGGAGGAGAGGAGGAGCAGAGGAGGAGAGGAGCAGAGGAGGAGAGGAGCAGAGGAGGAGAGGAGGAGCAGAGGAGGAGAGGAGCAGAGGAGGAGAGGAGGAGCAGAGGAGGAGAGGAGGAGCAGAGGAGAAGAGGGTCAGGAGGAGAAAAGCTTCGGGCGGGTCAGATGAACAAAGGGTTAGAGGAGAGTGTCAGTAGTACAGAGAGTCAGAGGGGCAGAGGAGAAACCCCAACCCCAATTCTGAAATAAGTACAGAATAGAAAACGTGTTTGTTGAAATATTAAATGAATCTAAACCAACTCAATACATTCACTTAAAGGCAACAAAACGACACAACTCAAGAGGCAGTCACCTTGTGTTCAGTAAACCAGAATTTAAAGATGCCCTCAAAGAATATACTTGAGTTGTGTTTTGGTTCTTCTATCTCCAAAGCTCAAAATGGTCTCTTCCACCTTGTGATGTCAGTAGAAATGGACAGTTCCGGGGCTGAAATTATCCAAATGATAAAAAAAAACCTACATTCAAATAGAGATCATGTTGTAAATAGATTGTGTTGTTATGTTGATGATGAATTGTATTTTAGAGGATAACAACGCTGATGAATTTGGTAAATGTACGGTTTAGAAGATACTGATGACACGGAATTTGAGCATTTTTAGAAGATAATTATGAATTTGAAATATTGTATTAACGGAAATTAGACTGAATGAATTTTGATTGTTTTAAATGTTTAATGATGAATTGGATCGTGATTATTTTAAGGAGACACTGTAATAGTTTCTTTAGTGTATTTTGTACACTGTCTTTGTTTGTTTCTTTTTTTAAATTCATTTTGTGAAGTTTTAAGTCACCATATACCAACAAGTACAAGACACACACACAAACAGAAAACTAATGATACAAACACTACCACAAAATCTAAATGAATGAATAGAGACTGATTGTGTGTTTGTGTGCATATATTAGTAGGTGTGTAACGATATCCAAGTCTCACGATACGATATCGTCTCGGTATGAACCTCACAGTACGATATTTATTGCGATATCGTGACAAAGCTCACGATATGGTGGGGAGGCTCACGATATTACGATATTCTACAGAATAACAAGACTGACTCTAAAATGCTTTGACCAGTCATTTGGTACAACAGTTATTGTCATTAGGGATGGAACGATATCCAAATCTCTCTGGACCAAAAGAGACAAAAGTCTTTGTAGAAACAAAAGCTTATAACCTGACTTTTATTAATCTTTTATTAATTAATTAATCGATTGGTTTTAGAAATGTCTCATATTAAAGCTAAAACCCTCCCAAATTATGCTCAATATACTAAAATAAATTTGCTTCACTGAAGAAACATCGATCATTTAATGAACACAAAGGTCAGATTTTGGCAGGACAAAAGTCTTGTCTCCTTGTCATATGATGCACCCAGTTCTAGATTCCAGCCTCACCTGTGATCAGTTACTGATCAGTCACTTAGTGGGTGTGTATAAAAAGAACCCCAGCACACCAGACCCTCACATCAACTGCAACTTGACCTCTGACAACCTGCCTAAGATCCACCCTGAGACCAAAGCGTTAATGATCAAGAGGCTGAAGACCAGATCCACTGCTGAGGTGGCTGACACCTTCAATGTGTCTCAGCGTCAAGTACAAAGAATAAGAAAAAGATCTGAAAAGACTGGAGATGTTTTTGACAAGCCCAGGTCCAGCAGACCCCGCAAGACAACTGCTCAGGAGGACCGTTTGGTGATTGGAAAATCCAAGGCCCCTTTTCCACTGCAGCAGAGCTCCACCAGGCCTGGTCACCTCAAGTCCCTGTGTCAACCAGAACAGTTTGTAGAATTCTGTCTGGAAATGGCCTCCATGGTCGAATCAGTGCACAGAAACCAGCACTAAACAAAAGGCAATTAAAAAACCGTGTGGCATTTGCCAAGGCCCACAGCCTGCTAAAAGGATGGACACTGGAAAAGTGGCAGAAGGTGGATTTCTCAGATGAATCCTCGGTTGAATTACATCACAGCCGTCGCAAATATTGCAGGAGACCTACTGGAGCCCACATGGATCCAAGATTCACCCAGAAAACAGTTAAGTTTGGTGGTGGAAAAATCCTGGTCTGGGGTTCCATCCAGTATGGAGGTGTGTGAAACATTTGCAGGGTGAAGGCAAAATCAATAGCCTAAAATATCAGGAAGTATTAGCACCTCTTACATTCCCAACCATAAAAGGGGTCACATTTTGCAGCAGGATGGTGCTCCATCACATAATTCTATCTGTACATCAAAGTTCCTCAAGGAGAAGAAGATCAAGGTGCTCCAGGACTGGCCCAGTCACCAGACATGAACATCACTGAGCAGGTCTGGGGTAGAATGAAAGAGGAAGCATGGAAGGCAAAACCAAAGAATCTGGATGAACTCTGGAGGCTGTGAGACGCTTTCTTTGCTATTCCTGATGACTTCATCAACAAACTGTATGAATCACTGTCGAACCTCATGGATGAAGTCCTTCAGCCCATGGAAGTCATACAAGATATTAAATATGGAGCTCACAGCACCACTACTTAATTCACTGACGTTATGCAACAGATTTTTGTATTTGAAGTAAATTATTTGTTCAATTTTCTGTAGGCGACAAGACTTTTGTCTTGCCAAAATCTGACCTTTCTGTGTTCATTAAATGATCAATGTTTCTTCAGTGAAGCAAATTTATTTGAGTACATTGAGCATAATTTGGGAGGTTTTAGCTTTAATATGAGACATTTCTAAAACCAATCAATTAATTTAAAGTCAGGTTATAAACTTTTGTTTCTACAAAATGGATAAGAGACAAGACAGTGGTCCCTTGTTTATCGCGGGGTTATGATAGGCGAAATTTGCGAAGTAGTCAGCTTTATTTTTTACAATTACAACTGAGGAGCAGGTGGGAGTGAAAAAACATAGTTATGTGTAGCTGTTGACGCTGTTTTTATTCTTATAAACAGACATGCCACCTTCGATTACGCAGAACACAACGCACGAGTTCTCCCTTAACCAGTCAAAACGTAAAACACAATGTGTGTTCGTACATTGTAAAAAAAAAGCATGTGAAATTGGACCAAAAAAATCCACGACACAGTGAGGCTGTGAAAGGTGAACTGTGATATAGTGAGCGACGACTGTATACACCTCACCGTACTGTATTTACTGCAATATAACTGAATATGCTACTTTTTCCTGTAAAAATGCCTTCACAAGACTTAATCCAAAGAATGAATTTGAAGATTTCAAAGTCCTTAGAACAGTTATTTCTTCATGTCGTCTGCACTGAAACAGAGCAAAGGATCATGGTCTATGTAGTTCCTCTGTTTTTTAGCTATTTCTGCATCAGAACCGTTCATTTAAGCAAAGAGACTTGGGATTCGATATATTGTGATGGTCCACGATATTATTGTGAGACCTTTGACGATTCAATATCACCACATCGGTGGCGCTGTCGGTGAATTGAGACCTGTATCATAAATGTCCTTGCTTGTTTTGAATAAATAAACCCTAAAATAGTGCAGTATGGGCCCTTTAAGTACGAGACAGGTTGCTGTGCCCTGTGAGAGCTCCATATCTTCTGTTGTCTCGGTAACCTGATAGGGCCTGTATCACCGAGCCTAAAGCCACACTTCTACAAAAGCGCTCAGGGGCCCCCACACACTTGCCTAAGTAGATGCCGCGGTCCCCACACACAAAGATGAGGTCCCCCAGGAGTTCGGAGCCACAGCGCCGGCGGGCCCCCTCTGCGCACAGGGGCCCCAGGCTAAAGGAGCAGTGCAGCACGCAAAGCCACACACACAACTCCTGCAAGAGAGAGGACACACTTTTAGTAAAGCACAAAATGTCATTGGGAGTTCAGGCTAGAACTAAAATCAGATACGAATCTGTATTAAAACTAGTATTGAAACTAGAAACACATTTGAGCAAAAATAATCAACAATTCTTTCAGAGCTGCTTTAAAAACAGCAAACACCAGATTTTGTGCATTATTATTTTACATTTTGTCCTTCCAACTCAATTCACTTCAACTTATAAATCAGATATTCTGTCACAACAGTTCCTCTTCTTGAGTAGTATTTTTCCCAAATACTCATTTCTTGGATCACTACTTTTTTTTACTTCTACTTGAGTCATATTATTTTGAAGTTTTTGGCTTCTCCACTTCTGTTAACTGGACAAAATATGATCTTTCCTGAACAGTTTTTGTGTCTTTTTGAGCTCCAGAACTTCAGTAATGGAAGATCTCACGGTAACAAAAAGTATTTTGTGTATGAAATTTTTACCTTGACTGCGGCATCATAATCATATCGAGTATTGAGTCAGTTTCTTAGTATTGAAATTGAGTTTGAAAGTTTTAGTACTGTGAAAACACCCGTCCACCAGCAGGAAGTAGGGCTGATATACAGAAGAGCATTTGACTGCAGACGAAACATGTGAAAATTGTGCCCGTTATAGTGAGAGTACATGTTTACACGACAGGTCATTTCGATATCGGCGTCTGCGTTCGCTAGGGCACATTTGGGATTCGATTAGTACATGAACTTTCATAAAGAAGTAATAAAAAGTAAGAAAATGTATTACCATTCTCCTCAAAGTACTCAATGGCTTTATGAACAGAAGTGGGTACAGTACTCAGTTATATTTACTACATTTGGTTTGAAATCACTTTTTCTTGAGTAAAAGTTGTGCTTTGTCTTCCCACTGTGAGTAAGTCTAAAAGTGACAAAAACTTTATGTTGACAATTTGAAATGATTTGAACATTTGTGTTTCTTGCAGATTTAGTTTGTCTCATTTTTGGGTCTGTCCTTCTGAAAAGAGCAGATTGTGTGGCTTATTTACTGTTTTGTCTTATACATTACATTGACCAAATAAGTTACGTCTTGACAGGTACTCTTTAAGTTACTCTTACTTGAGTAGTACTGATTTACCCCAAGTAATTTCTCTGACAAGTACTTTCTACATACATACTTTGCATAAATGACATGGAAGCGTTGAGTGAGCAAAGTTAACAGAAGCACAGGGCAGCAGCAGGGCACAAGACAGAAAAATGGACAATCTGAAACCCAGGCCAGCCCACAGAGGGTCTTACCTGAGTGTGTGCTGAGGGCGAGCGGTGTGCCATCCTGTGTGAGCACCCAGCTGTGAGCGAGGTGCCACTTATACAGGCTCACAGCACCCAAGGGTGGCGGTGAGGGGTGGACTCCCGTTATCATCTCACTCTCCTCCTGAAACACACACTCAGATTTGTGTTTGGTATAGAGCGCTCCCACCCACCTCCGGCACAGGCACAGCGCCCCCAAGAGGTAGAACTTGCATCAGTCGGCGCTTTCTAACCCCAGGGGTTGGGGGTGATGGCAAATGCCCGTGGATGTTATCAAATGTAGGGGGGTGTCGCTGCTGTGCCATAGAACAATGGACTTTAAGGGGAGGTTGGCTGTGTGCCCTGGAGGTGGCAGGAGGATTACTGGACCCACAAGTGTTTGGCCAAAGATATCGGAAAGCCTTTTAAATAGTCTGTGTGCATGTTTTATGAGGATGTAGATTTTAATCACCTGTTTGCTGTTTGTAAAGGCTGAGTCGTGCTACCCTGGAGTTCTGTATGGGACTCACCAACGCCGGAAAGACCTTCACCTTCCTCGGCCCGGACCATGACTGTGGCCTCCTTCCTCGGTCCCTGGCTGTGATCTTTAACAGTATCGAGGGCAGACTGTACCCTCGCTGTGACCTTAAGCCTCTGAAGTGCAGAGACTACACTGAGACAGATTAGGTACATTCTGATAAACTTCAAAACATAAGCTCCCTGCCCCACGCCCTGGAGTGTGTGGGGCCTTTCAGTTCTGTTGCTCTGTGGCACAGCAGCGACACCCCGAGGTTCCCCCCACTACATTTAGCTGTCAGAACTACTAAAACATAAAGACTGCACATTTGCCTTGTGTAATCTCACAACTTCACATCAGGGTTAAAGAAAGCACAAACACAAAATGTACTGTTCCAGACTAAGGTCCAGATTAGAGCTGTCAAAAGAACAGAAAATCTGATCCTGATCAATACTAAAACTAGTATCAAAACTAAATACTCATTTAGACAATTCACAGGACAGAAATGAAGCTTTCCTGAATGTCTTTAGAATGATCTTGAGTCTAGGAGCACATAGACTAGTGTACGCCCCTGGAGCACTATGGAACACATATAAAACTGCATGGGAACAGAAAAGGAAGTACTACCGTTGAATGTGGAAAATCACATTCTATTGTAAGTTTTTAATTATCACCATGGTATCAAAATCCGTATTGAGTATCAAGTCCATTCCTATCAAAATCAAGTTTGAAATATCATGACCACAGTTATTAAAGCCATCCAGACTAAAGAGGTTTATTGTGAAAAAGAACCTAGTAACGGTTTGGACAGACAAGGACATTTCAGATTTTACAGGAAAACATAATATTACTACTTTTTTCCCCAAGATATTTTTTTGGGAAATACATTTGTTCGTTCGTTAAATTAGACAAATACACTGTGAAGAGTCAATTGTCCATAACAGAGCTGGGAGGGAGCTCAGGGAGACCAAGGAGAGCACGGTTCAGCCTGTGTTTAGTCTGGACAGTGTGTGAGCATTTAGTCCACAGCCTCATCCCTCTGACCTGCCCGAACACACTGCAGCGGACTATCCACTTCAAGATTTCCTCATTAACGGCGCCAGACCAGATTTGAAAGTATTAAAAATGTGAAAAACGGGACTAGTTCATTTGAAATAGTTTGCACGCTAGCATGCTAACGGACACTTCCTGGTAATCGGAGAGTAAACAGCTTTAGAATTACATGCAGCAGAATTACTTTGGCCTCAAGAGCTGCTTATTCAACACTTCTGTATTAGGGGTGTAAGAAAAAATCGAGTCAGTGATATATTGCGATACTTCATTGTGCGATTCTCACACCGTTCTGATGATTTAAAAATTAAACTAAATGCAAGTCATCCAATTTTGGTCTCATGAAGGTACACTCAATCACGATATACGTAATTATCGATAAATCACAATATATCTAATCATGTGTCTTAGTATTGAGATAGTTTGTGATATATTGAATTGTAACAGGGACATCGTGATATGTATCATATCGCCAGATTAATGGCATTGCACACCCCTCATTTGTACTGGGGCAGATTTAGCTCAAATACATGGGAAAGAATCCTGCACAGGACTTTTCATTTGGAGTATTTAAACAAGCAATCCTAATATTTTAAGAGATACAAGAATTTTCACACAATTAACTACAAACAATTCTCTTTTTTCTCTTTTTAAACACAAACAAAAGTGAAAAGCAGAAGAGGTAGGAGCAATATTGTATGTAAATTTACATCATACAAGTCCAAGTGCTTTTCCCATTCTTTTTGCCCCATAGACCTTTCCAAAAATGCAAATATTAAGAGTTCAAAAGTATTGCAAAGGTTTAGATAATATTACTCATGTAAAAGTCCACAGTACTGGTCCATGAAATTATTCAAGAGTAACTTAAGTACGTATCTAAATCAACACAAAACACAATGAAAACACAAATGTTCAAATTAGGGATGGGCATTGGATTAAAGTTTCTTAATCGATCGTCGGGAAAATTAACTATCAATTCTCGATTAGTCATTAACATTTTATATTAAAATTCTCATCATTATTATTACTATTACTAATCTGCATACATCAACTTTACAACATATAAGCCATAATCAGGATAGAGCCTCATCAGTGTGAGATTAGGATGTGTTTAATGCAGCTTTGCGCACATTTGTTTATGTTTTACAGAAACAAAACTTAAAACCACATGGCTCATTTGCATAAACAGAAAGCGTGGTCATGTGGTCAGCTTCTGCTGGACTGAAGAACACAACTCAGTGAAATATGAGTGTTCTTTCTGTGACAGAGGATGTGATGAGGCTGGTGAGTCGGTTCTGTGCATATGTCGTTAGAGATACTGTGTACATGCGAAACCGGGACTCAAACAAAACAAAAAGAAACAGATCATAACCGGGATACTGATGTGCAGGTAAATGCAGAGCCGAGATGGGGGACTGTAACTCCAGTGTTTGTGCCGTTTGTGCCTCGACTCCTTACACTATGTTATGCACAGCAACCTACATCCGGTTTGTCGATTAAAATGAATGTAAACGACAAAACTCTTAATGATCAATTATCGATTAATCAACTAATCATGCCCATCCCTAGTTCAAATCATTTCATATTGTTGCTTTCATCACTTTAGACTTACTCATACACTACTTACTGTACTCATACTGGGAAGAATAACCACCACTTTCATTCACGTAAAAGTACTGTGACATCAATAAAAAATATTACTTAAAGGGGAACTCGGGCACATTTGAAGCTAAAGTCCGTTGCTAGAGGTGGTCGAATATTGTCAGAAAACGGTGTGTGTATTTTTTAGCATTTTTCAAAAAATATAATTCACTCATAAATAAATGTGATTAGAAACAACATCGGCGATCGAGTCTTTTGGGCTTTGGTGCAGTGAGAAATCAGCAGAGGGAAGTGTGAGGTGCTTATAAAGGTGTTTTCTAACGTTTCCAGACACTAATGAGTGAACCAGGCAGAGCGTTTGGTTTGTTAGACTCGTGGCTGTTGTCAGATGGGTTAAAGTGGAGTTAAGCTTCTTCAGTCTGAAGCAAATTGGTGTTTTACGTGAAAGTTGAGAACTTGCCCCCATCACTACACTAGTTCAGAACTTGCCCCATCACTACACTAGTTCAGAACTTGCCCCCATCACTACACTAGTTCAGAACTTGCCCCCATCACTACACTAGTTCAGAACTTGCCCCCATCACTACACTAGTTCAGAACTTGCCCCCATCACTGCACTAGTTCAGAACTTGCCCCCATCACTACACTAGTTTGTTGCCTTGACAGACTCACTGCCACAGTGAGATCTCCGCCGAGGAAACACTGATCTGTGCCGTTTTTTGGCTCCTGACAGAATTCCACCTCCTCTAGCAGTGGACTGTAGCCTCAAACGTGCCGGAGTTCCCCTTTAAGTAGGAGTAAAAGTTAAATATGTAATCTGAAAAGTATAATTTCTTCAAAAAGTTACTCAAGTACATTTAACTGAGTAAACTGAGTACTTCCCATCTTTCTGTTTTTCTGGAAAGTCTATGGGGAAACTGAATAGGAAATTTACTTCTATTAAATATTGTCCTGATGTATTCAAATATCTCTAAAAAGACTAAACAAGGATTGCTACATAGATGTGGGAAAATGACTCGAGTATTGGGAAGTCGTATCATAAATGTGCTTTCAAACTAAAGCATGTGTTTGGTTTCTTTACTCACTTCTGTGGAATAAAACCTGGACTTGGATCATTTTCAAATCTTATTCACACATTTGGTCACTTTGTCCCACTCCCAACAGAAAATGACAGCACATTCAATTTAAAAAGGCTCGTTCAAAAAACACTAAATGATCAGAATAATGAGCACAATATGACTGCATTTGTGTTTGAAATCATACAACTCAATAATCCCTCCTCTGGACACAAAATAACACTTGAAAACTATTCAGGATGACCACAGGGGGCGCTGTGGCCAGTGCATATGACAGCTAAGACTACGCTTTTCACTAAAACATAGTAACGTCATATGATGGTCACTACTTGAATGAATTTGAATACTTTTCTGTAGACATGCACAGATGGAATATCGGCACCGACCTAGAAAAATCTGCTCTATCCCATGGTATCGGTCCCATGGTATCGGTTCCATGGTGGTATCGGTTCCATGGTATCGCTTGGGCCTTTAATTTGATGTAAATGACTGTAAATTTCATGTTTGAACTTTAATCCAGACAACGCTGTTCCATAGTTACCTGCAGGATGAATAACATTTACTGAACACAACTGGAAACATTTTGTATTAAATTACTTGTGTTTTGAGAGAAAAAAATCATGTTTAGTCCCTACACTGATATCGGTTAATATGGGCAATACTCAAAGCACAACATCAATATGCTGCATCTGTGCATAAACTGAAATAAACTGCAAAAACTGACACTGGACTGATATGAAACTATGATATCTATTTAGAAAATCAAGAAAGCCTGTCATAAGCACTGGTTCTTTGGGATTGTTCACTGGGAAACCTCCACATTTTGCTCTTGGCTGGTGGTCCCTGGTGGTCCCTGGTGGTCCCTGGTGGCCCCTGAGGTCCCTGCACACTGTGTCTCTACCCCAGTTTGGCCTTCATCAGTGCGATCCTCTCTCTGCACGCCAGCTCCTCATAGTCAATGGTCGGCTCAGAGTGGTCCAAGACGTGATGGGCCAAGCGCTCTGAGGGGGCATAACTCTGAACGTCTCTGTGCTGGGCACTGTAAAGGACCTGACCCGGGTGCTGATCATTGGATTCCTCGGTTGGCTCCTGGTCCCTGCTGCTCTCCTGGCAGTGACTGGTCCCCACACTGGCACTGAGATTCTGAGGGGCCTCCACATTGGCACTGTGACTCTGACTAGCCCCGGCACTGGACTCCTGGCTCTGAGCGGCCCCTTGCTGCCTTGCTGAGAGTTTGCATCGGGCTTTATTTGTGACCTCACTTGGAGAGTTCTGCTTCCTCTTGAGCTTACTGTGGATGACTGGTGCCACCTACAGACACAAAAACACCTTACACAAAGATCACACAATACTTTTTCATGTAGCACACCAGGTCATGTTCAGAGGAGTATCCACCTTTTCTGCCCCGCGCGCTTTTGTCTCTAAATGCTCCTAAACTGTGCTTTTTGTGGTGGCACTTAAACGGGGATCATTCATGTCAATGGAGAATTTGGAAAATGTTTTTCATCTTAAGTATGACATAAGTCATTTGTGTAAAATGTTCAACACGTCACACTGCACGCGCACACACAGACACACACGCACACACACGCACACACACGCACACACACGCACACACACGCACACACACGCACACACACGCACAGACACACACAGACACACACAGACACACACAGACACACAGAGACACAGACACAGACACAGACACACAGACACACAGACACACAGACACACAGACACACAGACACAGACACAGACACAGACACAGACACAGACACAGACACACACAGACACACACACACACACACACACACACACAGAGACACAGACACAGACACAGACACAGACACAGACACAGACACACACACACACACACACACACACACACACACACAGAGACACAGACACAGACACAGACACACAGACACACAGACACACAGACACACAGACACACAGACACAGACACAGACACAGACACAGACACAGACACAGACACAGACACACACAGACACACACACACACACACACACACACACACACAGAGACACAGACACAGACACAGACACAGACACAGACACAGACACAGACACACACACACACACACACACACACACACACACACACACACACACACACACACACACACAGAGACACAGACACAGACACAGACACAGACACAGACACAGACACACACACACACACACACACACACACACACACACACACACACACACACACACACACACACACACACACACAGACACACACAGACACACACACACACACACACACACACACACAGACACACACACACACACACACACACACACACACACTTTGGCTCTTAAAAAGGGGGTATTTGACTTGGGGTTTTAGCTGCATTATTTACATCACCAAAGTTCCATTTATAGTTCTGAAAATGCAATATGTGCTGAAAACAACATATTAACATGTTTAATAAGTTTCATAAATGTTATTTTTGATGCTCTGACAACGAACACATTTTTGATAAAGGAACAACATTCTAAGGCTACGTTTACACGATGACGGTCTGAACAGAAGACGCAAAAGTGGCGTTGCGTCTTCACTGTTTATTCCGTGTTTAGACGAGCATTTTTGGGAGGAAATCTGCGTGCATACGGTGACGCAAAAGTGTGTGGAATTCGATTGGGTGAGCATGCCAGGCGGCTAGGTGGCGCTGTGATACATTATCACACAACACCGCCATGTCCGCGCGCGCTCTGTTGAGTAATAGCATGTATACACACTCTATGCATTTGTTGGAATGCCTCTTGTATATTTATTACAGCTGCCAGAGCAACTTGAAGATCCGACGTGTGGGTATCACACAAATCCGCCATGTTTGTTTCCCTGTACTGCCGCATCTATGTGACGTAAATGTGTACGCGACGTGAGCAGATCTGACCAGAGTTTTGCGTCTTGGGCGGTTTACACGGAAACGCTACAGCGGAGCGAATTTAACTTTTCCACTCTGGAGGAGGGTTTCAGATTTTTGCGTTTTTGGCCCCCAGAAACGCCGTCACCGTGTAAACGAAAGGCACTTCCGATAAAATATTTTTTGTTGTTTTTGCCCATAAGCGTTCTCGTGTAAACAGGCCCTAACATTGTTTTTGCATAATAACCCGTAGTTCCCCTGCTCTGGACCAGGCTCTGTTACTATAGTGATCAAACCATGCTAAAACGTGAGGCATCTTCACGATACAGGAAATCCTTATCACACTTCATAGTATACCTCTCCTGACCAAATTGTGTACTCTCACATTATGGCCCAGACTGTACACTTGTCCACACCATGTGAATAATGTGCACATGTAACCATGGAAACCACCCAAACTCAGTATGGGTGAGCGTGTGGGACTCGCCTGGCCCGTGGCACCGCTCTGGGGCTTGGATGCCTGTTTCTTCACTTTTTTCACAGACAGGTAAACTCGCCCCTGGTGAACAATGACCGCATCCACCTCACTGTCAGACAGCACCCCCTGGGGGACTGTGGGGGAGCTGCGGAGCTGTGTGTTTGAGCCCAAAGGGAGGGTCTCCTTCAGGACGCTGTAGGCTGTAGAGTGAGCAGTCACAAAGGTCATCTTACACTGACCATAACCTACGAGAGACATGCAAAATCAGAATATTAAATAAAATATGAAAAGGACTGTATGACAGAATATAATGAATTGGTGGTTTTCAGATTGGAGAATGTGATACTCTCATGCTCTTAGATGGAGACAAGAGACAGATTTCCCTATTGATTACAATGTGCTTTCTGCTGAAATCTCAAAAGATAAATTCACAGATGTTGAACCTGACCAGGTCTACCAGTGACTGGACTCCATAACTCAATGAATTACAACAAAAATCTGCATTTGAACGATATTCATTTGAGCTGCCCCCATCTGTTGTGATGTCATCTGAAACACCGCAATAGTAATAGACGAACCTCTGGTTAAGCTGGGGCAGGCCTGGCTGTTGCTTAGCAGACTGAGCACCTGCTGTCTGGCCGTGCTTCTGCTCTGGGGCAGGTCCTTCTGGTCCTTCCTTTGGAACAGAGCTGGACTGATCCACACACAGAGAGGAGAGTCTGGGAGGGAGTCCAGCCCTGCAGACAGGCCCATCTTCCGGCGCATAGAAGAGGAGAGTGAGAGCAGAGGAACGCTCTTCACTTCAGCCTCTAGAGGGATGTAGACCTCCAGACCTTGCAGCAGGTCCATACCTGCATACACTCTCATTAATAATAATAATAATAATAATAATAAATATA
Source organism: Odontamblyopus lacepedii (assembly GCA_034769755.1). Lineage (NCBI taxonomy): Eukaryota > Metazoa > Chordata > Actinopteri > Gobiiformes > Gobiidae > Odontamblyopus > Odontamblyopus lacepedii. The sequence goes on along the minus strand of CM068345.1, from coordinate 45,806,654 downwards.
GCTGCAAGCTAAGATGATCGGCCCTCGCTCGTGCCTATGCTCCGCCCCGGCCACGCTGCGCTCTGCACATGCCCCATAAACGCACCTTACCCCCTAAGCCCTAATCCTAACACTAGACTTAACCGTACCCCTAACCCTAACTTTAATCCTCACCCTAACATAATATTAACCCTAGCCCCAACCTCTACCACTTAACCCCACCCTAACTCTAATCCTAACACCACCTTAACCTTACACCTGCCATTTTTCTCAATTGTTGTATGTGTTGATTTTGTTTATTTAAATCCAAGATGGCGGACTGCCGGTATGGGAGGGGGCGTGGTCAAAATATACTTTTTTGTTCCTATTCCTATGATGCATCTGTGTACCAAATTTGGTTTGGCTTCGTCAAAGTTTTTCTCAGGACGTCACATTGGCAATGGCAGATATTTGGCCTGTTGCCATGGCAACACGATGAGAAATGGCCTGGGGGCGTCATTGACTTTTTTCATCAAGACCCTATCATGAATGTGTGTACCAAATTTGATATGTCTACGACAAAGTAAAATTTTATTCTTACATGCAAATTCCCTAGGGGGCGCTATAGTGCCCATTTGAGATTTTCTTACATAAATCTGTTCAGGGTCGGGGTGTCCACCAACGATTAAAGTTTGAGTGAAATCGCCCAAAGTTTGTGCGTATTATCACTTGTCAAAGTTTGACAGCGAGCCGCAAAAATGTACCCGAAATTTGGACTGTTGTCACGGCAACACCGTTTGATTTTTTAAAAAGCTTTTAACAACTTTTAATGTTGCTTTTGTCGAGATGACACAGAATGATTCTGGTGAGGCTACGTCAAAAAGCCTACGACGAGTTTGTTAAAATAGGAAATGAAAATGCGCCTTCGGCGGCACATCGCACGATCAGTCCAATATGGCTGACTTCCTGTTGGTTGCCTAGCAACCGCGTAATATATTTTTTTGTTTTTTTTGTTTGGAATGACAAGACCTATCCACCACCCGAATTTCGTTTGTCTACGATAAAGTTCATTTTTCGGGCATAGCCATAGGCGCAATGTATTTTGATTTTGCAGGGGGCGCTGTCGCGCCACTTTTTTATTTTTGGATGTGGAGTATTTATAAATTCCTACTTTGGCGTTCTTGAATTTTGTGCAAAATTTCGTGACTTTTCGTCAGTGGGAAATTGCCGAACTGTGTTCGGGGGGTGGAGGAAAATAATAATAATTAAAGCCGCAAGCGGCATCGAATGGCCCTTGCGGGCCGCACATCGCATTCGGCCAACCCGGCGCTTCCCCGGGGGGCGCTGATGAGCCTCTTGTCTCTGTGTGTTTGTGGCTTTGGGCTGAACGTGTCACTATACTCATAAAGTCCACACATACTGGAGATGTTGATGTGTTAACATTGACGAATATGGGCACTTGGGACATCGCCATGGTAACACTGTGCAAAATACAAATTTGGCCCCCCGGACTTTTTTGTTCGGACTGACGTGAAGAATCACTGTGCCAAATTTCACGTTCTTCAATAAAACTATTAAGCCGTTATATCACTTTGAAATGTAAGAAATTGTAGAAATTTTCCCATTAAGATAACATGGAGGCTTGGGCGCATCGCCATGGAAACCCAGTGAAATATACCATATGGTTGTCATTGACTTTTTTTTTACCCGAATGATCCCAGGAGCTATGTTGTCGGGTCTTTATGCCCCTGGTAGGGTCACCCAAGGCAAACAGGTCCAGGGGGACGGGTCAGACGAAGAGCGGTTCAGAAGACCCTAATGACGATAACCATTCAGAGGTCCATTCACCGGGGCCCCACCCTGGAGCCAGGCTTGGGGTGGGAGCTCGATGGTGAGCGCCTGGTGGCCAGGCCTTTTCCCACGGGGCCCGGGCGGGCACAGCCTGAAGGGACGACGTGGGACCGCCCTCCCCTGGACCCACCATCCGCGGGAGGAGCCATAGGGGCCGGGTGCAGAGAGATCTGGGTGGCAGTCGAAGGCGGGGGCCTCGGCGACCGGATCTCCGGACATGGAGACTAGCTCTGGGGACATGGAGTCACCTCACTGGGGGGGAAGGAGCCTGAGCTTGTGCGGGAGGTCGAGCGTTACCGGCTAGATATAGTCGGCCTCACCTCCACGCACAGTTTGGGCTCTGGAACCCAACTCCTTGAGAGGGGTTGGACTCTCCATTTCTCTGGCGTTGGCCGCGGGGAGCGGCGGTGAGCTGGCGTGGGCTCATCGCCCCACAGCTCAGCCGCTGCGTGTTGGAGTTCACCCCGGTGAACGAGAGGGTCGCGTCCCTGCGCCTCCGGGTCGGGGACAGGTCTCTCACTGTGGTGTCGGCCTATGGGCCGAACAGCAGTGCAGAGTACCCGGCCTTCTTGGAGTCTCTGGGAGGGGTACTGGACAGTGCACTGACCGGGAACTCTGTTGTTTTACTGGGGGACTTCAACGCCCATGTGGGCAACGACAGTGACACTTGGAGAGGGGTGATTGGGAGGAACGGCCTCCCTGATCTGAACCCGAGCGGTGTTCTGTTATTGGACTTCTGTGCTAGTCACGGTCTGTCCATAACGAACACCATGTTCGAGCACAAGGGGGTCCATCGGTGCACGTGGCACCAGGACTCCCTAGGCCGGAGGGCGATGATCGACTTTGTTGTCGTGTCATCTGACCTCCGGCCGTGTGTCTTGGACACTCGGGTGAAGAGAGGGGCAGAGCTGTCAACTGATCACCACCTGGTGGTGAGTTGGGTCCGCTGGCGGAGGAGGAAGCCGGAAAGACCTGGCAGGCCCAAGCGTATCGTGAGGGTCTGCTGGGAACGTCTGGTGGAACCTTCTGTCGGTGCGGCCTTCAACTCACACCTCCGGGAGAGCTTCTCCCAGATCCCGGGGGAGGCTGGGGACATGGAGCCCGAGTGGGCTTCATTCTTGGCCTCCATTGTCGACGCGGCCACTCGTAGCTGTGGCCGTAAGGTCTGCGGTGCCTGTCGCGGCGGCAATCCCCAAACCCCGTGGTGGACACCGGAAGTAAGGGATGCCGTCAAGCTTACTGGCCCGGTGGACTCCTGAGGCAGCTGACGGGTACCGGCGGGCCAAGCATGCTGCAGCTTGGGCGGAGCAGAGGCAAAAACTCGGGTTTGGGAGGAGTTCGGGGAGGCCATGGAGGAGGACTATGGGACGGAAAGGCTCTCGATTTACCGGTCAATCTACGTTCCTCCCCTCACCTATGGTCATGAGCTCTGGGTAATGACCGAAAGGACAAGATCGCGGATACAAGCGGCCGAAATGAGTTTCCTCCGCAGAGTGGCCGGGCGCTCCCTTAGAGATAGGGTGAGGAGCTCGGTCACACGGGAGGAGCTCGGAGTAGAGTCGCTGCTCCTCCACGTCGAGAGGAGCAGCTGAGGCTCGGGCATCTGGTAAGAATGCCTCCTGGACGCCTCCCTCGGGAGGTGTTCTGGGCATGTCCCACCGGTAGGAGGCCCCGGGGAAGACCCAGGACACACTGGAGGGACTATGTCTCTCAGCCTGGGAACCTCGGGGTCCAGGAGGAGCTGGAGGAAGTGGCTGGGGAGGAGGAAGCTTGGGAGCCCCTGCTTAGACTGCTGCCCCCGCAACCCGGCCCCGGATAAGCGGAAGAAGATGGATGGATGAGTTTTTTTATCAGGATCACATGAAGAGTAACTGTGCCAAATTTGAGACGATTCAATGAAAGTAAAATATTTGTCATGAACGGGAATTTATCTGATATTTCCCATTCGGATAACATTGGGGCTTTCGCGCATCACCATGGCAACACGGTTAAAAATACCATATGGTTTACATTGGCTTTTTTGATTGACATGACCCAAAGTAATTTTGTAAAAAATTTGGTACATTTTCTAAAAAGTAAAATTTTGACCATCCATGCAAAATTTTATTGTGTCCTGCAGGGGGCGCTATCACACCATTTTTGCTCGTGTCACAATTCACAAGTCGGTTTGGCATGAAAGTTTTACAAGTGATTCAAATTTGAGCCGAATCGGACTTTGTATGGCCAAACTGGGGGAAATTTTGACATTGGAAAATTGCAAAAAATCTGAACAAATTTTGCAGCTTCGCCGCACGTAAACTGTGACAGTTATCAAAAAAATTCAGCTATCGTTTGATGCCCGACTTCTCTAGTTGATGTAAGCCGATTTTCACCCCTGTGGGTGAAGCGCCTTCAGAGGAGTTCGTTCAAATGTGACGTGAGCGAAAATGCTGACTCAGCATCTTTTTTATTTCAATCCAAGATGGCCGCCTTCTGGTTTGTCAGAGGGTGTGGCCATAATAATATTTTTTTTCTGTTTTTCTGTCTTCACATGAGGAATGTCTGTACGACAAACTTTACGTCGGGACGTCTCCCATAGGCGCAATGTATTTTGAGTTTTGCAGTCGCGCCACTTTTTTATACCCACATATGCAACATATCCATCCATCCATCCATCCATCTTCTTCCACTTATCCGGGGCCGGGTCGCGGGGGCAGCAGTCTAAGCAGGGGCTCCCAAGCTTCCTTCTCCCCAGCCACTTCCTCCAGCTCCTCCGGACGGACCCCGAGGTGTTCCCAGGCCGAGAGACATAGTCCCTCCAGCGTGTCCTGGGTCTTCCCCGGGGCCTCCTACCGGTGGGACATGCCCGGAACACCTCCTGAGGGAGGCGTCCAGGAGGCATCCGGACCAGATGCCCGAACCACCTCAGATGGCTCCTCTCGACATGGAGGAGCATATGCAACATATATTTAATGAAATTTTTCGCCACTTCTGAATTTTGGGCAAAATTTGGTGAGTTTTTGAGCGTGTTCAGGGGATCAAATTAGAGCTCAAAGAGCAGAAGAAAGAAGAAAAAAAAAAATATTATAATTTTAGCAAAAACAATATATCCTTTAACATAGGAAATGCATATTATACATTTTTTGAAAGCTCTCGAGATTCCCCACGTCACTGTGGGGTCATTCACCATCTCGTCGGGGTCGGCCATTGACCCCCATTGATTTCCATTCATTTTAGCAGCTGTAAATATGGCCCATGCCTTCGGCCTGGGGCTTGGATACAGCTTCATGTCAGGAGTGTTTTTTAGGGACAGGAGGAGCTTCACACTACTTTTGTCAACATTGATGTTGATGATGACTTGTTAGCAAGAACAAATTTTTATTAAACAAATATTTTATTTGGGTACCGGGTAAACCGGGCACTCCGGTTTCCACCATCAACTAAAAACATGCACTGTAGGTGTAAAAGTTGTGTGAGTGAGTGTTGGTGGTGGTCGGAGGGACCGTTGGCGCCGCTTGGCCTGGCAGCCGCGCCTCTGTCAGTCTGCCCCAGGGCAACTGTGGCTATAACAGTAGTTTACCACCACCGGGTATGGAGTGAATGAAGAATACTCTGTAAAATGCTGTGTAAAGCACTTTGGGGACATGTGTCTGTGTAAAGCGCTGTATAAATAAACCTTATCTTACCTACAACTGTACAACTCACCCTTCTGTAACAGAGAATGGGCTCGTGAAAATCTGCTGTTTTAATCCATTGTGTATTTTATTCTTGAATTGTATCCTCACACTGATCTTAGGTGTGTTTTCTAATTAAAACTAGCTTATTTTTTAACCACTGTGTCGGCGGCAAGGTGGGGCATTTGTGGGCCGTGCCCCACATAGCGGCCATTGGTGCAAAAATACATGAATGAAAATGGCTTAGATCAGTTCAGGAGCACAAGAAAATCTGGATCATTGGATCAGGGCTTTGTGAGTGTGGCTGTAGTGACTGGAAACAGGCTGCGGCTAAAGACCGTGGATTAAATCAACATGAAACTTCACAATGCTACAGGAGAGAAACGCCAGGTTCTCAGATGTTTCAGCAGTCGCCTACTCGTCACCTGCAACTCTTCTGTGAGTCAATAAGACCTACTAAGCCAGGGGTGTCAAACTCATTTTGGTCCGGGGGCCGTATGCAACCTACTTTGATCCCAAAAGGGCCGGATCAGAAAACTCAGTTCTCTCTTCAAGTTATCGTATTTTTCTCCGTGTCTCGTAGTGGTGTTTAAGATTATATTCCTCGAGCAACGCCACTTGTTCCAAACACACTGAGCACAGATTTCCCATTCACCTCTGTCAACAAATAAGAATTAGACTATTTTTCTTGGGAAATCCTGAACTCAGCATCTGCTTTTCTCATTTTTTGACATTTTGCTGATGAGGGTCACGGTCGACAGTCAAAACGATCGTCCTTTAAGAGCGTTTGGAAAGAGGAAAGTCTTCATTTGTGCTGCTCTGGTGGGAGTCGCAACGTACAGAAACGCCGGAGACGCTGCTATGCTAAACGGTGTAGAAAATTAACAGAAAAATCTGAAAATTTTAAGTATTTTAATAGAAAAATCAGCCGAGGGCCAGATTAAAGGTCTTGGAGGGCCGGATCTGGCCCCCGGGCCGCATGTTTGACACATGTGTACTAAGCTGATGAATTGTTGACTGATGTTTGCTGGGTCTTGAATGTGTTTTGTGGTAGACTAGTAACTGCCTGGACGGCCTTGTGTCAGCGCGTCTCTCACTGATGTTGTTCATGGTGTTTTTGGTGAGTGTGAGGCTGTTGTTTAATGTTGACAATCTGTGGCCTTATTGTTAATAATTAGCCTAATACTAATAAAGAAAAACGTGTTTGAAGCATTTCCGGTGGCTGACTCCACTGCGTTAAAATAGTTATCAAATGGCCCCCAGCTGATGACCCCCGCCCCTCCTGTAGATGCGCTCTGACGCCGACTCTGGTTTATATTTATTATTGTTATTTATTGATTTATATTGCACCATATCGCAGGAGCTCCTAGTTTGTGAATTTTGTTCACGGAAATGGAGCAAAGGATCATGGTCTATGTAGTATTTTAGCTCTTGCTGCAACAGTGGTTTTAGGAAACGGAGCTGGTGCTTCGATATACTTTAACAGCCAACGATATAGACTTTTGACGATACGATATGACACTGTTATATCATTGCATCCACAGATTTTAAATGGCACGTAGTTTTACGCTTGTTTACGTCACGACTGTTCGAAGAAACGAAAGTACAAGTCCAGTAATGGGCAGAGTCCTAAAGCAGAGGTCAGAGCGCAAGTTTACACGTGTAAACTGATCATGAGTAAAACATGAGTAAAAATCTTACCTCAGGACGGAGCGGTGCAAAGAAACTACAAAGAAACGAGTTATTGAAGCGCAGAACCACGTACCGCAGAATGAGTCCGGGCTGCTGTGTGTGCGGGACTGTCCCGACACCCCTTTCACATTAAAAGCACGACCATGCCCCCCTTCACAATAAAAGCACACCATCCTCTCCCTTTGAATACACAGAACTAGTGTGGCCACCTGTCCCACTTTTACCTGATTGTCCCGGATTTTAATGGTCTGTCCCGGAACACTGAATGTCCCGAGGACGAAGTAACGTTTTGCTGTGGAAGTTATAGAGCAGAGGACATGATAATGGCTGACGTGAGAACAACAAACAGGTCGGATCCAGGGGCCACTGGTTTGGGATGTGGCAGAGTTGAAAGGCACAAAGACAACGATAAACTGTCCAGGAGGGTGCATGAGCTGTCCTATGCACTCTGCTCAGCACGGGAGGAGATACGTCTCCTGAAGATCTGCTGTGAAAGTGGAAGAACACAGCCGTCCATCCACCCAAAAGGTGCAGTCTTACCAAAGGAGCAGAGGAGGGTGCTCCAGCTCTACTACCAGAGCAACTGCCAGCAGTAAAGCCCCTCCAAACGTTTTCCTTTACCTTTTGCATGATGAAAAAATAAAACCAAAATTATTCATCATTATGTTGTTCTCTTAAATGTCTGTGGTAGTTATGTTTATTGTTTCAAATGTCAGAAGTTGAATTCACATGTCAGCCACAGCTGCAGTCAGTTGACTTTTATTAATTGGTAAATGTGAACATAGAAAAAAATATAAATGTATAGACTTAGTCTATAGGGACCAGAAATAAGATCCAAATGTGTAAGGTGTTATTTCTCTCTCAAGTAACAGAACAGGGCCGTATTAAGCCAGTGTGGTTCCCCTGGGCTCTGTACCTGTACAGAGTCAGGCCAGTCCCGATACTCAGTCCTGGTTTAGACCTGGTTCGGTCTTGGTTTAGACCTGGTTTAGATCTGATTTAGACCTGGTTCGGTCTTGATTTAGACCTGGTTTAGTCTTGGTTTAGACCTGATTTACACCTGGTTTACACGTAGTTTAGACCTGGTTTAGACCTGGTTCAGACCTGGTTTAGTCCTGGTTTAGACCTGGTTTAGTCCTGGTTCAGACCTGGTTTAGTCCTGGTTTACACGTAGTTTAGACCTGGTTTAGACCTGGTTCAGACCTGGTTTAGACCTGGTTCAGACCTGGTTTAGTCCTGGTTTAGACCTGGTTTAGTCAGGAATACCTGAGATGTCTGTAAATGTAGTGTCAAATAAACTTAATTAAAAATATTTTTTTGTTGTTTTTTTTTCAAGGTGGCTGAGTGGCAACACTCAGGCCTCACAGCAAGAAGGTTGCGGGTTCGATCCCCGGGTCTTTCTGTGGGGAGTTTGCATCTTCTCCCCGTGTCTGGATGGGTTTCCTCCGGGTGCTCCGGTTTCCCCCATCAACCCAAAACATGCAGCACCTGAACTAACATCAAGGACCATGGTGTCCACCCTCCTGTGGGCTCCACCTGCAGGGGGTTCATAGGGGTTCATAGGGGGTCAGGATTGGGCAGCAAACTGCCCCTGTGACTGTTCCCAGGCCCAGAGACAGAGTCCCTCCAGTGTGTCCTGGGTCTTCCCCGGGGCCTGCTTCCGGTGGGACATGCCCGGAACACCATATTCTCATTCATCCAGGTCATCTCCAGGTCCGGACTCGAGTCCGATTTGCAGAAATATATTGCGTTGAACTTGGTTTTGCATTTATTTGTTTTATTAATTCCAGAAAAATAAACACTGGATTATGAAAAGAAATTTATTAGTTCTTGTTTGGCATAAAGTGGAATACTGCCTGAAGCTTCTGAAGCATGAGGTTTAGATCCAAACACGACAGAGATGAGTAAATAAGGCATGAGATTAAAGGCAGTTTCAAAACAAGAAAAACTGTACATGATGATTTCGTAGAAATGAGTACAAAATAACTGTGTTCATATATAAAAACACTGTTTAGCATTCATACGTTTTTGCACTGAACTCAATAACACCACATTAATTCTGTTCAAAGCCATGATTAAATCCACATCTACACCAAAGACACACTATGCAACTTTTCTGGTGGAAGCTCCGCTGTTTCCCCGTCTTTATTAATACTTCACATTACGCTGGGGGTGTTCTCCATGTGTGTCTGTGGTGGGATGTTCAGCCATTACCTTGGTGACGCAATGCACACATTTGCAAACAATGGCAGAAAAAGTCTGAAAACTCAATAAATACACCTGTGTGAAGTTGGCCCCATCAAACTCAAACCTACACAAAAACTATGTCAGTCGTTTGTGCTGCAAAAGGTTCGGTTTGTGCTGCCTTAGTTTTGGAGAAATTAACGATTCTTTTACAGGTAAAATTGGGGTCAGTCAGCGCCCCAGGAAGCTTCAAAATGGGGGGATATCGACACGACTATGGTTTTCAAGACAATAACTGAGGACAGAACAGTCACATAACAGGTGAAATAATGTGCTGTGACCCTGAGGTAGTTCTCATGACTGAGGGATGTCCAGTGATCTCCAGTTGGACTGCGTTTGTCGCCCCAGCTCCAGCTGTACCAGGCGCACTCGCGCTGGGACTTCCGTGCTGTGCTCGGATGCAGTTGCCTGGAGTTCTGTGTTCGCACCTGTCGGGCTGCAGACAGGGCGTCGTCACACTGCTGTTTGCGGGTTGCACGGTGGAGCTGCGGTTTTGGCACAGAGGGTGGGTCCAGGGGTGTCTAGGCTATTGCGTGGTGGGGCGGGTGTGGGTTCTGCTCCTCCGTGTGTTTGTGAAGGGGCGGCGTGGGGGAGAGAGATTCTCCTTATGTTTTGAAGTGGACTTTGTTTGGTGTTTTCCTCGTGCGGGGCATCGGGGCAGATGTGTCGTGCTTTGGCCCACCTGTTCCAAACGGGACGTCTCAGTTTCGTACAAAACGTTTTCTTTCCTGTTTACAACCAGATCGTGTAGTTTTTCTAACGTTACAGCCTTTTTACGGGGTGTGATGGGTTTTGAAAAGATTTTTCAAAATAAAAGATTGTTCAGACTCGGATAATAAATACAGTGGAATCCAATGGGGGTTGGGGACCACTGCTCTAAAACATCCAAAATGGAGTCAGTCGTTTGTGCTGTTTTGTGCTGCAAAGTTTCTTTTGTGCGATTCTGGTTCTTAAGATATTTGCAGTTTTATTTTCGGACGATGACGTCATCCAGCCACTCAAAATGTGAAACAGCCTCAGGTAATTATAGGACGTCATTTCCGCTCAGCAGACGGCAGCAAAACTCCGCAAAACTAGTGGCGATAAACGATCTCAGGCTGTGGAAAGTCTGTATTATTCTATAAAATATTAATCAAAAGCAAATTACTAAAGACTGATACAGACTTTTCCGCAGCCTCAGATCTTTTCTCTTCACTAGTTTTGTGGAGTTTTGCTAAAGTCGCCGCCGTCAGCTGAGCGGAAATTACGTCCTATAATTATCGCAGAAATAATAATGAATAATTTTAAAAATTAAATCACACAAATAAAAATTGTCACAGCACAAAACAGCAGAAACAAAATACAAATGTTTTGTATAATTTTCTGCATGTTTTTAGGCTGTTTCAGCTTCTGAGGGGCTGGATGAAGGAAAATATCTTAAGAACCATAATCGCACAAAAGAAACTTTTTGCAGCACAAACGACCGACAGTTTCTGTGTAGGTTCGAGTTTGATGGAGTCAACTTCACGGAGGTAAGAAATACTTCAAAAATATGAAACAAACTTAAACATTTTCAGGAGTCTGCCGGTTGTTTCTGGTCAGATTGGGAAGAGAGGAAATGCTCATGACATCAGCTGCAAAGTGCCAATAGAGATATGTTATCACTTTGCCTGGAATGTTCCGCAGTATTGCATTAAACTTCATCTAAGCATAGGCAAGCCGGTGATTTTACCAGGCCAAATTACAGGTTAGATGAGTGGAGAGACCCCGCTTACAGTAAGAACAAGGTATTTTTCCAGCAATAAAAACATTACAGGCAAAGCAAAAACATCTCCATGGTGACACACTCCTTCCTCAGCAGAAAAGTTACACAGTGCATCTTTATATTTAAACCGCACCCATGTTCTGAACAGCTCCGCTGAGATTTTATAACGGTCGGCAGTTGAATTCTTGAAGCTGAAAATAAAAAATTAAAAGCAAAAAGAAACATCCGGTTCGTGCTAAATATGGACAAAGAAGTGAGTGATGTTCCACAAAAATCCTATCGTACACTTTTGATGTTCACTCAGTCCAAGCACGGCGGGCGTTCGGAAACATGTGGACGGCGACTTCCGGTATAGTGGTGTAGGGGGCCAGAATTTCAAAATAAAAAACTGGGACATCCCCGGTTTTTTGGTGGTTGGTAATAATAAAATTAGGAAACAAGTGCGTCATTAAGGAACACTGTTATGCAGAGACCATTTACAACCAACACGTGATTCAGTAGTCACATTTTCCTTGTGTTTTGGTCGTTTTTAAGCAGATTTTTTGTATATCACCTAAATAAATTACAGTTTATCTCTTTACTCTTGGCAGGTTTCAAATTGGTTAAAAATAGAGACAACGGGGCCATTTCTTGTATAAAACTGGGACAAATGAGTGGTTTTGGATAAACCTGCCAGGACAGGGGACACGGCTCAAAACTGGGACTGTCCCGGGGAAATAGGGACGTCTTTTCACCATAGGCATGTCATAAAACCATGGATTCAGCAGCGGCGGTTTTCACAATCTGCCAAAGCTTTTAAACAAATTTATAAAAGGAAAAAACAAAATACAACGCCATCTAGATGAAGCCATCCGTTTTCCCACATTTTGTCCATGTTACTTTCGCAAAGCGTCTTTCTGAGTGGCTTTCGATTTCGGCAGCATGAAAAGACCCTGCTGATCGCAGGCTCCTGATAATGCGAGCTTGTACGCCAAACATTTCAGCACCCCCAGCGTGATGTCATCGCAAAGCATCAACAGAGACTCTGAATGCGACGCAAAACCCGGACAAACATTTCCAAAGCTAAACCCAGCCGGTCTTACTTATTTACACATACATTATATAGTGCAATTGCATCGTACAAAATATTGACGTTAAAAGGCCATACTCTTTCGGTTTCTGTTGCCGATGCTCCAGCAGAATTGCCGTGTCTGCTGAGCGTTCAAACTATTTCCAGGAGGAATGGTTTGGTTTTTTAAAGCCATATTGATCGTATAAAAGGTCGTTGAATAGGCCATGCTGGAAAGTGCATACAACAGGTTAGACTCATTTCACAAAAACATAGTCGGTATTTTTTAACATTTCACTCAAATCTTGTCTTGTTTTTGCATTTGTTTTTTCATTTTCTACCTAGCAACCATAATGTAAATGGGTCAAAACGTGTCTATGATTGGACTAAAAATATATAACAACCGTTTTATTTATTACGTGAAGGATTAAGCTGTCAGAAAAAGCCCTTCCTTGTGCGTAAATTGTGTCGCCGTTTCGGATGGTGCTGGTGACTGAGGCGGAGGGATTTTGTTTTACGACTCGCCGCCACTTCCTGCGTTTTTGTACTTTTCCCCGCAAACTGCCGCTTACTCACAACAAAATTACGTCGGTTTAGTGCGGGCTTTAAGTACTATCCCGCCAAAAACCTGTCATACGCACTTTAAAACACCAGAGCCACGTTTACATGAGAGCTTCAATTCCCAATAAAGATCATTTAATGAATTCCGCTTCAAAAAGACCATATAAACGCTTAGTTCCGAAAAGAAATGAAAATGATTACTTGGATTTAAACTTAATTCTGAAGTAAGTGGGTGATATATTCCGATTATAAAGCCGAATTATTCTTCTTAACAATAATTTCGATTGATCTGGCTCCATCGGTCGTGGCTTCAGACTTTCATCCACTGCTCTTTGGATGTGGGAGTGGGCTGAGGTGTCGCAGCCTCAGACTCAGTTTGTCCTTCCTCCTTCCCCAACACTCTTCCCTTCTCCTCCTCAGCTCACAGACGTAAAGCGTGAGGAGACAATTCTCCAGTTGCTGCTTCATTATCATCGGAATGACTGTGGAAAAAGTTTGGATCGTTTTGTGTCGGCGGCGTAACAACAAACGGAGATGACAGAAAAGCCGGGAGCAGCTGAAGTGTGTGTTTTCTTCCCAAAGACGGAAATACGTTTGTGTCGCTGTCCAATCAGAACCCTTCCCCACCCCAAGACGATGAGCGGAATGAAATAATGTCGATTTAACGTGTTTTCCATGGAAACCTCAATTCGGAATTAAAAATCATCATGTAAAGGTGGCAAATATTCCCCTTTGGAAGATAAATCACTTGTCTCTTGTGGATCGGATTGTCTGTTTCAAGAATGTGCCTCGAGCAGCCACAATAGGATTTGAATTTAAAGTGCTTTTCATCAGATTTAAGAGTAAATATGACAAAATAAGATCTGGTGTACAGCCCTCGGTGTGGAGTCTGTGAACAGGTTTGGTTCAGAGTGTGACCGGACCCTCCTGGGGCACTGGGGTCTTTGTGCTCCCGGCTTCAGTGTCTCTCAGAGGGTGGGGGTCCTCCGGATGCTGATCGGGCTCCTCCTCCTCGCTGTCGTCCAGGGCGAAGTAGCGTCTCCTCCGCTCGGCTCTGGACACGGTGATGGACGGCGCCGTCGGTCTCTGAGGAAAGTCCTGCACGCAAAAAGACATGAGAGAAACTCAGTGATGCTTTGCAGGCATTATCTGAGGGCTAACCGGAGGCACTGCTCTGTCTGAAGACCTGTTCTAATCGGAGTTTTGTTTTAGCACAATCTCAGCAGAATGAACTGATTTAGCTGAAAAACAAAAAACAACTGCACAGATGAAGTTTTTCCGTTCAGTCTCACTCAGCTTATTACACAAAATCAAACTCCTAATTTTCCATTTTGTATTTTTTCTTGAGTTTTTTCCAGTCAGTCTTAAAATGTATCAGTCTGTATTTGCAAACGTGAGCACTGCTTCACCATGGTAACAGCTAAACATTATGCCGTGACATAAATGCAGTACACCCCTAGCATGATGTCACTGCAAACCATCTATATGTGCTTAAGTTAAAACCAGGAGCTGGTTCCAAAACATCCAAAATGAGCCAAACCATGGTGCCAAGTATAGAGATGGATCAAAGACATAATATTTGGATATTTATGGATTTGGCAAAAATATGTACCATATATGTACCATAGTAAAAGTCGCACCAGCCAAAACATGCACAATGAAGAAGAAAAAAAACATGTACAAGTCACACTTTTTGGGGGAAATTTCTTTTATAAAATCAGGTCATGAGCTCTGGGTAATGACCGAAAGGACGAGATCACGGATACAAGCGGCCGAAATGAGATTCCTCCACAGAGAGGGGGAGGAGCTCGGTCACATGGGAGGAGCTCGGAGTAGGGTCGCTGCTCCTCCAGGTCGATTTGCATATTGGGTCCATTCATATTTAAATATGATTGATTTCAAAGCCCGAACAACAATAACTTTAGTCTAGATTTCTTTTCAAAAGTGCTCTACAGGCCACAGGAGACAAATGAAGCCATTTTCCGAGTCAGTATTTGGATTTTTAGTAAAAGGGTTCAGAACTAGGGTTGTCCATAGTACAAAAAATATGATGCTCATCGATACTAAAACTAGTATCAAAACTAGATACTCAGTTGAGCAGGTATCAATACTAAAAAAGTCACATTCACAGGCGTAGACTGTACATTCCCGTGGTCCCCAACCTTTTTATCACCGCAGACCGGCCAATACTTGACAATTTTACAATTTTACCGTGGACCGAGGGGGGGTGAGGGGGTACGTAGATTGTTTATATTGCAAATTTAATAATAAAGGTGAATCCACTGTGTACTCGTATGCAGCTTTATTAGCAGCTTCCTCGTAACACTGCGCCAACAACATCACCAGTGTGCGAAATATCCGTCAGTATTCGGGGGGTCCCATCTCCGAATTGTTGAGCAATACAGATCTACATTTTCAATATGCAAAACCCTATGAAAAGTTGTGTATTACAATGTAAGAAAACGAGTGAATAAATGTTCGGTATCGACACGCAGTTTGTCAAGGACCAGGGTTTTCAAGACAATAACTGAGGACAGAACAGTCACATAACGGGTGAAATAAAGTGCTGTGACCTGAGGTCGTTCACATGACTGAGGGACGTCCAGTGATCTGCAGTTAGACGGTGTTTGTAAACTGTAGCTCATCTACTGTAGCTCGCCGTGGCTCTTCTATACGAGTCAGTGACGTATAAGGATTTTCAACAGGCAAATTTTAAAATAGCTTCTATTGAACTTTTTCAAATCTTTACCATGTCAGGAGCATAAATCTGTGTTTAACATTTATATGAAGCATTTTTAGTGTAAAATGTCATGTGGTGCGACAGACAATAAGCTTAAAACAGTTTTATTTTCTAAAACATGGTTGGGATATTAATCTAAGTTGTGAGTAATATGAAGTGAATAGAAACAAACTGCTGCATTTCTTTAGATTTTTAATGCATTTTTTTTTCTTTTGTTGTCCAATATGACAGTCGCCTGCTTGTGTTTAATGAACAAACTACTGCCCTGGAAAATGCTGAAAATGAAGAAAAATGCCTAAAGAACCGTTCACCCAAGTCGACTTTGTCTGTTATTAAACTCCAGCCACAGAATTCTGCTGTTATTAGTCGCACCACATGATGCACGGTCGCACCACATGACATTTTAACACTTTAAGGACAAAAAACATGCAGAAGAACTCATGATTTCTGAAAAAAAAAAATGATTTGGTTCCATGGAGATCAGAGGTACTATACAAATGTGCTGAATTATTATGAAATTTGAACCTTTTTAACTGAGAAAACAGTAATTGGACAGCGTCATGTCATTGACCCATATACTAAATTTCTTGTGGCTGCTAAAACTAGTAGCTCTCTGGCATTTTTGTTTTGTAAAAGTAGCTCAGCGGAGTGAAAAGGCTGGAGAACCCTGCTGTAAAGAATCTGAAAAGGTGCGATTCTGCACGAGCTGACCTGAACAGCGTCCATGTTGCCGAAGAACTGCTCCACGGGCAGGATCTGGTTGCTGTCCTCATCGGGGAAGAGCTTGCTGTAGTCCTGGTAGTCCATGCGCTCCCCGCAGCACGGCGCCTCCTGCTGGTTCTCCTTGTCATGGCGGGGCACAGGCTGAGGGGAGGCCGAGCACCTCCTGTGGGCTGACCCCTGCTCACACTCGCAACTGATGTCTGACCTGTCCAGATGTGCCTTACTCCTCTGGCTCGCACACACCTGCTAGGAGGATTCATAGAACTGGGGTTACATTCATGGCTCACAACCAAAATAATAGTTAGATAGAAATAATTTAATAACTTTATAAATGCTTTTACTTTTTACATGTTTTAATTTACTCTAAAGCAGACCTATTATGCTTGTATCTGCTACAGTTACATTTGGTTATCATTTGGACATTGATCTAAAAACAACTTAATACAAGAAACAACTGCACTGATTTCCACGTTAGAAAAATGCTGTGCCCAATGGGAGTTGACGTCGCCGTAAATGCCATCACCTCCTGAGTATATCTGCAGCATTTTGTTTTTCATTTGTGCCAAAACGACCATGTCACCCTGCCAAATCCTGCATGTATAACAGATTAAGAAAATAAAATAGCAGAAGGAAGCAAGTACAGAGCAGTGAACTGACGACAGTGAAAACAAGGCTTGACTGGCAAAATGGCGCCTTGTAAATCAGTGATGAAACATGCATGAATCATTCTGAATAGAATTTTGGGCGAGTATAACAATTAGAACAAATAACATGGTTAAAAGCTCTGAAAAGTCATAGAATAGGGTCACTGACACTATTTTCAGTTTAATCCTGACCTACTGTACATGGGAAGAACATTCAAAGTCCACACAGAAAGACACTGACCAGGAGACAAACCCAGGACCATGGGTGGAAAGTAACCAATTACATTTACTCACATTACTGTAACGGAGTAGATTTTATGAGTAATTTGTAAAGGGGAGTAGGGACGGGCAGGTTGATTAATCGATAATCGATCATTAAGAATTTTGTCGATTACATCTTCTCCCGCTTAATCCAGCTGGGTCGCACGGGTGACAAATCGAATGTAGGTTGCTGTGTAACATAGTGTAAGGAGTCGAGGCTGAGCACAAACACTGGAGTGACAGCCTCACGGTCCCACGTTTCGGCTCTGGCTACTTGGAGATCACTACATCCCTCAGTGTGCGTTTACCTGCACATCAGTATCGTGGGTATCTATTATTTTTTTTTGAGTATCCCAGTTTCACATGTGTACGCAATATCTCCAATGCGACGCACAGAACAGACTCACCAGCCTCTTCACATCCCTCTGTCACAGAGAGAACACTCATATAATCCACGGAGTCGTGTTCTTTAGTCCAACAGAAGCTGATGCATCAGCGCTGCTTTTTTTTTGCTTTCTGTTTATGCAAATGAGCCATGTGGTTTTAAGTTTAATTTCTGTAAGACGTAAACAAATGTGTAAACCAAAACTGCATTAAACACATTCTAATCTCACACTGATGTGGCTCTGCAGTGGTGATGGTTTATATGTTCTAGAGTTGAATTTATTTATGCAGATTAGTAACAGTAATAATAGTGATCATTTTAATATAAAATGTAAATGATTAATCGAAAATTGTTCGTCAATTTTCCCGACGATCGATTAAGACAATTTAAATCAAATGCCCATCCCTAAAGGGTAGAGTTCAATTTGTCAAGTAGACAAGAGTTTTAGGTAGAAGACAGTTCTGGAACTGAAGAAGCAGCTTGGATGAGCGGTGACACATCTTCTACCTAAAGCCCTTGTCCAGGTGACAAGGTTTTTGAAATGGGTCATTTTACTTTTACTTCAGTACATTTTGACCCAAGTATTTTACTTCATTACATACTTCATTACACTCTTGTTACCGAGTAAAATCAGACTGATAGAGAAAAAATAATCTGCGAAAGAAACAACAACAATCTGGCATAAATGAAAGGAATTTGCGCAGAGTTGTACACACAGCTTTTTCACTACAAATGTCCAGTCATTGTGCAGACGTGTCAGTCTGTCTTGGATCGATTTGGATGATGCTGGTGCAGATCGAGGTCGTCATGGATTCATTTTCGTTTTGCATACTTTGATTTTGGTTTAATTTTCTTTCTTTTTTATTGTGGTGTTGTGAGTTGGACCATATAATTCAGAATTTGTTAAATTGTTAATTTGTTAAATCTATTATGCAGTTAAAGTTCTAAATTCTATAAAAAGAAGGACGAGTGCCGTGTTATTAATTGTTAGTAGCTCAGTTGTCTTTAAAACATCAATCTATCAAACTTTATTTACACAGCGCTTTTGATACAGAAAATGCAACAGAAATAACCAAAGTTTGCACTGTTTCACGTAAAAGTTGATTAAAACAACTTGTGCTGGATTAGATTTAGGACTCCTCCTTTTTTAACATCAAATAATTGAAAGTAACTTTTACTCAAATAACATTTTAAATGAAGTACCTTTTTACTTTAACTCAAGTATATTTTTAGATGGTTACTTATTAAGCAAAGTAAAGACACTTTTACAATTTTTCAGTACTTTCCACCTCTTCCCTGGACAAGGACCTTCTTGCTGTGAGTCTGAAACACTCACCAGTGCACCAATGGAGGAGGTGAGCTCTGCAGACTTCTCTTCAGCGCGGCCTCATCACCCTCGTGTGTGTGAAGCGGTCATGAATGAGGCGTAGTATGTGCGTGTGTGTGTGTGCTTGTGTATATTTGCAGTGGTCTATTACATCGAAAGCAGCACTAAAGTCCAACAGCCGTCACTGACCTTCCTGGAGCCTGTGGACTGGGAGCTGCTCTTCCTCTTCCTGCTCCTGAGCTGCCCGGGCATCTGTGGAGAACACGGGGTGAGAACCACTTGTTTTCCTCAAATGTTTTCCTCTTAAGTCTTCTACAGTATCTGTTCCAAACCAATTACAATTACACTCAACTGCATCTCAGATCAACAGCACAGCCTTGACAAACAACTAAAGAGTCACACTTTGCTGATGATACCTGTGCGTGTGAAGGTACATGTAGCCTGCTTGTAAAAAAACAGGACTTCATTAAAGAACTAACCCCTTTAAATCCATTACATAATAGCAGTTTTTGTTCACTGGAGTCCCATGACTGAGGGGGTCTCATGACAGGAGGCTCTGAGTGGTCATATCGAGGGAGCTGGGCCCAGGCTGGCTCCCGTTATCACTAATCTAACAAAGCACATGTGTAAACTGCTCCGAAACGCCTGATACGCTCCAGCAGGATGTTTATGTCACAGTATTATGGGAATCTAAACAAAAGTGTCGGCTACAGTGGGGCTCCTGATCAAGATTAAACCAAGCTTACCTGGTTACCTGCAACATTATGTGAAAATAGAATTAAAATGTTTTTTTTTACAAGTTCCAGAGTTATGGTGCATTTGGGAAGATTAAATTCAAAAGCATCTACACATGGCACCAGTCTTGAAAACACAATGAGGTGAAAGTTGCAAAGGGCATGATGACATTAGCAGTGTCACCATAGACAGTATATATACGGTCTATGAGTGTCACTGAATAA
The DNA here is from genome assembly GCA_034769755.1 of Odontamblyopus lacepedii. Lineage (NCBI taxonomy): Eukaryota > Metazoa > Chordata > Actinopteri > Gobiiformes > Gobiidae > Odontamblyopus > Odontamblyopus lacepedii. Next base: position 45,786,864 of record CM068345.1, on the reverse strand, counting down.
AACATACGATATCCTTAAAACACTTTCATTCACACACTGTCTAATAGATCACCATTCCTCTCGTGAGAAGCTTACATTAAGGTTTACATGTTTATGACCTGTGTTTAATCCTAGTTATTGGTTACCCAAGGAACACTGCAGCAAAAATGGGTGGTTTTGTAATTCTAGAATGTGTTAATGTCATACTCTCCAGTTTTCCCTATTAATTACGATGTACTTTATCCTTGAAATATCCAAAATGTTAATTCAGGAATGTTGAACCTGAACATTTCTATTGGTGTCTAGACACAAGAACTCACTGAATGGCAAGAAAAATCTGCATTTTAACCATAATAATTTCACTTGCCCCCATCTGTATTAATCAGATTGGTCTACAGACCTCTGTGATGTCATCTTAAACCCTGCAGTTACCCTTGGTTATTAAAACAACAGTTAAACTGTTACACTTTTCTGGTCAAGGGTCTGCTCTCTGCTCGTCTCCTGGAGATGATGTGCCTACATTTCAATGTTGCATCTACAATACAATACAATGCATTTAATGCCATACGAAGGAATATTCCAGACAAAGCAATAGAATCACCATAGAGACAAGCAGGTGGCACACCCTCCAAATAGTTCCTCTTTGGACAGTGTTAAACAAAGCAACTGCTGCTCAGCTCCAGTGTCTCACCTAAAGACTTGAGATTCTGCTTAGATTCACATTATTCTGTCTGTATCATAAATGCTAATGAAGAGCAGTGTTGTGTCCTGGCTCCGTTCAGCTGGAGCTGCTCCTGCTCATGTAAACAATGTGAACAATGTTTTCAAAATGGATCCAAGAAAACGTGTCAAGTCCAACAGACCCAAGCTAAAGTCCTACAGCTAAACTATACCTCTAAACTCATGTGGTTCTGATACAGTATTACAGCCGTGACCACTGAAAACCTCCGCCAACACTCACGGTTCGTGCGGGAGGTGCAGGTTAGCCGCGTTAGCATCGCGTAAGCTCACCTCGGGAGAGAGGATCCGGTGGAAGGAGCACCGGGGCACGATTAAAACGCTCGGCGGTCCGTGAGAAGAGCCCCGCCGTGATGAGCTCTCCTCCCGCGGCCAGCTCCTGTCCTGATCCCCCGCCTCCGGCTGCTGGACTCTGGGCTGGACTCAGAGCTAACAGTCCTCGGACTGAACTGAACCGTGGATGACGTGTTTCTTCTTCTTGTGGATTTTCGGCAGACCGCGCGCCGCCCGGCGCAGTGCTGCCTTCCTCTGGTGGAAAGCATTACTACACTGCACTGCCTTGTACACTTCCTGCCAATGTACAGACGGGCCAAGCATATTTTTCAATGTGATGGATTCACAACCAAGATCACTAAGTTGGATGAATAGAGTTCTTTTTTGGCGTGAGAACTTTAGTCCATTAGAATATGTCGCACAGTTTCTTCCTTTCCACATTTTTGACATAATCCATTATGATGTTTGCCAATGATATTAAGGTCAAATGCCAGACCACAGTGACCCAGTAATCTCGTGTTCAGGATTTGTTCTCTTCTGTTGTTTCCCCGGGTTATGGTGTCATTCCCATTTATGCTCCTCTGGATACTATGAAAATGCCTTCCTCTCCTTTCCGAGTCCCATTCTCTCTGCCACTGGGTACATATTGTATTTTTAATCATGCTGCGGTGTTCAAAACTGCTAAGGACACTATTGAGATCCACCTCACTTTGATTTATTGCATTTTTCACAACCTTTTCCACAGCCTCATTTCCCACAATCCCCACATGGGCTGGGACCCACAAAAACCCCACATCCGCTCCTCCTCTCTCTATCTTTTGCGATACAATCCGGGCTTCAAACAGCAGATCTGGTCTAGCACGAGATCCTCCTGACTCCAGTGACATTAAGGCAGCAGCTGAATCAGAACAGATGACAACTCTTTCTGGCCTTATTTCCTCTGTCCACTTCAAAGCCCACACAACTGCCCATATTTCTGTTGTATAGACTCCCACTCCATCTGAGAGTCACCTGCCCTGACCTGAGCCAGTGCTGGAACATGCACTCCAAATCCCCCTCTTCTATTGGATGATGTGTTTCTTCTTAAATGTCTCTAATAAAAACAAGAGATATCCTGAAGGCTGCGGAAGTGCCAACTGCAGCGGCCATCTTGTGACTGTAGGAGCTGCAAGATTCTAATAGAAAATGAGGAAATAACAGAGAAAATTCACTAAGAAAATGTTAACATTTACATAAAAGAGTATGTAGTACAGGGACATTTCGTCTCTGACTATTCACCCTGAACTGGTCTATATTTTAAACAGACCTAAACGTCTATCTATCTTTGTAGCCAATGCCAATACTGAGCCTTGCCCATTTATAATTATTATTTACCTAACACAGCCTACGTAATGATTTAACATTAAGGTTACATTAATATAGACCTATCATGTAGGCCTTGGTCACAGAGATACAGATTTACATTTATTCAATGGGGATGGCATAATTTTGTAAAATATTTACATGGGAAATATTGTTAGGATAAATAACTAGGCTTAGCTATTCTGTATAACTGCTGCTATATTTCATTATTGTACCGAGGTCATGTGAAGATAAGGGCTCTGATCACAGCTGTGAGACTCATACACATACTGTATGTGAAGACAAATGTGTGATATTCCAAACTATCTAATAGCAAACTAACTGAATAGGACAAGAACTACTGACAGGGCTGATGTCAGGACTTGTTGGACAGATAACACCCATTGATGTATAATAAGAGCTTTTATTATAGTTCTATGATAACACCCGGATGGAGTCTGATTGGACTGTGTGATGTGCCACGAGGCCTGGCTGCTCTGTGCACCAACGAAGAGGCGCTAAGTCTAACCCTGGTCTCCTCCCACTACAGTTTGTGTATAAAAATCATTGTATAGGCGTAAATATTCAGTCTCTGCAGGGGAATGTCGGCACAGACTCCTTGTACAAGTTTGGCTTTCTAATGTTTGAATAAGTAAATTATCCGGACTTTAGTTCTGTTTCAAGTGTATTTTTGTCTAGCAGAAGCTAACGAACACGCAAGGGAAAACCTGGTTTCCTTTACAATATGATGAGTAAAAATCAGTGGTTACAGGCCTAAATATCTTCCAGATTTTATTTGAGGGTAAATGGCAGTAGGCTACAGACAGTAGACGATACGCCTTCACTGTTCTTTATTTGGTTGGATGATGCACATTTCCACTGTGGCACACATAATAATGTAAGCTATAGGTAAAATCAGGCACTTTTTGGTAAAATACCATTTAAACAACCTAAATCTATTAGAATGTTTCAAAAGTGTGTATGTTTTCTTTAAATAGGTTGCTATATATGAATATATCAAAGGGGAAATTAGTCCAGTTAATTAATTTATAAAAACATTTTAAATCTCTGAACGCCATCTGACACCCTGTCAAAACTGAAGCATGGGACACTGTGTCAGGTAAAGTGGGACACCTTGTAATGAATCAAACTGACTGCTAAAAACATTAGAATTTATTAACAAAGTCATGTCAGTAATGTGGACAAATGCAAACTGCAATTAAAAGTACAACTGAATTAATGAACCTTTAAAAACCTTCACTCACATTTACACACATTCACTGGGGTTCCTGTCCCTCCTGTACCACCCCTGCCATTCTCTTCCTTCCACTGGTTCACAGCTTCCTTCCCTTTCTATATTCTTCTTCCCTTCTCCCTGACTCTCTCTCCTCTCGTAGGGACCATTTTGACTGCAATCTGCAATTTTATATTTTCACACATTATTTTTTAGAGACAACAAGAATGAGTTACAAGTAATTGTTGTCCTTTTAATTATTATGTATTATTAATTTGGATGAAATTGCTGTGTTGTACATGTTAAGTTTAATATTAGTACTGTCCCACTCCACCTGAAATGCCCTGTCTAACACTGTCAGGTTGAGTGGGCCAGTGCTAAACATCTAATTTTCATAAATGTATAAATCAGCTTAATTTTAATTAATAGTCATTTCTAAACACACTGACAGTATAGTGTATTAAAAGCTAAAACATATATTGTTACATAATAATGGACAGATTATTATTCTGATCCATCGGGTTCCAGAGGTCACAAACAGTTCACCTCAGTGATGTCAGACCAATCACCGAGGTGGTCGCCCATTCACTCAGTGTTGACGATGACTTGTTAGTAAGAACAAATGTGGATGTCCCATGCCTTCGGCCTTCAGCGTGGGTTGCTAGGATACTGCTGTTCATGCAGGGCTCCAATGTTATCCTAATGGGAAAGATCAGATAAATTCCCATTCATGAAAAATATTTTACTTTCACTAAATATTCTCAAATTTGCCAGAATTACTCTTCCTGTCACCCCAATCAAAAAAGTCAATGACAACCATATTGTATATTTCACTGGGTTGCCGTGGCGATGCGCCAAATCCTCCATGTTATCTTAATGGGAAAATTTCTACAATTTCTTACTTTTCAAAGTGATATAACGTCTTAGTAGTTTCATTGAAGAACGTGAAATTTGGCACAGTGATTCTTCAGGTCAGTTTGATTAAAAAAGTCTGTGGGGCCAAAGTTGTATTTTGCACGGTGTTGCCATGGCGATGTCCCAAAGTGCACATGTTTGTCTATGTTAACACATCAGCATCTCCAGTATGTGTGGACTTTATGTGTTTGGTGACAAGTTCAGCCCAAAGCCACAAACACACAGAGACAAGAGGCTCATCAGCGCCAGCCGGGGGAGCATCAGCGCCAGCCGGGGGAGCATCAGCGCCAGCCGGGGGAGCATCAGCGCCACCCGGGGGAGCGTCAGCGCCACCCGGGGGAGCATCAGCGCCACCCGGGGGAGCATCAGCGCCACCCGGGGGAGCGTCGGGTCGGCCGAGTGCGATGCGCGGCCCGCGAGGGCTGCTCGATGCCGCTTGCGGCTTTAATCTATTAATCTGTCTTCACCTAATCTATGAACCTGCCATATAAGTGAGTTGTGTTTGTGCTTGTGTAGTGGGTTTAAGCAACTGGTGGAAAGACAAAATGAAAAGAAAAATTAGACACTGAACGCCTTGAAATAGGATTAATAATAATAATAATAATAATAATAATAATAATAATAAGAATAAGAATAAGAAGAAGAAGAAGAAGAAGAAGAAGAAGAAGAAGAAGAAGATTTTACCTTGAACAGGACCAGGTGATGAACAGGCTGGGCTACTCCATCTTGAACCCCCCCTTCGACCTTATATGTGAGCCTGTCTGACCCTATTTCAATTCAATTCAGTTTATTTTTGTAGCGCCCAAAATCACAACAACAGTTGCCTCTAAGGACGTTCCAAGATATGGATGAGTAAAACATACACACAGACATATCAAAACAGGAATAAACAACATTCATGTAAAGCAGCAAATGAAACATGGTCCAGTCATCCCCTGTCCTTAGACCCTCCTTCTCAGCAAGGAAAAACTCCAAAAAACCCAGGGTCCTGGGAAAAAGAAGAAACCTCGGGGAGAACTACAGTGAAGGAGAGATCCACTCCCGTGGACGGACAGGCTATAGATGTCCAGGCCCGTGGGCCAGTTCAGTATGACCACAGCTACCCAGGTGGAGGAGGAGCAGTTCCACGTCCCTGACTATGGAGCTCCCTATGACTAGAGTGTCCCGCGTCCAGCTCAGGGGGAAAACCTGTTCCGGACGGGAAGCTCCCTACTGGTCTCCTGTAGTCCTACACTCAGCCCTGTGTCCCTGGTCTCCTGCAGTCCTACACTCAGCCCTGTGTCCCTGGTCTCCTGCAGTCCTACTCTCAGCCCTGTGTCCCTGATCTGCAGTCCTACTCTCAGCCCTGTGTCCCTGGTCTCCTGCAGTCCTACTCTCAGCCCTATGTCCCTGGTCTCCTGCAGTCCTACACTCAGCCCTGTGTCCCTGGTCTCCTGCAGTCCTACTCTCAGCCCTGTGTCCCTGGTCTCCTGCAGTCCTACTCTCAGCCCTATGTCCCTGGTCTCCTGCAGTCCTACTCTCAGCCCTATGTCCCTGGTCTCCTGCAGTCCTACTCTCAGCCCTATGTCCCTGGTCTCCTGCAGTCCTACTCTCAGCTAGGGCTGGGCGATATGGACCAAAAAATATATCTCGATATATTTTGCTATATCTCGATATACGATATATATCTCGATATCTTTACAGGAAAAAATACAGCCCCCACAAACTACTGCAAAAACAAAAAAACAAATTTTATCTGATTAATATTCATTTAGTTCTGCACTTAAACACTCTTGACACCCCTTTTTGGACCCTCACCCACAGTTTAAGAACCTCTTCTTTAAGAGGACTTCCACTGACACAAAACTGCTTCAAAGTGAATAAAGTGTGTAGGATTTTTAAACCTCTATTTTCAAATTCCAAACTGGAGTTACGTTCTCTTGTTTTAAAGTGGTATTTAGTCTCTGCACATTTACCAAATCAAACGCACATTGTGACAAACGGATTTATTTGGCATTTGGCACAGGCTGCAGAGAGAAGCCCCGCACGCTCCCGCGCACTCCCGCACACCGGGATGAGTTTATTGGCAACAGCAGCGGCATTAATGAAAAATGACCGCACTCAGTATTCAGACCTTGAGTTCATGACAAGACCGAGTCCAAATGCGCTCGAGTCCGAGACAAGACCAAGACAAAAGCCAAAGCTCTCGCTTTGTCCAGCGGCACGCGAGTGTCTGTGAGTGGTGGGGCAGGTGTGGGTCCTGCTGCGGGGCTCCTCGTTTAAGGGGGCGTGGGTGTGTTTTGAAGCGGAGTTTGTTCGCGATATCTGCGCACACGCGGAGCTCGTGTGCTGGGCTCGTGCGCGGTCGGAGGTGTCACGTGGTTGCGCTCGCGCTGGGAAACGTGCATTTAGAAAGTTTAACTCGTCACGTTACGTCTGTGCGCAGCTCCTTATTGTAGCTGCAGAAACACTCGCACAGATTCGCCTGTTTGGTTTTCCACGTTCGCACGACGAAATATTTGCTCGCAAATGCGAGTGAAATGGGCGCACTGCAGAGCCCTGGTCCTAGTCCTGGTTTAGTCCGCGGCCGAGCCCCGGGCTCTGCGGCCGCGTTTAGTCCTGGTTTAGTTCTAGTCCTGGTTTAGTCCGTGGCCAGCTCCGGGCTCCGCGGAGGAGCTCAGGGGACAAAAGCAGGAGGCGGAGGCGAGCGCGGCACAGAGAAGGCGAAACAAGCGAAGCGGCGAAACCAGAAGTAAACATAAGCATTATAGCGATATATCGATATGTCAGAATTCATATCGAGTTTCAAAAATATCTCGATATATTTTAAATATCGAGATATCGCCCACCCCTACTCTCAGCCCTATGTCCCTGGTCTCCTGCAGTCCTACACTCAGCCCTGTGTCCCTGATCTGCAGTCCTGGTCTTAGCCCTGCGCCTGCGTCTAACTGTCACAAACCTGTCCTGGTCTGGTCCCAGCTGCACGGGATGCACCGGGGGGCTGCTCTCGCTAGCTGCGCTCATGCTAATGCGGTCCGGGGTCCCTGCTACTGCCTGACTATAACTCGGCTTCAGCGCCTCCAATGAGCGGATCTGCGTTTCTAACTCTGTAACCCTGTAATACACAACTTTGACTTTCTGAAGCAAGAAGAGACAAAAAATAAACTTTTTTTTGACGTCTATATGTTGTTTAATGCCATACCGTGGAAGATTCCAGGCAAAGCAGGAACATCTCCATGGAGACAGGTGGGTGGTTGACCCTACACTGGAAAGGTTACGCAGTTCAGATGTGAAATATTGTAGAAAAATACCTGAATAATCATAAAGCTCAGAGCCAGGTCATTGAGTGTGGCGCCCTCTGGTGGTCGTCACGGTGCAGCGCGCTCTGGTCACTATAAAACTGTATGAAGAACTTTTACTGCAAATACTTTTACTGTGAAGTACTTGAATAAAAACATTTCTTCTTCTTCTTCTTCTGTTTGTTCAGGTTGATGCCAAAGATCGGTTTCCCCTGGAGCGAAATCAGGAACATCTCATTTAACAACAAAAAGTTCACCATCAAACCCATCAACAAGAAAGCTCTGGTATGAAGCTTTAAATGATGCTTCAGGGACATCGCGCTGGGGGGGGTTCCACGTGTTTATCTATGGTGGGATGTTCAGCGGTTACCACGGAGACACGAAGCGCACATCAGCAAACACCGGCAATGTTTTTAGTCCTGGTTCAGTTGTGGTTTAGTCCTGGTTTAGTCCTGGTTTAGACCTGGTTTAGTCCCTGCTTTAGTCCTGGTTTAGTCCCTGGTTCAGTCCTGGTTTAGTCCTGGTTCAGTCCTGGTTTAGTCCTGGTTTAGTCCCTGTTTTTAGACCTGGTTTAGTCCCTGTTTTTAGACCTGGTTTAGTCCCTGGTTTAGTCCTTGGTTTTAGACTTGGTTTTAGACTTGGTTTTAGACTTGGTTTAGTCCCTGGTTTAGTCCGGGTTTAGTCCCTGGTTTAGTCCCTGGGTTAGTGCGGGTTTAGTCCGGGTTTAGTCCCTGGTTTAGTCCCTGGTTTAGTCCGGGTTTAGTCCCGGGTTTAGTCCGGGTTTAGTCCGGGTTTAGTCCCTGGTTTAGTGCGGGTTTAGTCCCTGGTTTAGTCCCTGGTTTAGTCCCTGGTTTAGTCCGGGTTTAGTCCCTGGTTTAGTCCCTGGTTTAGTCCGGGTTTAGTCCCTGGTTTAGTCCCTGGTTTAGTCCCTGGTTTAGTCCCTGGTTTAGTGCGGGTTTAGTCCCTGGTTTAGTCCCTGGTTTAGTCCCTGGTTTAGTCCGGGTTTAGTCCCTGGTTTAGTCCCTGGTTTAGTCCGGGTTTAGTCCCTGGTTTAGTCCGGGTTTAGTCCCTGGTTTAGTCCGGGTTTAGTCCCTGGTTTAGTCCCTGGTTTAGTCCCTGGTTTAGTCCGGGTTTAGTCCCTGGTTTAGTCCCTGGTTTAGTGCGGGTTTAGTCCGGGTTTAGTCCCTGGTTTAGTCCCTGGTTTAGTCCGGGTTTAGTCCCTGGTTTAGTCCGGGTTTAGTCCCTGGTTTAGTCCGGGTTTAGTCCCTGGTTTAGTCCCTGGTTTAGTCCCTGGTTTAGTCCCTGGTTTAGTGCGGGTTTAGTCCGGGTTTAGTCCCTGGTTTAGTCCCTGGTTTAGTCCCTGGTTTAGTCCGGGTTTAGTCCCTGGTTTAGTCCCTGGTTTAGTGCGGGTTTAGTCCGGGTTTAGTCCCTGGTTTAGTCCCTGGTTTAGTCCTGCTTTAGCCCTGGTTAAATCCTGGTTTAGTGCGCTGGGGGTGTTCTGCATGCATATCTATGGTGGAATGTTCAGCAGTTTCCATGGTGACAATCAGCACACATCAGCAAACACAACGTTTTTAGATGGTCAAACAAGAGCTCCGCCAGCGGGGCAAAATACGCCCGTAATAATCAATAGGGAAATGTGGCTCTTGCAGTAGGAGGATGACATCATCACATTCTAGAATCGGAATTCCACCAATCAGATCGCAGCAACAGAACTTAAAGACACTACAAAGCTTTAATGTGTCAAAGCTCAAAGAAGCAGAGAACAATAATCCTATACATTGTAAACAACAGAAAAGCACATTGATATTTTGCCTCTTCATGAAGACAAAGCTTCAAAGACTTCAAAGCTTTGAAGTGTCCACAGACGGACAGACGGACGGACGGACAGACGGACAGACAGACGGACGGACGGACGGACGGACGGACGGACGGACAGACAGACGGTCCCGTTTTATCACGGGCGTATAAAAATTACAGAAAAACTCACCAAAATGATTTCAAAGAGCAGATTTCAGATCAGATTATGTTCAAATTAAACTCAGATGAAACTTTTAACGAAGCTGCAGACAGAGCAGTGCCTCCGGACAGCACTGAGGGCCTCTGAGGACTCTGAGGGCCTCTGAGGGCCTCTGTGGACCTCTGAGGGCCTCTGAGGGCCTCTGAGGGCCTCTGTGGCCTCGGCATCTCACAGCGTCTCACGTTTGTGTTTTTCCCGCAGGACTTCCTGTTCTACGCCCCTCGTCTGCGCATCAACAAACGGATCCTGTCCCTGTGCATGGAGAACCACGAGCTCTACATGAGGAGGAGGAAACCCGACACCATCGAGGTCCAGCAGATGAAGGCCCAGGCCCCAGAGGAGAAGCACCACAAGGGGGAGGAGGAGGGAGGGCATCTGACGTACTGGGGGAGGAGGGAGGGCATCTGACGTACTGGGGGAGGAGGAGGGCATCTGACGTACTGGGGGAGGAGGAGGGAGGGCATCTGACGTACTGGGGGAGGAGGAGGGAGGGCATCTGACCTCCTGGGGGAGGAGGAGGGAGGGCATCTGACGTACTGAGGGAGGAGGGAGGGCATCTGACGTACTGAGGGAGGAGGAGGGAGGGCATCTGACGTACTGAGGGAGGAGGAGCGAGGTCATCTGACGTACTGGGGAGGAGGAGGAGGGCATCTGACGTACTGGGGGAGGAGGGAGGGCATCTGACGTACTGGGGGAGGAGGAGGGAGGGCATCTGACATACTGGGGGAGGAGGAGGGAGGGCATCTGACGTACTGAGGGAGGAGGAGGGAGGGCATCTGACGTACTGGGGGAGGAGGGAGGGCATCTGACATACTGGGGGAGGAGGAGGGAGGGCATCTGACGTACTGAGGGAGGAGGGAGGGCATCTGACGTACTGGGGGAGGAGGAGGGAGGGCATCTGACTTACTGAGGGAGGAGGGAGGGCATCTGACATACTGGGGGAGGAGGGAGGGCATCTGACGTACTGGGGGAGGAGGAGGGAGGGCATCTGACGTACTGAGGGAGGAGGGAGGGCATCTGACTTACTGGGGGAGGAGGAGGGAGGGCATCTGACGTACTGGGGGAGGAGGAGGGAGGGCATCTGACGTACTGAGGGAGGAGGAGGGAGGGCATCTGACTTACTGAGGGAGGAGGGAGGGCATCTGACGTACTGAGGGAGGAGGAGGGAGGGCATCTGACGTACTGGGGGAGGAGGAGGGAGGGCATCTGACATACTGGGGGAGGAGGAGGGAGGGCATCTGACGTACTGAGGGAGGAGGGAGGGCATCTGACGTACTGCGGGAGGAGGAGGGAGGGCATCTGACATACTGGGGGAGGAGGGAGGGCATCTGACGTACTGAGGGAGGAGGAGGGAGGGCATCTGACGTACTGAGGGAGGAGGGAGGGCATCTGACGTACTGAGGGAGGAGGAGGGAGGGCATCTGACGTAGGGGGGGAGGAGGGAGGGCATCTGACATACTGGGGGAGGAGGGAGGGCATCTGACGTACTGGGGGAGGAGGGAGGGCATCTGACACACTGAGGGAGGAGGGAGGGCATCTGACTTACTGAGGGAGGAGGAGGGAGGGCATCTGACGTACTGGAGGAGGAGGGAGGGCATCTGACGTACTGAGGGAGGAGGAGGGAGGGCATCTGACGTACTGGGGGAGGAGGGAGGGCATCTGACATACTGAGGGAGGAGGGAGGGCATCTGACAAACTGGGGGAGGAGGGAGGGCATCTGACGTACTGAGGGAGGAGGGAGGGCATCTGACATACTGGGGGAGGAGGGAGGGCATCTGACGTACTGGGGGAGGAGGGAGGGCATCTGACGTACTGGGGGAGGAGGAGGGAGGGCATCTGACGTACTGGGGGAGGAGGAGGGAGGGCATCTGACGTACTGGGGGAGGAGGGAGGGCATCTGACATACTGAGGGAGGAGGGAGGGCATCTGACATACTGGGGGAGGAGGAGGGAGGGCATCTGACGTACTGAGGGAGGAGGGAGGGCATCTGACATACTGGGGGAGGAGGGAGGGCATCTGACATACTGAGGGAGGAGGAGGGAGGGCATCTGACTTACTGAGGGAGGAGGAGGGAGGGCATCTGACGTACTGAGGGAGGAGGAGGGAGGGCATCTGACGTACTGGGGGAGGAGGGAGGGCATCTGACATACTGAGGGAGGAGGGAGGGCATCTGATATACTGAGGGAGGAGCAGGGAGGGCATCTGACATACTGAGGGAGGAGGGAGGGCATCTGATATACTGAGGGAGGAGCAGGGAGGGCATCTGACACACTGAGGGAGGAGGAGGCAGGGCATCTGACTTACTGAGGGAGGAGGAGGGAGGGCATCTGACTTACTGAGGGAGGAGGAGGGAGGGCATCTGACTTACTGAGGGAGGAGGAGGGAGGGCATCTGACGTACTGGGGGAGGAGGGAGGGCATCTGACATACTGGGGGAGGAGGGAGGGCATCTGACATTCTGGGGGAGGAGGAGGGAGGGCATCTGACGTACTGGAGGAGGAGGGAGGGCATCTGACATACTGGGGGAGGAGGGAGGGCATCTGACATTCTGGGGGAGGAGGAGGGAGGGCATCTGACGTACTGGGGGAGGAGGAGGGAGGGCATCTGACGTACTGGGGGAGGAGGAGGGAGGGCATCTGACGTACTGAGGGAGGAGGGAGGGCATCTGACATACTGGGGGAGGAGGAGGGAGGGCATCTGACTTACTGAGGGAGGAGGGAGGGCATCTGACATTCTGGGGGAGGAGGAGGGAGGGCATCTGACGTACTGAGGGAGGAGGGAGGGCATCTGACATACTGGGGGAGGAGGGAGGGCATCTGACATTCTGGGGGAGGAGGAGGGAGGGCATCTGACATTCTGGGGGAGGAGGAGGGAGGGCATCTGACATTCTGGGGGAGGAGGAGGGAGGGCATCTGACGTACTGGAGGAGGAGGGAGGGCATCTGACATTCTGGGGGAGGAGGAGGGAGGGCATCTGACGTACTGGAGGAGGAGGGAGGGCATCTGACATACTGAGGGAGGAGGAGGGAGGGCATCTGGTTTAAACGTGTGTGTGTCTGTTTGTGTATGTGTATGTGTGTGTATGTATGTGTGTACTGTTAGTGTGTACTGTTAGCCTGTACTGTTAGTGTGTACTGTTAGCCTGTACTGTTAGCGTGTACTGTTAGCGTGTACTGTTAGCCTGTACTGTTAGCGTGTACTGTTAGCGTGTACTGTTAGCGTGTACTGTTAGCGTGTACTGTTAGTGTGTACTGTTAGCGTGTACTGTTAGCGTGTACTGTTAGCGTGTACTGTTAGCGTGTACTGTTAGCGTGTACTGTTAGCGTGTACTGTTAGCGTGCTCTTATCTTTAAACATGTCTCGGTTTTTGCACGACTCTGCAAAAAGCAGGGAGATAAAAGTGAGCAGGAAGTGGTGCTCAGGCTGAGGCTGAGGCTGAGGCTGAGGCTGAGGCGCACAGACCAGTGATCAGAACGTGATAATAAATGTGAGAGAAGCAACAAACTGACCTCAGATAAGAGTCGGAATAATATTACTCACGTAGAAGTGCAGGAAGTCGTGGGCCACGAAATGACTCAAGTAAAAGTTCAATTTGGAGAAATAAAAGAGTAAAAAGTATTGAAACTTTGCAGCTGACGTCATCTCCAGTCCCTGGGGCTGTTATACAAATATAGATGGGTTTTATTTCTGTATTTCATGGGTTCTAAAGTGTTTTCCTGATGCATCTGAAGTGTTTGTGTCAGTGGGACCAGTTTGATAAAAGCAGTGAGACGCTGCCTCTGAGCCTCCTGCTGATGCAGCTGAAATGGAGCCTGTGTCAGACCTGTTCACTGTCACTGAAGGAGGAATTCTGTCTCTCATTTGGTTTTGTTTGTGTCTGGATGATTTGTCACCAGAGTTAAATGCAGAACAGGCTGTTGGGTCGACCCACGTGAAGCCCCTGATGTCTGCAGATGATCTTCTGGTGTTCAGCCCGAGCAGGTCTGCAGGAACCTCTGAATGTTCCCAGTATGATGTGGTGTTTGATATGAAATATGACGCCAGCAAAAGTATAATAATGTCTGTAGAACTAAGGATGATACATGTGTAAAGTTTCCTCAGTTTGTATTGTGCTGATGCTCTGAACAAACTGTAAGTGAACCAAACACAGATTTAGAACAGTTTATGTCAGATGATCTCAGATGAGGAGGACGTGTGCAGACGGTGTCTCATGACGTATGCACAGGCTCACAGGCTCACGCGCAGGTTTGGAGCCTGTACAGTGGAGTGAAAAAGACTTTTTAAAGCCTAATGTGGAGCATTATATACGACACACCTGTGGTCAAACTCCCAAAGGGCGACACACAGACTCACTGTGGCCTAACGACGCCTGAGGATTCCACTGAAAAGGCCCAGACGGGAAAGTGCAGCTCTGTTTGTGTCCGAGACCATCAGAACTTTACGGCAAATCTGCAGATTCACCTGTCGCCTCAACAACTGTGAGAACTGTTTTATCATGAGCCCGACTCACACTCACCACCACGAGGTACAGGTCTGATCTGTGGAGACACGAGGAGACACGAGGTACAGGTCTGATCTGTGGAGACACGAGGTACAGGTCTGATCTGTGGAGACACGAGGAGACACGAGGTACAGGTCTGATCTGTGGAGACACGAGGAGACACGAGGTACAGGTCTGATCTGTGGAGACACGAGGAGACACGAGGTACAGGTCTGATCTGTGGAGACACGAGGGGACACGAGGTACAGGTCTGATCTGTGGAGACACGAGGAGACACGAGGTACAGGTCTGATCTGTGGAGACACGAGGTACAGGTCTGATCTGTGGAGACACGAGGAGACACGAGGTACAGGTCTGATCTGTGGAGACACGAGGTACAGGTCTGATCTGTGGAGACACGAGGAGACACGAGGTACAGGTCTGATCTGTGGAGACACGAGGAGACACGAGGTACAGGTCTGATCTGTGGAGACACGAGGAGACACGAGGTACAGGTCTGATCTGTGGAGACACGAGGAGACACGAGGTACAGGTCTGATCTGTGGAGACACGAGGGGACACGAGGTACAGGTCTGATCTGTGGAGACACGAGGAGACACGAGGTACAGGTCTGATCTGTGGAGACACGAGGTGCAGGTCTGATCTGTGGAGACACGAGGAGACACGAGGTACAGGTCTGATCTGTGGAGACACGAGGTACAGGTCTGATCTGTGGAGACACGAGGGGACACGAGGTACAGGTCTGATCTGTGGAGACACGAGGAGACACGAGGTACAGGTCTGATCTGTGGAGACACGAGGTACAGGTCTGATCTGTGGAGACACGAGGAGACACGAGGTACAGGTCTGATCTGTGGAGACACGAGGTACAGGTCTGATCTGTGGAGACACGAGGAGACACGAGGTACAGGTCTGATCTGTGGAGACACGAGGAGACACGAGGTACAGGTCTGATCTGTGGAGACACGAGGAGACACGAGGTACAGGTCTGATCTGTGGAGACACGAGGAGACACGAGGTACAGGTCTGATCTGTGGAGACACGAGGGGACACGAGGTACAGGTCTGATCTGTGGAGACACGAGGTACAGGTCTGATCTGTGGAGACACGAGGTACAGGTCTGATCTGTGGAGACACGAGGAGACACGAGGTACAGGTCTGATCTGTGGAGACACGAGGGGACACGAGGTACAGGTCTGATCTGTGGAGACACGAGGAGACACGAGGTACAGGTCTGATCTGTGGAGACACGAGGAGACACCAGGTACAGGTCTGATCTCTGGAGACACGAGGTACAGGTCTGATCTGTGGAGACACGAGGAGACACGAGGTACAGGTCTGATCTGTGGAGACACGAGGGGACACGAGGTACAGGTCTGATCTGTGGAGACACGAGGAGACACGAGGTACAGGTCTGATCTGTGGAGACACGAGCACCAGTGTGTTGAGTGTGTCTGTTTTAACTCTGGCCCAAGAGTCTGGAATAAAAGTTCAATAATAATAATAATAATAATAATAATAATAATAATTATAATAATAATAATAATAATAATAATAATAATAATAATAATAATAATAATAATAATAATAATAATAATAATAATAATAATAATAATAATATGTTTGATTCATTCAGAGTCTTTCTGCACACCCAGTGTCGCCTTAAAACAACATAAACATTCAGTAGGATTAAAACACAGTTAAAATGATGATGATGGACTTCCGGTGACGCCACGGCGGAGACAACAGCCTGATTCTTTCGCTCCCGGGGAGAACTTAAACAGAAGTAGCCAGGCTTTCTAAAACTAAAATATATATCATCTATACTGCTCACAAGAAGGAAACAGGATGGATGCCGCCCGAAAGGACGCAGAAAAGGCCAAAGAAACTAAGAACACCAGACAAAATCAGAACGACACCGATCTGGAAGGAGACAACATGGCGAGCATGCTAGAAGAGTTCTGCACGTTCAGAAGAGAGCACGCAGAGGCCTCTGAACAAACCAAAGACGCTTCAGTCAGAGTGGAAACTACGCTGAACGAAACTGTTGAAAGAACAACACAACGAGCGACGAATGGCGGATGCGGAGCAGAGATTGTACGATACGGAAGATATTCCACAGAGACACGAAAGAGCCCTCCGTTATTTACTACAGCGAGATGCCAACCTGACTGCTAAGTGTGAAGACCTAGAATCCAGGGCAAGACGGAATAATATCCGGATTTATGGAATACAGGAAGGGGAGGAAAAGAACGATATGCTCGGTTTCATAACTAGCCTCATCCGTGCCTCACTGTCTTTACCGGAAGATTTAAACTTGAACATAGTGAGAGCGCACCGCTCCCTAACCATGAAACCTAAAGACTCAGGCCGACATCTATTATC
This sequence comes from Odontamblyopus lacepedii, assembly GCA_034769755.1. NCBI lineage: Eukaryota > Metazoa > Chordata > Actinopteri > Gobiiformes > Gobiidae > Odontamblyopus > Odontamblyopus lacepedii. Next base: position 45,770,202 of record CM068345.1, on the reverse strand, counting down.
GTCAGATTCTGGGACTACAGAGTCAAAGAAATGGTCATTCAACAGGCGTGGAGGCACAAAGGTGGGGTCACACAAAGGACATAAGATCTTTTTCGATCAGGATTATACAACAGAAGTACAGAAGAAACGCAAGGAAGTAAGAGACGTGATAAAACTGCTCAGAGAGAAGAATATAAAAGCACAGTCGCCCTACTCTGCAAAGTTGAAAATTCATGTGGATTCAGGAGTGAAGACCTTCCCGACCCTCGCAGACGCTTTCACGGCACTCGGAGATTTGGGGATCCGCATCCAGTTTGACGAACGGGAAAAGCTACGAACTCTTAAAAAACAGCTGGGCGCAAGCAGCCGGGGTAAACAAGCCTCATCGATGACCGACGCCGACCTGAGGAGTTTACTGTGAGGCGACCAATGAACCATACAATATAACGGTGAACTGTGATTTAGTGCACTGCTTATAAAAGAGAGTTTTGGCCAACTGCTGCTTATTAAATTGAGTTAAATGTTCTCCTGGGGGGAGGAGTTTGTTGAGTTTGTAGAGAGTTTAATTCATTTATTTATTTATTTTTTGTTTCTTTTTCCTCCCCCATATACCTTTTTTCTTTCTTTTTCTTCTGTTCTATGGGAGGCCTTAGCAGAGGCAGGTGCCTGCCTATTTGCAATCATACTTTGTGTACGTTCGCGGAGAGACGGTCACAACTCTCCGTTCACATTGAGACTGATACGTTCGTTAAATCAGTCAAATTTTGGGAAGTCAGATTCGTGGTTCCGAATCTCTGTTCATTTTTCAAGTTGAATGTGAATATATCTTTTTCTATGCAGTCATATGTTCTGCAGATGCAGGTATACATTTGGGAAATTGACTTTGATATTAAAATCAAAGGGACTTATATATCCACATGGATAAACTAACTCTGTTAACCTATAATGTCCATGGCCTGAATCATCCTCTCGAAAGGAAAAAAATATTGTCTCAGGTGAAAAAGATGCAATGTTCAATCTACAGGAAACACATTTAACAGAGAGCGAGCACATGAAAGAAGGGACTGGGTAAACCTGGTGTACAGTGCTTCAAATGATTAAAAAAGAGGAGTTGCCATCTTAATGAGTAAAACGCTGTCCTTTTGTACTGAGAAGGTGGTAAAGGATAAATGGGGAAGGTATGTTATGGTTATTGGAACAGTGGAGGATCCGAGATATCCATTCTGAACTGATATGCCCCCAGTGAATATGACCCTGCTTTTTTTAAGGAAATTGCCACTATTGTTGCAGAGAACTCAAAGGGGTTATTAATAATGGGTGGAGACTTTAACGCTGTTCAAAACGGGAGATTAGACAAGACACCAGCAGAAAAGGGGACACAGAATAAAAAGACACAGACTTTAAATAATATGTTATTTGAACGAGGACTTAAAGACCCATGGAGAGCCAAGAACCCAAAGGGAAAAGATTTGAGCTTTTTCTCTAATGCACATAAGAGCTACTCCAGGATTGATTTTTTTTGCCTCCCCCAACAAGATGTATATAAAGTTATAGATTGTCATATAGAACCAATAACCTTAAGCGATCCTGCTCCTGTGATAATGAAAATAAACCTTGGTTCTCACCCCACTTTCAGATATTGGAGACTAAATGTATCACTATTGAACAATGCAGAAATAGTAAAAGAAATAAGACAACACTTAAAAGAATATTTTGACATAAATGACAACGGCGAGGTCAGTCCGGCCATCCTGTGGGAGGGAGCAAAGGCCGTCATTAGAGGGAAATTCATCCAGATATCATCAAGGCTAAAGAGACAGCGACAGGAAGAACAATTAAAACTAGAAAATCAAATAAAACAATTGGAGATACAACACAGGAACACAGGATCAAGGAAGATTTGATCAGAGCTTAAAGAAGCAAGAAAATCCTTAGATAAGATTTTGTCTTATAAAGCAGAGGGAGCCTTAAGATTTTCCAAACAAAAATATTACGAATCAGGGAATAGAGCAAGTCGCCTTCTAGCTTTCCAACTACGTGAAGCTCAGGCTGATCGTACTGTTCCCAAAGTAACCCACCCTACGATAGGGAGAGTGGTGTCTCACCCTAAGGCTGTGGCCAGTGCCTTTGCTTCATTCTATAAGAATCTGTATCAAGAAATGAAACCACATCCAACACCAGACCATCCAGACCATATAGAGACATTTTTTGCTGGCTTAGACATTCCATCATTACCACTAGAGGCATCAGAACAAATTATATCAGCAATTTCTGAAAAAGAAATAAGAGAAGCAATTAAAAAACTGAAAAACAACAAATCTCCAGGTGTAGATGGCCTGTCAGGAGAATTTTATAAATGTTTTATAGATGATTTAACACCAGTACTAAAAAGGGTGTTTGGATACTCCTTATCTCACGATAACCCTCCTGAAACATGGTCACACACAATAATATCAGTGATTCATAAAGATGGAAAGGACCCAACACTTTGTGAGGGAAATAGGCCTATTAGTCTGATTTGCAACGACCAAAAACTACTAACCAGTATCCTAGCACATAGAATTCAAAAACATATTTCAAATCTGATCAGCGTAGACCAAACAGGGTTTATACCCAACAGACAGGGGGCAAATAACACCAGAAGAACCCTAAACATCATTAGCTGTGCTAAGAAACAAAAGAAGACATCTGTGTTGATTAGCTTTGATGCTCAAAAAGCATTCGATACTGTAAATTGGACTTTTTTAAACAAAACACTATCTGTGAGGGGATTCCACTCAAAACTCATAGACTGGATTGGTGTCATTTATAAAAATCCAAAAGCACGTGTCAGGGTCAATGGCTGCGGCTCAGAGTGTTTCGACATACAGAGAGGGGTGAGGCAAGGTGATTGCTTGAGTCCGCTGCTCTTTGCTATAAATATTGAACCGTTGGCAGCTTCCATACGACAAAATATAGACATTAAAGGCATTAGAGATCAAAATAATAAAGAACACAAGATATCACTTTACGCAGACGACTTACTGGCCCATATAAGTGATCCGACCACCTCCATTCCTTCACTAATGAACATACGGACAAATCTCTGGCTATAAGATCAATCAATCAAAATCAGAGGCAATGATGTGGAATGGAAACTGGCCTACCCAGATATCAGGTAAACTCCACTGTCGTTGGTCCCAAAGCTTTAGGTACTTGGGTATCACAATAACAACTGATTTAACTAAACTATTTAAACTTAATTATGGGAAACTGATGGGTCAAATAAAGGACGACCTTTCAAGATGGGAAATCATACCGCTCTCTGTAGCAACTCATAACGTAATGACGGCTCTTAACGTAATGACGGCTCTTAACGTAATAACTGAAATGTAATAAATGTTCATAACGTAATAATCGACTCTGAATGTAATAAAATCATGAGCGCATAACGTAATAACATCTTTGCGCATAACGTAATAATGTAATAACCTATTACGTTATGAGCTCCACTATATAGCAACTCATAATGTAATAAAACCTCATAATGTAATAATGTCTTATACTGTGAGAAAAGCTGCATTAACACTGTTTATCTAAAAAAGGAATGGTTTTCAGTATATTATATGTAAATTAGAGAAACTGAGTAGCCTTTTATTTTAGTAGCCTTAAATTTGCATTATCATTTTTTTTTTTACCTTTGCCATTGCTGCACGGTGAAACGTTAACGGTTAACTAGCGCTTTTGAAGCAATCCTATTGTTTATTAAAGGTGCACTGTGTAATATTTTTAGTAGTTTATGTCCAGAATTCATGCTGCCCATTAACAAATGTGACCTTTTACATGAATACTTACCACAACCATCACATTCTAAGTACTCATTGTGACTGGGAAAATTAAACTTCATAAATGAAAACCGCGATTTTCTCCATTTTTCAAATTTGGCCATAGACGGCAAGTTTCTATTTTTTGACATTTCAATTTACTCTAATCAGATGAAATTAATTGACTTCTGAGTAATGGAATAACTAATATGTTAATTAATGTTAAGCAATACATTATAATAACTCAAAATGCACTTTGAGCTCAGATATCCATCTGGTCAGTTCAGTCTCCCCTTGTGGGTAATGAAGTTTCTGTTTATTTTGTTTGTTTGTCTGGTTTTTGTTGGTGTTGTAACCCACTGATAGCATTTAAAAGTATTGACAAACCCTGGCAAAAACATAACCCCCCTTGGTCGAAGTACCTAAGAATAATTGTTATAAATGTTATAATATATTGTTATTATATATTAATATAATTGTTATAATTCATAATAACTAAATAATATTATTAATAACTGTTAATTAATGTTTAATAATTCATCATGATTATGAATCAACAACTAAGAATCAACTAACCAACATTATTTAATCAATTAATGTTAGTTAATGACTAATAATGCATTCATTAAGTTAATGCCTTTAAACATGTCCTTACTACTTACATTAAATACATGATACAAGCAGAAAAACATTAAATCTGCTTTATTTTGGAACTTGTAAAACTGTACACTTAACCTGAAACATGGTGATCACACAAAACATGAACGCGCTTTGAAAATATTCAGTTATAAGGAACAATTATAAACAGCCTGTTAGGATTCCCAAGTAAAAAATATATAATTTAACTAAACAATATATACAAATAATGCACATTCAGAAATTATAGTTATAATTCAAATATATAACCAACAAAAATACAGTCCAGTCCACTCTAGTTTTCAGGCATTGCGCTTGTGATCACAAAAATAAGGGATTCAACAGATGAATGGTATTCCAACATTATTTTGTCCAATATATATCAGTGATACGGTACCACCCAGACGACATGTGCCGAATCACAATCCATGCTGTAAACCACTTGGCATTTTGGCTGAAGAGCTCCCTGATCTTGATCACAAGGCCGCTGTTGCGTCCAGCTGCTTTATATAGGTTGCTAATACTGATACGGTAGTCATTATCCTTCTTAATGTTTAAAGATTCAACCAAAGAATCACGGCTATAAATGCTGGGAAGAAAGGGCAGGGTTAACTCTCTGAATAAGCTGGAAACTCTGTTAAATGTGCCCATCATTGTCATATCCATCATCAGGCTATACTGGATGATTGATGATAATATCAGCACAGGCAAGTTAGGAGAGAGAGTTTCAGCAGGAACAGCAGGAACAAAATCAGGGTCAATGTGATGGACGGTGTTGAGGTCCACATTTGGTGCCTCCAAAACCATGTCATCATGAGGATCAATGTAGTGATGGATGGAGTTAACATCAGAGTGGCGGTCAGAGTCAGAGTCTGAATGACGGTCAGAGTCAGGGTTTGAATGGCGGTCAGAGTCAGGGTGTGAATGGCGGTCAGAGTCAGGGTGTGAATGGCGGTCAGAGTCAGGGTGTGAATGGCGGTCAGAGTCAGGGTGTGAATGGCGGTCAGAGTCAGGGTTTGAATGGCGGTCAGAGTCAGAGTCTGAATGGCGGTCAGAGTCAGGGTTTGAATGGCGGTCAGAGTCAGGGTTTGAATGGCGGTCAGAGTCAGGGTGTGAATGACGGTCAGAGTCAGGGTTTGAATGGCGGTCAGAGTCAGAGTCTGAATGACGGTCAGAGTCAGGGTGTGAATGGCGGTCAGAGTCAGGGTTTGAATGGCGGTCAGAGAGTGAATGGCGGTCAGGGTCATAATGGTGGTCAGGGTCAGGGTTTGAATCGTGCTCAGAATCAGGGTCTGAATTGTGGTTAGAATCAGGGTCTGAATGGTGGTCAGAATCATTAAGAAGTACCCTCTGCTTCTCTGCTTCCAGTATTCTTTCTATCAATGGTCTGACTGGACCATCAAGACTCACATAATGGTCCACATGACCTTCAGCGAAATGCCCTAGGATCAGCAATGGCAGACTTTCATTATAGTGACCCTGTGGGGATAGTGTTGCTGTTGCATCAGCACCGAGTGTTGACACAATCATAAACTGCACACTGAATATTGTGGTCGCTCTTTGTAGAGTCAGATGATCGCCGTATGTACCACTGTACTGCATTCTTTGCACATAGTCATCCCATTGTTCCGCCACATAATTAGAAAGGTGAATTCCATTCATGGCATGTGGGTGAAGCATTAGATCGGATACAATTTGGTGCCTTAGAGAATCTGCAGACCGAAAAATTCCAAGTTTCACAAGTTGGTCAGCCATAGCTGCAAACTGGCAGCTGCCATCTGGGTCAGAGTCCTGAAACCGTAGCGACTCCAACCTCATTTCATGTGTGATGGGCTGTAGCAACTTTATGCGCAGATGTTTTTTGGCCTTGTGCTTGAAACGCTGCTTCTCCTGCTCTCTTGTGGCACTTGACAAATCACACACTGAGAGCCATTTGATATCTTGGTGGTTTGGGCTGCCTGGTATTTGGATCTTGACTTTATATTTTGACAGATCAGCATTTCTTTGGAGAACTATACCTGGTACCACAGCATAACGTTTTGAAAATCTTGGCCCTTTGCTGACCCTCACCAACACTCTGTCCTGTACATTGTAAACTGATGAAGGTGGATTTACCCTGAGTTTAGTTAAACGTTTCATGCAACGCTCTGTAGCCTTTAGTGCTCGCCTTCGTATTTTCCTCCGCTTTTCCTCAAACTCAGCCATGTTCTCTTCGAAGTCTTCAGAAACTGAGTCGGGGCTAGCATCACCGGCATTGTTGGATAAGGCATGAGTCTTGATGTTATTCTTTCGTCCATAGTACACTTCGAAAGGAGACATCCAGTTTAGAACCTCTTTTTTGTCCAGATTCATTACTTTTGCATATGCTGGCATATGTGCTACCCACTTAACACCTCCTTGTTTGAAATGTACAAAATCATACATGATTTTGCGACGTAGCACCCGGTGTGTTCTTTCAACTTTACCTTGGCTCTGGGGGTGATAGGGAGAGCTCTGAGTGACTTTGACATGATATGATTCCATCAGCTTTTTGACTGCACCTTTGAATTCTTTGCCCTGATCATGCTGCATAATTTTAGGTGGGCCATGTTCAGTGTAGATTTCAGCAAGATGTTTAGCAACCTCTTTGCTCTCTTTGCTCCTCAGTGGGCGTAGCCAGACATATCTGCTACATACGTCAAGGACGGTTAGGATGTACCTATAGCGAACATTTCTAAGTTTGACAGCCCATTTCCCCATGTCTAGGAGGTCAATTTGATGACGGACTGTTTTAGCCATAATGGGCTTGGGAATGGCCTTGTTTCGAAAAGTAGCTCTGTGAAGATGATAGGGCCTGGACCTGTCCAATACTTTCTGAACATTTCTTGTGCTGATCCCACAATACTGATCACTTAAGTACACATTAAGTTTTCTGGCACCACATCCCTTGGTCTCTTCAAGCCCTTTCTTCACAATACCTTTAAGGCATGACTTTTTCACAACCAATTTTCCATTGTACAGTAATGATTTGTTGTCATCTGATAGCCGAAACAAGTGCTTATTCCTCCAGAGACAAACCAGGGCAGAGCGTTGGAGCCTTGTTCTTTCTTTCACAGGAATGTGAAATTCTCCTCTCAGTGCTTTAATGATGACGTCATACGTTTCATCATCCATCATTTTGTTTCCATGGCCTTGAATGTCACTGACCAAAAGGCCCATTGTGTACAGTACCAAGATACAGTTCAGCAATCTCATTGTTCATTCTGAAATTGAAACAAAATTCATTGATTCAATTAACATTGGGGTGAGGTATGCAGACAGCACACACACACACACACACACACACACACACACACACACACACACACACACACACACACACACACACACACACAAGACAAGGTGCCACATTCTAAAGTAGGGAAGCGTATCAACAAATGTTTTTTTGTGGGTTTTACTTTAACTTCAGGATGTAACACAGACAGAGAAACAACTTCCTGCATTAAAATTAAGTCCAACATGTCCATTAGCTAGCTATAATACATGCTAGCTAAAATAGCTCCTAGTGAAGGCACAACAAAGATTGTGCAAAGAAGCATCTTAACACACAGTTAAAAACATGGTGGATGGATTCATTTAACAATTAATTCAACTTTAGAGGTTACAAAATGTTACCTGCAGTAGTCAGTAGATGTGAGTGCAGTATTCTCAATGACCCAAAACAAAGCTCATCGGTGCCATACAAAATGTAAGAATACAGAACTATCAAATAAAAGGCTACTCACTTTCTCTAATTTACATATAATATACTGAAAACCATTCCTTTTTTAGATAAACAGTGTTAATGCAGCTTTTCTCACAGTATAAGACATTATTACATTATGAGGTTTTATTACATTATGAGTTGCTATATAGTGGAGCTCATAACGTAATAGGTTATTACATTATTACGTTATGCGCAAAGATGTTATTACATTATGCGCTCATGATTTTATTACATTCAGAGTCGATTATTATGTTATGAACATTTATTACATTTCAGTTATTACGTTAAGAGCCGTTATTACGTTATGAGTTGCTACACTCTCTCTTATGGGACGTGTAGAGACAATAAGAATGAATGTTCTACCTAGATTACTTTTTCTTTTCCAGTCATTACCAATACATATACCAATCCCCACCTTCAATACAATAGATAAATGGTTATCAAAGTTTATATGGCAAAGTAAACGACCTAGACTCAAATTCAAAAGACTACTATGCTCAAAAGAGGATGGAGGCCTTAACCTTCCTAACCTCAGAAAGTAGTACTGGGCAGCTCCACTCAGATCTATGGCTGCCTGGATATCCCATGACACAGATACAGTTTGGGTAGACATGGAACAAGGTGACTGTCCCGACATTCCACTAGACTCAACTCCATTCCTGAATCAGGATCAGTGGGGAAAAAAGGATAGACAACATCTGGATAAAAAATACTCTTAGAGTATGGTCAGCGGTGAGGAAAAAACTACACCTTCCTATGACAAGATCTAGAGCAATGAGGATAGCAAGCAACACAGACTTTATGCCAGCGGGTCGTGATGGGGGCTTTAGAAGATGGGAAGAGGCAGGCCTGGTGGTTCTGGACCAGCTGTTTGAGGGACACACCATTAAATCATTTGAAGAACTCCGAAACAAATTTCATTTATCACAGCACAATTTCTTTAGATATTTACAAATACGACATTATTTACACAAGCATCAGGAACGGGAAAGGCTTCGTAACCCAGCATCTAACATAGAATCTTTTTATTTCAATTATCAAAGGCACAATTAAAACAAAGCTTATATCTCATATTTATAATATATTACAAGAAGACTTGAAAGACAATAACATGGACATCAAAGAAAAATGGGAGCTAGAAATGAATGTCATCATCTCAGACAGACAATGGGTAGATGTGTGCCGAGGTGGACATAAATGAACCAGTCGCCCGAATTGGAAAGAGTTTGGATGGAAGATAAGAATGAGGTACTTCAGGACTCCACAGATGACATCAGAGTAATACCTCAGCACGATGCTGGAGAGGATGTGGTACGGTTGGGGATCACACGCAGGTTTTTTGGGACTGCCCAATACTTTTAGAATATTGGCAAAATGTACAAAAAGAAATGAAGAAATGTTTATCAATAGATAAACCACTGGAACCAACAGACTTTATACTTCCAGATGATCTTGAAGGAAGCACGTATACAGACATACTGCCAATACTTCTTTTGATTGCTAATAAAGTTATTACGGCATCATGGTTACAACCACAACCCCCAACGATAACACACTGGCAAGAAAGAATCCAAGAGGTTTACAGTATGGAGGACCTGACTGCACTATTACAACTAAAGACGGATGTTTTCACAAGTAAATGGACGAGAGTCACTCCACACTTTCCTTTAATAGAACTGGTGTGTGTGTGATTATCTCTCCATTTTATTTTTATACTATATATTGTTACATTATTTTTATTTATCATTATAGTTTGTGTAGGTATGTGTGTGTATGTGTATATACATGTATGTGTATATACATGTATATGTATGTGTATATACATGTATGTGTATGTAGAAACGGATATGGATGTATATGTATATATATATTTTTTATTTTATTTTATTTATCTTTTTTCTTTTCAATTATTATTATTATTATTTTTATTATTTTTATTATTATTATTATTATTATTATTATGTGTATGTATATGTATATGTTTATATATATATATATATATATATATATATATATATATATATATATATATATATATATATATATATATATATATATATATATATATACATATATATATATATATATATATATATATATACACACACCAGAGGTGCTGGAGGGACCATCATGGCAGGACAAACCCCTACATGGGGCGAACCACCGGAACATAACTGAAGTGGCTGATATCAAGAAATCCTACCAATGGCTGGAGAGGGCTGGACTGAAGGACACAGAGGCTCATCCTGGAGCACAGGAGCCTTGAGCACCCGAGCAATAGAGGCCCAGATCTACCACACCAGACAAGACCCAAGGTGTAGGTTGTGCAAAGAAGTGCCTGAGACAGTCCAGCACATAACTGCAGGGTGTAAGATGCTGCAGGGAAAGCGACATGGAGCGACATAACCAAGTAGCAGGCATAGTGTACAGAAACATCTGTGCAGAGTACGGGCTGGAAACCCCAGGATCAAGGTGGGAAACGCCTCCAAAGGTTGTGGAGAATGAGCCAAGATCCTGTGGGACTTCCAAATACAGACTGACAGAACAGTGATGAACCAACCAGACATCGTGGTTCTGCATAAGCGGGAGAACCAAGCCGTGGTGGTGGACATTGCAATACCGAGCGATGGTAATGTCAGGAAAAAGGAACACGAGAAACTAGAGAAATACCAGGGGCTCAAAGAAGAGCTGGAGAGAGCCTGGAAGGTGAAAGCATCGGTGGTGCCTGTGGTGATCGGAGCACTTGGGGCCGTGACCCCCAAACTGGATGAGTGGTTGCAGCAGATCCCAGGAAGGACAACAGACATCTCAGTCCAGAAAAGTGCAGTACTGGAACAGCAAAGATACTGAAGAACTCTCAAGCTCCCAGGCCTCTGGTAGAGGACCCGAGCTGATGAGGGTGAGAGACCAACCACCGTGGAAGGTGAGAAATGCGTTTATATATATATCACAAGACTTGGAGATATGGGTGTGAATGGGTGAAGTATTATTTGAAGAATCGTGAAATGATCCAATATATAATAGGAAGAGAAGAAAAGGGAGGAGGAGGGGAAGAGGGAAGAAAAGAGAAAAAATAAATAAATCAAACAAACAAAACAATAACCTGTGAAATATGGTTCGTAACGTTCTTATTCTGCCCCCACCGAAGTCCGTGACATAAGACTAAAAACCAAGAGACTGAGACCTGTCCAGAGACTTTATACCTGTGGATAAACCTGTGTGTTCTATTTATGCTGGAAATGTGATGCAAGTTATGACTGTACAGGAGAACTGAAAATAAATAAAAAGTAAAAAAAAAAAAATAATGATGATGATGATGTTATTTTTCCTTTTACCAGCGGCTCGGTGGCTGAGGGGCCCTCACGCCCAGGGCAGCTGTGGCTACAACAGGAGTTGACACCACCGGGTCTGGAGTGAGTGAAGAATGGTGTAAATAAAGCTCTGTGAAGCGTCTCTGGGGACACGAGTCTGTGACAAACACTGTAGAAATAAAGTTACTTGTACATATACACTTAGAATGATGCTATTATTATTGTCTGTACTGTCAGGGGCCCCTACAGGCCTCAGGGGCCCCTACAGGCCGCAGGGCCCAACGTTTTATCAACGGTCTCACGAGTCAGCTTATGCCCCCTGCATGAACAGCAGCGCCCCAGCGCCCCCTGCTGAAGGTCATGCATATTTCTTCTTGCTCACATGTGGAGGTCAACATTGAGTCCATGGGCGAAGCGACCCCGACGTGACGGCGAATGACGCGCTCGAAAACGTTTACGATTCTACTACTTGAAGCACAGAACAGAGCAAAGACATGTCACTCACTCCTCATTACAGGGACAGAAAAGTCTGGTGCTCATAAAGTTCAATCAGAAAAAAAACAGACAATATGCAGAATTTTATTTTATACAACAGGTTTCTGCTCACCTTTTCTTTGGGTCGTATACGACTTCAGAGCACGAGGATCACAGCATCATCCAAGGCGACTGAGAGGAACATTTGGCACTTTAAGCGTAGCAGCATTAAGTATGAACTGAGTCCATGAGATTATTGTTCACAGTTGTAGTTTGTATTTAGTCTGTGGATGAAACCTTCCACACTGCCTGTTCCCATGACCCTGTGCCTCTTTACTGTTCTGTTACGGTTTAGAGTTGTAAATTGGGTAAATGGTGACGTGATGACTGATGCAGCTCACTGATGCTGTGACGCCGTTTGCTGCTTTTTTTGTGCGTCTTATGGAGGTCACTTTGTTCTGTAGGACCCAGAGTGTGGATCCTCCCCATCAGCCGCTGTAAAGACAACTGCAGCTTCCATCACGTTCCCAACAGTTGTCTCTGGTTTGATGACTATCTTCCTTTTGGGTGGATTAGGCCTTATCCTATAGAAGTCCCTCATGCTGCGTAATGCCTCCTTGCCGGGTACAGAACCTCTGTGTCTGTCACTGTGTGGGCAGCTTAGGGAGAGACGGACCTCCGAGGGACACTGATTTCTGTAACTGTGGTTCTGTAAACCCTGATTCAAGACTTTCCACTTTTTATTGTTTGCAGTCCAAAAATCCACAACAGCCTCTTATATTTACAGGAAGTCGTGAGTGAAACTGTAAACTCAAAGTTGCTGTTCATGCGCTGCTTTTCTTTGTGCAGTTCAGTCAAACAGGGTTTGGCGTTAGAAGGACTTTTACTTCAGCCTAAACCTTTTGGGTCCTGATCCACGGGGCTGGAGTCTCTGTTTTTGTAGTGCTGCAAAAGGACTGAATAAAGTCCTCCTGCTCCTGAAGAGGGAGTATGATCTGTCCTCCATGTTCTCACTGTTCCTCATCAGAAACACGCCTGAGGAGGTTGGACACGTCGTCCCTGCACGTTTGAGGACGTTACCCTCCACAGTCTCGCCCCTGATTGGCTCGTTGGTTGCCATGACGCCCTGGACCAGTGTGAGACAGAACGATAACGGAGGACGAGCTGTTCTGGAAAGTTTTACATCTGATTTCACAGTGTCGTCTTCACGAGAAAAACCACAAACGATCAAGAGATAAGAACGTGTTCAAAAACAGGATGCTCAAAGACTAGACTCAGACCTGGTTTAGTCCTGGTTCAGTCCTGGTTTAGTCCTGGGTTAGTCCTGGTTCAGTCCTGGTTCAGTCCTGGTTCAGTTCTGCTTCAGTCCTGCTTCAGTCCTGATTCAGTCCTGCTTCAGTCCTGCTTCAGTCCTGGTTCAGTCCTGCTTCCTGGTTCAGTTCTGCTTCAGTCCTGCTTCAGTCCTGGTTCAGTCCTGCTTCAGTCCTGCTTCAGTCCTGGTTCAGTTCTGCTTCAGTCCTGGTTCAGTCCTGATTCAGTCCTGCTTCAGTCCTGCTTCAGTCCTGGTTCAGTCCTGCTTCAGTCCTGGTTCAGTTCTGCTTCAGTCCTGGTTCAGTCCTGGTTCAGTTCTGCTTCAGTCCTGCTTCAGTCCTGGTTCAGTTCTGCTTCAGTCCTGCTTCAGTCCTGGTTCAGTCCTGCTTCAGTCCTGCTTCAGTCCTGCTTCAGTCCTGGTTCAGTTCTGCTTCAGTCCTGGTTCAGTCCTGATTCAGTCCTGATTCAGTCCTGATTCAGTCCTGCTTCAGTCCTGGTTCAGTCCTGGTTCAGTTCTGCTTCAGTCCTGGTTCAGTTCTGCTTCAGTCCTGCTTCAGTCCTGGTTCAGTCCTGATTCAGTCCTGGTTCAGTCCTGGTTCAGTCCTGGTTCAGTTCTGCTTCAGTCCTGGTTCAGTCCTGATTCAGTCCTGCTTCAGTCCTGGTTCAGTCCTGATTCAGTCCTGCTTCAGTCCTGGTTCAGTCCTGGTTCAGTCCTGGTTCAGTCCTGGTTCAGTTCTGCTTCAGTCCTGGTTCAGTCCTGATTCAGTTCTGCTTCAGTCCTGGTTCAGTCCTGATTCAGTCCTGCTTCAGTCCTGATTCAGTCCCGCTTCAGTCCTGGTTCAGTCCTGGTTCAGTTCTGCTTCAGTCCTGGTTCAGTCCTGATTCAGTCCTGCTTCAGTCCTGATTCAGTCCCGCTTCAGTCCTGGTTCAGTCCTGGTTCAGTTCTGCTTCAGTCCTGGTTCAGTCCTGGTTCAGTCCTGCTTCAGTCCTGCTTCAGTCCTGGTTCAGTCCTGCTTCAGTCCTGATTCAGTCCTGCTTCAGTCCTGGTTCAGTCCTGGTTCAGTCCTGGTTCAGTCCTGCTTCAGTCCTGCTTCAGTCCTGGTTCAGTCCTGCTTCAGTCCCGCTTCAGTCCTGGTTCAGTCCTGCTTCAGTCCTGCTTCAGTCCTGGTTCAGACCTGCTTCAGTCCTGCTTCAGACCCGGTTCAGTCCTGGTTCAGACCCGGTTCTCGGACATGTTCCTCGGGGTGCTGCTCCTGTTCCTCCGGCGTTGGGGTGAGTTCTGACTCTTCTTCTTTATTTGATGTAAAAAATGGGCCGATATAAAACAAACACAATCTGCTGTTTTGAGGTGGTTTTATTTAAATCCTGATCTCTTGTGTCTAAGACAATTATTGATCCAAATCCAAATCCACTCTGTTTCTGTGGCACATTTTACAAACAGAGCAGTTTCCAAAGTGCTGCACAGAGATAAAACATAAAGAAGCTCAAATGTGGCCGTATCAGTCCTAAAAGAATAAAACCAGTCAAATCAAATTAAAGCAACACCATCAAAAATCACAAAGTCCAATGAAATAAATCAAATAAATGAGATAAAAGACACGGAGGAGCACACAAACCCACGCGGCGTTAAAGCCAGAGAATAACAGTGGGTTCTGAGACGAGCCTTAACACAGTGGATTGTGGGGCTGTGGGGACGTGACGGGGCAGAGCGTTTCCACAGTTTAGGGCCCGATCCCCCTGGTTTAAAGTCTCCACTTTGGCCCCTGAGCTGGAGCTGCCCTCGGACCTCATCCACATTTACAGCCCTGCGCGCGAGCTGAGGTCCGAGGGCGACTCCAGCGAGACGCACTGTGGGGCCACAGCATTTAAAGCTTTAAAAACAAACAATCAAATCTTAAAATCAACTCGAAAACGAACTGGAAGCCGCTGCAACGACGCTAAAATCGGGGGAATGTCGCTCGCGTTTTTTGCTTCCAGTTAAAAGTCGCGCAGCAGAATTTTGGACCGACTGTGAGCGCGAAAGTGCAGGAGGCTGACGCCGGGGAAAAGTGCGTTACAGTCGTCTGAACGAGAGGAGGGAGAAGCGTGTGCGGCCTGTTCAAATGATTTGATAATGTTGGGGTCCGGGTCACGGCTCTTGTCCCGGCGCTGGTGTCGCGTCAGTATTTCTGTGTCAAAGCTCCACTCGGCCGTCTGTGGTTTTACCTGTTTGGAGGCGAAGATCCTCAGACGTTTTATTCCCGATCACCTGAAGAGAGCGTCACAGGTTTGGGGCTTATTGGGAAATGTGCAGATTTCTCGTGACCAGGAGAAGTTTAAAGGTCGGTGTAAAAAGAGAATAATGTGGTCACCACAGAAAGAGAATCATTTATTACAGTCAAATAAGTTTAACCCTCCTGTGGGCTCACCACCTGCAGAGGGGTTCATAGGGGGTCAGATGCTATGAGTATTGGGCAGCAAACTGCCCCCGCGACCCAGCCGGATTAAGCGGGAGAAGATGGATGGAAGTTTAACACAATCAAAGGCGTCGGATAAAACCAGCTCAAAGTGAGAAAATGAAAACAGACGAAAATACTCAAAGAAAATCCTGTGTTTATGTGTGTGTGTGTGTGTGTTTATGTGTGTGTGTGTGTGTGTGTCGATGTGTGGATGTATGGATGTATGTGTGTGTGTGTGTGTTTATGTGTGTGTGTGTGTGTGTGTTTATGTGTGTGTATGTGTGTGGATGTGTGGGTGTGGGTGTGTGTGTGTGTGTCTGTATGTGTGTATGTGTGTGTGTGTATGTGTGTCGATGTGTGGATGTGTGTGTATGTAAGTGTGTATGTTTGTGTGTGTATGTTTGTTTGTGTGTTAATGTGTATATGTTTATGTGTGTATGTTTGTGTGTGTGTGTTAATGTGTATATGTTTATGTGTGTGTGTGTCTATGTGTGTTTATGTGTGTGTGTGTATGTGTGTGTGTCTGTATGTGTGCGTGTGTATGTGTGTGTGTCGATGTGTGGATGTGTGTGTGTATGTAAGTGTGTATGTGTGTGTTTATGTGTGTGTGTATGTGTGTGTGTTTGTGTGTGTCTGTGTGTGTATGTGTGTCTGTGTGTGTTAATGTGTATATATGTTTATGTGTGTATGTTTGTGTGTGTGTTAATGTGTATATGTTTATGTATGTGTGTGTGTGTGTCTGTGTGTGGTAATGTGTGTGTTTGTGTGTGTGTATATGTGTATGTGTATATGTGTGTATGTGTGTGTCTGTTTATGTGTGTGTGTGTGTGTGTATCTGTGTGTGTATCTGTGTGTGTATATGTTCATGTGTGTGTGTATGTCTGTGTGTGTATATGTGTGTTTGTGTGTGTGTTTATGTGTGTGTGTTTGTGTGTTTATATGTGTGTGTGTGTGTGTGTATGTGTGTGTGTGTATGTGTGTTTATGTGTTTCGGTGTGCGTGTGTGTGTCTGTGTGTGGTAATGTGTGTATATGTTTATTTGTGTGTTTATGTGTGTGTGTGCGAGTGTGTGTTTATGTGTGTGTGTTTATGTGTGTGTGTTTGTGTGTATGTATGTGTGCGTGTGTATGTGTGTGTGTCTGTGTGTGTTTATTTGTGTGTTTATGTGTGTCTGTGTGTGTTAATGTGTGTATATGTGTGTATGTGTGTTTGTGTATATGTGTGTTTATGTGTGTGTATCTCTGTGTGTGTATCTCTGTGTGTGTATGTGTGTGTGTTTATGTGTGTGTGTGTTTATATGTGTGCGTGTGTATGTGTGTGTGAGTGTATGTGTGTGTTTGTGTATGTGTGTGTGTGTGTATGTGGGTGTGTGCATGTGTGTGTTTATGTGTGTGTGTATGTGTGTCTGTTAATGTGTGTATATGTTTATGTGTGTGTATGTGTTTATGTGTGTGTGTGTGTTTATATGTGTGTGTGAGTGTATGTGTGTGTTTGTGTGTGTTTATGTGTGTGTGCGTGTTTATGTGTGTGTGTGTATGTGGGTGTGTGCATGTGTGTGTTTATGTGTGTGTGTATGTGTGTCTGTTAATGTGTGTATATGTTTATGTGTGTGTATGTGTTTATGTGTGTGTGTGTGTTTATGTGTGTGTGAGTGTATGTGTGTGTTTGTGTATGTGTGTGCGTGTTTATGTGTGTGTGTGTGTATGTGGGTGTGTGCATGTGTGTGTTTATGTGTGTGTGTATGTGTGTCTGTTAATGTGTGTATGTGTTTATGTGTGTGTGTGTGTGTGTTTATATGTGTGCGTGTGTATGTGTGTGTGTCTGTGTGTGTGTGTATATGTGTGTATGTGTGTGTGTGTATCTGTGTGTGTGTGTATGTGTGTTTATGTGCGTGTGTAGGTGTGTGTTTGTGTGTATTTGTGAATGTGTGTGTTTGTGTTTATGTGTGTGTATTTGTGTGTGCATTTGTGTGTGCATGTATTTATGTGTGTGTCTGTCTGTGTGTGTTTCTGTGTATGTGTGTGTGCTTGTGCTTATGTGTGTATCTGTTTATGTGTGTGTGTTTATGTGTGTGCCTGTGTATGTGTGTGAATGATTATGCGTGTGTTTATGTGTGTGTGTCTGTGTGGCATGTGTATAGTGTCTGTATGTGTGTGTGTGTATGTGTCTGTGTGTTAATGTGTGTTAATGTCGTTTATTTTTCGTCATAATCTTAATCATAAACCTTTAACATTTACATCTGTTCATCACTGAAAATAAACAACCAGAATCAATAAAAATTTCACACGTATTTACTGGTGCAACACAGACGGACTGTGAACAATAATAATAATAATAATAATAATAATAATAATAATAATAATAATAATAATAATAATAATAATAATAATAATAAATAAACTAGGGCACAGGTCTCATTTCCTTTCATGATCAGGAACACAGCCGTGAATGTTCTGCAAAGTTTAACGAATTAAAAATAATGCTTTTTTTCTCCCCATAGTAAACTTTGTGCATTTCTATAGGTGGCGCTGTAGCACTGATAATTGTGTTTGACATGTCAGTGGAATCAGGGTCTGAGCATGTGCGTGTAATAATGTGTTAAATATTTTTGGGGGGAGTCTTTGCGCCCCTGCTGGCCAACAGTGAAAAATGTGCTATGTCCATAATATATTTTTTTGCTTGTAATCATGTATAGAATTGAATCCCACAATTTGGTCCAAATCCGATCATGCTGACGTGCCACGTATACACTAGGTGGCGCTACAGAGTTCACTTTTATTATATTTCATATTTCATCACATTCAGGCCGGGATCACACAACAGTGATGTGAGTTTGAGCTCTGTAGGCCAAAGCCTGTGGCCGTGAGAGGGCATCAAAGAAACAGGAAATGAAGGCGTTATTCGCCAGCGTGCTACGAACAAACTGTGACGAGGATCCAGAAAACCTGGATAACTTTGGTGAAGATACTTCTGTAGATGTGACATCTCAAATCTGAGCTCATTTGGCCCAAAACACAGGGACTAGATGCATTTTGCAAACACATAGTCAAAATGGTGGTGAATTTTGGATTCAATATGGCCGACTTCCTGTTCATCATCGGGCAGCACAAGAATTGCCTTTTTTATTGTCTTCTACAACTCCAAATTTTGTTGACCTATGGCAAAATTTGCATTTCAGCCTCCCATTCATTTGGCAATTTTGAATTTTCCAGGGGGCGGTGTGGAGTGGGGTCACTTCAGGCATTGTCGCGATGGCCATTTCATCAAATTTTTCGCCGGACCAGTCGATTCTATACGCCCACGTGAGACTGTCTGTTGACGTTTAGACCGTCAAAATCGTGATCATTTGCAAGATTAAAAAAAATAAGAAACCGATGAAGAACAATAGCCCTATGTTACTGGCGAGGACCAATTAAAGCTGCAAGCGGCGTCGAATGGCCCTTGCCCGCCCCACCCCATACGCCACACCAAGCACATCATGCCTCGCTAACGCCGTGCCCCACACTAACCCTAATAACTGTAAACCCCAACCACAAGTCTAACCTCTAACCCCAACCCTAACGCTAGGCCTAACCCTAAACATAACCCTAGCCTTAAACCTAACCCTAGTCATAACCCTAACCACAGCCTCAACCCCAACTCTAACTGTAGCCCGACCCTAACCATCACTCCTAACATAACCCTGTCATTTTTCTAAATTTTTGCACACGTTGATTTAAATAACAAACAAGATGGCGGACTTCTGGACACATTGTCCACCTTTATAATGACATAGTGCACCTTTAAATGTTAAATGTGTCCTTTGCGGCCCTGGTGGCCAACCGTGAAACATGCCGCATGTCAGTAATATATGTTTTTGCTTCTAGTCGTTCATAGAAATGAATTCCCAATTTTGGTACAAGTTTGACAATGTTGGCATTTCATGTATGCTAGGGGGCGCTATAGTGTAATTTTCCATATGCTATAGTGTTTTATATTCAGGCCGAGATCAGCATCAGTGATTCAAATTTCAGCACGATCGGACTAAGTTTGTGCCAACGGGAGCAAATCTTCACATTGAATATTGTCTAAAATTTTGATTGAACTTTGCAGCTGTTGCGCGTCGCACTCGGCCGACCCGACGCTCCCCCGGGCGGCGCCTGTGCTCCCCCGGGTGGCGCTGATGAGCCTCTCGTCTCCGTGTCTTTGTGGCTTTGGGCTGAACGTGTCACTAAACATAAAGTCCACACACACTGGAGATGCTGATGTGCTAACATAGATAAACATGGGCACTTTGGGACATCGCCATGGCAACACCGTGCAAAATACAACTTTGACCCCTGGACTTTTTAGATTGGGGTGACCTGAAGACTCACTGTGCCAAATTTCACATTGTAAAATGAAAATAAGAAGTCGTTATATCACTTTGAAATGTAAGAAATTGTTGACATTTTTCCATTAGGATAACCTGGGCGCTTTGGTGCATCGCCATGGAAACCCAGTGAAATATCAATCAATCAAATTTTATTTATAGAGCGCTATTCATACAAAAAATGCAACACAAAGCGCTTTACAGTGATTAAAAAAAGAACAATCCCACACTTCCCTCCACCCTCCACAAAGCTAAACAGACGAGTCTAGAGATTATCATCTGTGACAATCCCACATAAAGATCAACTAAACAAGTGAGTCTAACTGTGACAAAACCATCTTTATTTACTACTAACTGAAACAGGAAACTATGAGATTACCACCGTGACGACTATCTTTCCTAACTCTCTACACTAATGTAACCTGTACCAATTGAACTAGTGAGATATGAATGGTACACGTGCCCAAGAATCTAGGTTCTAAAGGAAGAAAGAAGGTGTAATAAATTGGGACCACAGTTTGAAGTAAGAAAAGTGAACAAAGCCGGCATTTATTGAACAGGATCACTACTCTAAGCTAAGCACTTAACGATCTGACTGTTGGATACATACCTAAGAGGAAGCCCCACCAAACCACCAAATCCTCCACCAATGCTGACTTCAAAAGACCTTTCAATGACAAATGGACAACTGCATGTAAGGATGCTTTTCGAACTCTCATCCAAAAGCTCACAACGGCACCAATCTTAGGATTTGCGGACTCTAAAAAGCCCTACATTGTTCAAACCGATGCGAGTCTGCATGGTCTTGACGCCGCTCTATATCAGGAGCAAGAAGGCATCTTGAGGGTCATAGCCTATGCGAGTAGGGGGCTTTCACGCTGTCAACAGCGATATCCTGCCCACGAGTTAGAATTTCTCTCTCTCAAATGGGCTGTCACCGAAAAGTTTTTCCACTACTTGTATGGAGCAAGATTTACAGTTGTGACAGATAACAATCCCCTAACGTATATCTTGTCCTCTGCCAAACTTGATGCAGCAGGCCACCGCTGGTTGGCCGCCCTCTCCACTTTTAACTTCAACATCCAATATAGAGCTGGCAAAAAGAATCAAGATGCTGATGGACTTTCAATGTGTCCACATCCTCAAGACCATGACATACCTGATGCTACTTCTCAAGATGAGGACAATAGGATCAAACAGTTCATCGCTCAGTTTTTGCAGAGTCGCAGTGAGCCGAATGTCTCATTGGAAGCAGTAAAAGCAGTGTGCCAAAGACACAAGCTCAACCGTCCATTCCAAAGTGCAGAATCAGAGCTCACACACCCACTCGCGCCGGTAGAGTGCTTAGCCATCGGAGCCTCTGCTTTACCTGATGCATATTGCAAAACAGATATGCTTGGTTCATGTACACTACCAAAAATGTCCCTTGAAGATTGGGCACGAGAACAAAGGCAAGACCCTGTCATAAATCGAGACATTGATATTGTCAAAACGGAGAAACAACTTACTTACCGACAAAGACAAAAAGAAACCAGAGCTGTTCAGCTGATGCTACGAGCAATAAAACAGCAAGTGCTGATTGACAAGGTTCTGTACAGTAGAGGTAAGATCGGGCCTAAAAAATCCAGCCCGACCCAACCCGACCCGCGGGTATTAAAGCCCGACCCGACCCGAGCCCGACCAATTAACTTGATTTGCAGGCCCGAGCCCGAAGCAAACCCGAAATTTCATATTTTATCTGAGGACTCGGGAGGAGGAAGGGTGATTTATGATAAGAAATTAGGTTCACGTGCGCAGCCGCAGAGCCAGAGCATGCTCTGGCTCTGCGGCTCTGCGGCTCCTGTTAGCATGCTCTGCTCTGGCTCTGGCTCATGCTCTGCGCACGAATTTAACTGCTAAACAGGAGTCCTGTTTAACATATATTTATTTTAAAAAAGTCAGCGAGAGAGAAGCCCGACCCGACCCGAAGCAATGACATTTTAGGCCCGACCCGACCCGAATTTCGGGTCGGGTCGGGTTCGGGTTCGGGTTCGGGCTTAAGATCTTACCTCTACTGTACAGGAAGCGGTTGGATCAAGGAGCACCCTGCTATCAGCTTGTTCTTCCAACTACCTTTAGGCAACAGGCTCTTAAAAATCTTCATGATTCCCTTAGACACATGGGCGTTGACAGGACATTGGACCTTGCCCGTGCCAGATTCTTTTGGCTTGAAAAGGTCAGGACATGTGAAAGGTGTCAGAATCAGAATCAGAAAACTTTATTGATCCCAGAGGGCAATTCGTTTGCAGCTTTCACAGAGCAGTTCTCACATGCACAAACACACAGTGTGTCAGACCAGGTGTGTCCGAAGGAAAGCTCGAGCAGAGAAGAGTGCACCGCTAGTCAACATTCAAACCAGCCATCCATTAGAACTAGTCTGTATTGACTACCTTTCACTTGAGCCTGATGGAAAGGGGACGAAGAACATCCTGGTCATAACTGATCATTTCACTAAATATGCTGTGGCGGTCCCCACAGCTGACCAAAAGTCAAAGACTGTGGCTAAAGCTCTTTGGAGTAACTTTTTTATTCATTATGGATTCCCTGAGCAGTTACATGGTGACCAAGGCCGCGATTTCGAGTCTGCTTTAATCAAAGACCTGTGCTCTCTGCTCGGCATTAAGAAAACAAGGACAACGCCGTACCATCCAGGCGGAAATCCCGTGGAAAGGTTTAATCGAACACTTTTCGAAATGTTGGGCACCCTTGAGGAAGGAGACAAAAACAGATGGAAAGAGTTTGTACAGCCTCTGGTACACGCATACAATTGTACTAAAAATGATACCACCGGTTTTTCCCCTTACCAACTCATGTTCGGCCGCCAGCCACATATTCCTATAGATATAGCTTTTGGCCTGATTACAGAGCGGTTTGCCAGACTGTCCCATTCTGAATATGTCAAAAAGCTTGCAGAAATCCGAACCGAAAGCTATCGGCTAGCTTCTGAACACAGTCAAAAACAGGCAATCCAAAACAAAAGAAGGTTTGACAACAAAGTGAGAGAGTCCACTCTGATAACTGGCGACAGTGTCCTAGTAAGAAATGTAGGTCTTAGGGGCAAGCATAAAATAGCAGATTGTTGGAGTGAAACTGTATACACTGTTGTAAAGCAAATACCTGACTTACCTGTCTATGTTGTCATCCCAGAAAATGCAAATGGGCCTGAGAGAGTCTTACATCGTGATTTACTGCTGCCCTGTGGATTTCTACCATCTACCACTGAGGAAGTGAACTCTACAAATCCAATTCCCAGACCAATCCAAAAAGAGTTGCAACACGTTAGCCTAGAGTAGTCATTTATAAACCGCCTATAATACCCTGAGAAGCCGAGAAAGGACTTAAGCTCCCTGATGTTACTCGGTCTTGGCCAGGGGGTAAGGGCCTCTATCTTGGACGGATTGGTCCCGACCCCATTTTCAGATACAACATGGCCAAGGTATTTGACAGACTTCTTGAAAAACTGACACTTTTCAGGTGAGAGTTTGAGGCCAAAATCTTTGAGTCTGTTCAGCACCTTTAAGAGTCGCTCCTCATGCTCCTCAAGTGTCGCAGAAAAAACGATAAGGTCGTCGAGAAAGACTAACACTTCACTCAGATTCATACTGCCCATGCACTTTTCCATGACCCTTTGAAAAGTACTGGGAGCATTAGTCACTCCCTGGGGCATTCTATTGAATTCCCAGAACCCCATAGGTGTCACAAATGATGTCTTGTATTTGTCCTCCTCCTCCACCTCCACTTGATAATATCCGGACTTAAGGTCCATGATGGAAAACCACCTTGAGCCGGACAAGGCTGAGAAAGCTTCCTCTATGTTGGGTAGCGCATAGGCGTCTTTTATCGTCTGGTTATTTAGCTTGCGATAATCGACACAAAGCCTGATGGTGCCATTTTTTTCTTTACCACCACGACAGGGGAAGCAAAAGGGCTTTCTGATTCTCTGATGATATTGGCATCTTTGAGCTCTTTCAGATGAAGTTTGACAGCCTCATAGTCGGAGGGATGGATCGGACGAGGCCGTTGTTTAAATGGAGTGGGGTCAGACAAAAGGATTCTATGTTTCACTTCAGTGGTGTGGCCATAGTTTAGGTCATTTAAAGCGAAAACCTCAGCCATTCATTTGAGCTTCTTGGTAATCCGCTCTTTCCACTCTTCTGATAGAGGAGAATCTGTGAAGTCAAAGGCAAGTTGATCAGACTCAGGGGCATTGAACTGCAGGTTGCAACATCCGGAGCAGAGCGAGACTCTTCAGGACCTTTAACTTTACTGTCATTGGCTGGCAGGGCTGACACAGCTTTTGGGAGAGAAACCTCAGCTATCATGTGACCAGCTGGGATTCTGATGTCGTGTGCACTTTCATTTTTTCCAAGGACAGGTAACTTGAAGGAGGAACGTGTAGGACATGTCATGACGTAACTGCAAAACAAGAGACCAGAAAACAAGAAAACAAGTTTGACATTGGAGGTTCAACTAAGAGGGTAGTCTCATTAGGAACTGGAATGTTTGTGTATCCATTTAAAATAGCTTTGTCTCCTGCAGGGATGGTAACACAATTTTTGCTCTGCAGCTTCACAGTTCCAACTCTGCCATTCTGCTGCTTTATTTTGAATCGGTGGTACAAATGTTTGGCTAGGGCAGAACTGGTTGTGCTTTTTGACTTATGTGCTGCACGCTCATTCAAGGTAAGTGCATATTTCTCATACAGTGGATCCAATACATTTGTACCAATCAGGAGGGGAACGTGTATGTTGGATCTGTGGTCAGGGACGACAAGTGCAAGGGTGTCAGCTCTTTCAGGTGTCCCCATTACGTCCTCCGGGAGATCAAGAGAAATTTGGATGTATCCCAGATAAGGGACTTCCTGACCTCAAGATCTAACAGGTCTTGGATAGGAAAGATTTGCTGATGAGAGGTGGTTTTCATGAAAGGATTTTAAGACAGTCGTTACCTGTGACCCTGAATCAATTAGGCTGTCAGATTTCACTCCCTCAACAGTCACTGTGGCAGTACATTTAGGTCCAATTAGCCCTTTCAGAAGTTCTCGGTTAAGTGATTCAGTTGCAGAATGACTTTCACATGTGATTGGTTCTGATTTGGGAGTTGGCGTGGGACATTTCTTTTCTTGGGGTGCAGTCAGTCAGTCCCTCCACTGCGACCCTTTCCTGTTTAAATGTCCGAACTCATTTTGTTTTGTACTTCTGATCTACTAAGAGCTTGTCTGGTGGGTTTTCACATTCACGTGCAATATGCCCATCATTGCCGCATTTGAAACAGAACCATGCTTTTGGTCTAGGTTTAGACACGATCTGCTGCACTTGAGCCTCAGCAACATCAGCTGGAGGTGTCTCGACTTTTCTCTGAGCCTTCTTAGTGCTTTTCTGTTTCCGATGTTCTTTCTTCTTAGTGAGCTGCATTTTCAGTTCAGCTACCTGTTTTCTCAAGTCTTCCGTTTGTGTCATGTATCTCTGAAGCACCTCTGTGTCGGGTTCATCCTGGGGGGTTATCTCAGGCACAAGTTGCATGTTCACAGATGATTTGATCTTTGTGCCCCCGAGATGCCGCTGCATACGATCAAACTTGGCAGTTCTCCTGTCCTCTTCAGTTCGTAACTGCAATAAGAAGTCAGAGAATTTAGGAGGTCTGCCTGATTTGAGTTCAAGTTGTAAGGCAAGAAGTAGCGATTGATCCCAACAACCACGTCCAACCTGTCTGATTAAATGTTTGTCAGCATCTTTTCTTGTTACTCCACCCCTTTGAATGGCAGTGGTCAGCAGCACTTGTAATCGTCAGAGAAACTCAGAAGCTTTCTCCTCAGTATTTCGGTGGGTGCTTAGAAAACGTGCAAATATTTCTTCCCCGTCCTCAACTAGTCCATAAGCTGATTCAAGAAGTTTAACATAGTCACTGGGGGCTGCTTGAGGACCAAGTTGCCTCATTAGGTCAGAAGCAGGTGGTAGTAAGCTCTCTAAGATTTTACGCCTTTGTATATCAACACTGTGGTTATCTTGTATCATGAGCTCAACATGAAGGCACCAAGTTTCAAAATCAACCTCACTGGGAGGTTTGGGGATTCTGCCTGAGAAAGGACGAAGCCATTTAGAGCTTTGGCTTGGGGCATTGGAGCCATCGTTTTTTATTACATGTTCCACAATGATTTTTTGAACTTCATTTGGATTGAGAATGTCACTATATGGAGCAGCTTTAACCTTCGCTTTTGTGCCATAGCTTGAAGTGACTTGTTCAGTGGGATCAAGTTTAATGCGTGTTCGGGGTATCAATGGGGTTCTGCTATCATCGGAATCAGGGTCACTCTCTGAGCTGGGGCTTTCATTATTAGAGAGGGTTGGGAGATCAAGGGTTTTCTTGGGAGTCTGGCTGGTTTTGTAAGTTACATCTACCCGCCACAAAAGAAAAGAATTCTCAGAACAAGGGTAAACCTGTGGCAGGGTAGGCGCTAATTTGTAACAGTATTCACAGACTGAAACTCAACCGGAGCTTTCACACCAGAAGTTTGACCTGTTTGTCTTACTCTTAAAACCTTATTCACCAGCCCAAAGGTTGAACAAAACTCAGTAATCTGTTCATCTGTGTCAGAGGTAGCAATACCCTCAACATAGATCCACTTTCTCATATCAACACCATAGTCTGTTTCAGAAGCCATATTTGCAAATAAAAAGTACTTTCCAAAATAAAATGACAATAAACCGGCAAAGGATTTTGTATTTTAACTCGAGAGTCTTGTCTCTAATTCACCTTTTCCTCCTGGCTGGCTCGCCACGAATTGGGTCGGTGTAACCTGTACCAGTTGAACTAGTGAGATATGAATGGTACACGTGCCCAAGAATCTAGGTTCTGAAGGAGGAAAGAAGGTGTCATAAATTGGGACCACAGTTTGAAGAAAAGTGAACAAAGTCGGCATTTATTGAACAGGATCACTACCTCCAAACATTACCAATTCACCCCTATGTAAATCAGTCCTTTGTTCAAAAAATAATAATTTGTCCCTTTAAAATAAAAAAAGGTTTCAGAGCTCTGAAAAAAAGTATTGTGTTGCATCTACCCGGGTAGTATGATTTTTGTTTTTTCGTTGGTGCACAAGTTCTTAGCTTAATCCAGCTGTATTACGATGAGAGCCAGGTCCACCATAGAGAGATGTTAGGGCATCCAGCACGTCCTCAGGTCCTGGATCCAGCGACTCCAGCCTCACACCGAACAGTCCCAAGTCGAATCAGGTCAACAACAAAAAACCAACCTGCATAAGCAGGATAATATTAATATCACTTTCATAAAAAACAAAATCAGATCTGGTTCAAATCATTTCAAAATACATCTAACTAGATTACAGTGGCTTTCAGGTTCTCACACAATGCGCAGTATTCTATATGTGACACTAACAGTGCACATAGTAGTGTAATAACCCCCTTACAATCTGTTTCTGTAAAGTTCTGATCTGTACATAGTTTCACATTTTCTCCAGTTGGTTTTTATATGTTCTCAGAATCATGTAAAAATAACAAATATTCCCGTATCATGAAATCAAAGTCAATGTAAAAGTAGCATAGAAGCATTTTAAACACACTCACGGAGAACAAGAACAAACAAAACTTGGATAAATCTTCTTCTCCAGTAACCTCTGCAATTTGATTTATCTCTAAGAACCAAAAACAAGCTGTTATTTAGAAATCTGGGTTATATTTTACCACACTTTACACGATATACCTCACATGTGCTGTCCAACCTTTTCCAAGATGGCGGTGCATTTGCAGCAGAACCTACAGCACCATCTACTGGGCACATATGGTACCTCGCAGTTAAACAAAATTTAAAGAAACACACTCCCCAAAGTAACGAGTAAAACTTGGGTGGGTTACACTAACTATAACTATAACTAACTCCGACAGAGAAAAAAGGAAATAGAGGAAGAACAACAAAAAGAAAAACATGTATATATTATGACACATTAGATTATGACAGGACATTAGATTATGACAGGACATTAGATTATGACATGACATTAGATTATGACAGGACATTAGATTATGACGCAATATTAGATTATGACACGACATTAGATTATGACAGGACATTAGATTATGACAGGACATTAGATTATGACACGACATTAGATTATGACACGACATTAGATTATGACAGGACATTAGATTATGATGGGACATTATATTATGACACGACATTAGATTATGACACGACATTATATTATGACACCACATTATATTATGACACGACATTATATTATGACACGACATTAGATTATGACACGACATTAGATTATGACAGGACATTAGATTATGACAGGACATTAGATTATGACACGACATTATATTATGACACCACATTATATTATGACACGACATTATATTATGACACGACATTAGATTATGACAGGACATTAGATTATGACAGGACATTAGATTATGACAGGACATTAGATTATGACAGGACATTAGATTATGACACGACATTAGATTATGACACGACATTAGATTATGACACGACATTAGATTATGACACGACATTAGATTATGACAGGACATTAGATTATGACAGGACATTAGATTATGACACGACATTATATTATGACACGACATTAGATTATGACACGACATTAGATTATGACAGGACATTAGATTATGACACGACATTAGATTATGACACGACATTAGATTATGACAGGACATTCGATTATGACAGGACATTCACAGGACATTAGATTATGACGCAATATTAGATTATGACAGGACATTAGATTATGACAGGACATTAGATTATGACAGGACATTAGATTATGACGGGACATTATATTATGACACGACATTAGATTATGACACGACATTAGATTATGACAGGACATTAGATTATGACAGGACATTAGATTATGACACGACATTAGATTATGACAGGACATTAGATTATGACACGACATTAGATTATGACACGACATTAGATTATGACAGGACATTAGATTATGACAGGACATTAGATTATGAAACATTAGATTATGACAGGACATTAGATTATGACACGACATTAGATTATGACACGACATTATATTATGACACGACATTAGATTATGACACGACATTAGATTATGACACGACATTAGATTATGACAGGACATTAGATTATGACAGGACATTAGATTATGACAGGACATTAGATTATGACAGGACATTAGATTATGACAGGACATTAGATTATGACAGGACATTAGATTATGAAACATTAGATTATGACAGGACATTAGATTATGACACGACATTATATTATGACAGGACATTAGATTATGACAGGACATTAGATTATGACAGGACATTAGATTATGAAACATTAGATTATGACAGGACATTAGATTATGACAGGACATTAGATTATGACAGGACATTAGATTATGACACAATATTAGATTATGACAGGACATTAGATTATGACAGGACATTAGATTATGACACGACATTAGATTATGACACGACATTAGATTATGACACGACATTAGATTATGACAGGACATTAGATTATGACACAATATTAGATTATGACAGGACATTAGATTATGACAGGACATTAGATTATGACACAACATTATATTATGACACGACATTAGATTATGACACGACATTATATTTTGACACGACATTAGATTATGACAGGACATTAGATTATGACAGGACATTAGATTATGACACCACATTAGATTATGACACGACATTAGATTATGACACGACATTAGATTATGACACGACATTAGATTATGACAGGACATTAGGTTATTACATTGCAGCGGGAGGAGGAGTCAGGAGGTGGAGATGGTCCAGGAGCAGGATCCAGACCCACCAGGCCGGGGGTGTGAAACTGTGAGGGGTTTGGGGTGTCAGGCTCCCTCTGCTGCTCTCAGGGGGAGACGGCCTTGTCCGGCGCTGGGGAGTCCAAAGATCAGACTGGGTTGTTCTGTTTTAGAGCGAGGGGCTGCGTCCAGTTTCCATCACACTTCTCTGTTTGTCCACTGGTCTCACGGTCATTTCTGCGCAGAACTCCAAGTTTCCTCCAGATTTTATCCAAAAACTGCGATTTAGAGCCTCCATGTCCAAACATGTCCATCAGACCCCGGCCCAGAGTCACACAGTTCGAGTACTCAAAGCTCTGCCCCTCACTCCAGTTTCCGGGCTTTGAAAAGCCTCAGGATTTGACTTTTGGGAAAATCAGGTCTGAGCGTAATTCCAATGTGCAAAGTCCCGTAATCCTGGTTCTGAATAGACTGATCCTCTGTGTCCGAAGAACACGCAGGTTCACCCGATCCTGGTCGTCTTATTTAAAGTGTCAATTTTGTTAAAAGACCAATTTATCGAATCCAGAGTTAATTTAGTTTTGGAGAGCAGAGCGGAGAGAGTCTCTCGAGGAATAAGACACATTAGACAAGACGAGACAGAAGCAAAGCAGGAAAGATCAGGGGCTGGAGAGGAAAAGCGTCCACCCTCACCAAGAGACAGAAGAGAGGTATATACCATATGGCTGTCACAGACTTTTTTGGTACATTCTGGAAAAACTAAAATTTTGACCCTCCATGCAAAATTTAGTTGTATTCTGTAGGGGGCGCTATCACACCATTTTTGTCTGTGTCACAATTAGACTTTGGCACGAAAGTTTTACAAGTGATTCAAATCTGAGCCCGATCAGACTTCGGACGCCTGAATGAGAGCAGGTTTTGATATTGGGAAATGGCAAAAATCAGCTTTGCCGCACATAAACTGTGACGATTATCAAAAAGAATTCTGCTAACTTCTGATGCCCCACTTCTCTAGATGATGTACGGTGATTTTCAGCCCTGTGGGGGAAACAATACCTGTATGATTGATACTGACTCACTTTGTATGTCTCAGCTGCACTATACTTTTGTACTATTATCAGCTGTAATAAATGTATGTGAGGACAGGGCAACCTGTGACATCACGGTGTGACATCACGGTGTGACATCAC